>CM055265.1:156461151-156761993 GCA_029237695.1 Conchocele bisecta | reverse complement strand
ACACCAATTTATGGTAATGATTTAGGGTTGTTGATCCGATGAAAACTCAATCAATAAAATCTACTACCGGTAGGTCTACACTATTTGCCATTTAGTAAGAAAATTGTTGTCGTTGTATGTGATTGTATCAAGGTCATTTATTTACTTGTAATGTTCACCAGTTTTGTAACAGAAATGTGTTGAAGTTATTGTTTTTTCACAATATCTCTTTAACCCCTTGCCAGACTTTGATAATATTTCACATCAATGTTTGTCTAGGGATCATGCTTCATTACGCACACCCCCACATCCAAATTCTGAAGGTCAAGGTCATTTATTTTACTTGTAATGTTCACCGGTTTTGTAACAAAAATGCGTTTTTCACAATATCTCTTTAACCCCTTGCCAGACTTTGATAATATTTCACATCAATGTTTGTCTACTGTCTGTTTCACGTTAACCTGCCCAACTTTTACACCTATTTAAACACCCTAAAACTCTTATTTTTTGGCATAAAATCATTTTTCAGCAAAATTTAGCAATGATTCAACTTTTTATTTTTTGAATTTCGGTCCTATAATGAAGTAATACCGGTAGCCATAAATCAAGAATTGAATGCAGGGTTGCAATGTTAAAATGTCACGTGCGGTCAGATTTTCAACATTTTTCTAGCATCGAACTGCTTGCTGGAATTCATCATTAAAAAAAAAGATACTAACCTTGTATTTATGAGAGCAAATCTTGCCAGGTTGAAAAATAAAGGAATCGAGCCTCCATTTCTCGGTGTTCGTAAAAGAATTCCAGAAGAAAATGCCGAGAATTTGGTCAAAATACAACATGATGTCATCAGCATCTGCTACAGCTTTCGTATCTATTGACAACGCCAAGCTGAGGTTGGCACGCTGTTCCTACCACGCAAAATTAATTGACATATCCTCGTACATCGACACCGGTGTAAATCTACATTCTCTAATGGTATGACTTTGGAACACCATATATACGTCATTTCCGGCGGAAGTATACAGTCACTTCCTGTGAGCCAGTTTCTTTGCCGGACGAATTTCCGGCGGACAACTTAGTTTACTAAATGCTGATTGGTTGGTGAAGGTCACGAGTTTAATCGAATCAAGTTCGTTAGCATTTACAATACATTAGAACGTATTAGCAATAGTATCAGATCGACTTGGAACCTTATGGATGAATGATTTTCACTAAATATATGAAGATTAAATGATTAATTGGTATATTTTAATGCAAATTGTTTAAGTTATATGCCAGAAAATGATGTTAATAAACAAATTTATTAAGAATTTGTGTTCAGTTCGCAATAATAGTTGTTGTTGTTGTTTACCGGAAGTGATTATTGCAATAGTAGTTTATTGTTTCATTGTCAACAACTAAAATTCGTTAAAATGAATTTATAAGGCAAAAGCCTATCCATGACTGTTTATTCGAAATAACTTTGTTATTAGACGGATTTTCTTGAAATAAAAAGTAGGCTCATTTCTAAAAAATAGTTTTACATTGTTTTATATAAAAAATAAGCTGTTTGGAGTGTTTTTATAGCAATAAATTTTGGGCAGCACTTCGTGGAACAGACAATAGGGATGATGCTTCGACAAATTAGCGGTTCTTTCTGCGACATAGCAATTTAAGTTATCAGTCAATTTTAATATAATATGCAGGGCGTATGTAATGAGGGAGCTGTTGAACGGAGGCAGCAGCGAGTCGACAATACAGCGCCACGACCTCACTCTGTTCCCCACGGTGAACGACCTGAAAAACCAGATCCACCAGGCCGTCAAGGACATCGAGAACGGAACACTGCCGCTCACCGCGTCCCAGGTAACACATTGGAGATTGGGCTGTGTCCGAGAGGTTAAAAAAGAACACTGATTAGAGCACTGGACTTCAATTCAATAGGTCTTCAATTTCATAGTATTTCAAGTCTCATCCGACAGACCATTTGGGATGGAAAACAAGTCCCGTCCCTATATGACCTTAGCTGTTGCTGGGACATTAAACCTATTCACTTTCACTTTACGATGATTGTCTCACCCACGTTAGTGGAAGACACAGCGGTCACAATTCCGGCACTGTAGGCGTCCTCGTCTTAGGTAGCAATCATTTTGGGTGTACATCCAAATTTTGAATATCTCGTGATGCGTTAATCGGATAATTACTAAACTTAATCAATAGCTTCTCACATCTTCTGTGCCCACAATTATGAAACTTTTCTGTAATCAAATATTTTACTTTATTATAAATGTAAATCCATCAATTGCAATTTCCAGACGATCCTAACTTATCACTTATGAACATTTTAGTCGTACGAAGTTTAGTGAAACGGGCTCCAGGACTTTACCACTGAAGGTCGTGATTTCAAAATCCCTAAGGCATGAAAAACGCTTTCATAGTATTTCCATCCCACTGGTCTGTTGGATGAGACTTTAAACTGTGGTCCTGTCCCTGTATGACCTTGGCTGTTGCTGGGACATTAAACCCTATTCATTTCATTTTCGCAATTCCTACATGTTTCCTAGCCTTGCCTGATAAGCTTGATATTAAAAGACCTGGGTCCTGTTTCACTAAATATGCCCCCGACAGGTGAACGTGGAGCTGATGGTTCGGGCAGTGGCCTGGTATTCTGTATCAGAGCTCCAGATTGTATCTAAAGAGTATTATACGCCCAGATTTAATATTCAATGTGTATTTTACTTTTACAAATGTAATATTGATTTTCTTCCTTATAACAAATTTAAAAATTCACTTTTTTTGCTTCAATAAGCTTTTTGCAGCTCAACTATGTAAACATTGTTGTGAGTATTTTTTACTCCCTCTTTTTATAATCGATGCGTATTCTGCTAAAACAAGTGCGTAAAATACGCCAATATGCACCTTATCTGGAGCTCTGCTCTATGCAACTGACTACCTCCAGGTGAACGTGGAGCTGGTGGGGTCGGGCGGTACAGACCAGATGATGCAGATAGACCCGGCCATCTGGGACCAGAGCCTCGTGTCCACCTCCGGGGCGGGGCCCGTGCCCGAGACGGTCACTGTGACACTCACACAGAACCCTGGCGAAGGTAACTGCTGATGACTGTCATACCTGTGTTAGTTATACCCCCGGCATACAAAGTCTGTCCAGGGGTATATTGTTTTTATGCCCCACCACAATAGTGGAGGGGGCATTTATTTTTATACCCCACCACGATAGTGGAGGGGGGCATTTAGTCCTTGTCCGTCCGCCCCATCCGTTTCGTCCGTCCTTCCATCCATCCATCCATCACCAACCTTGTAAGTCGTAAAACTTTTAAACCTTAATAGCTACAGACCGGAAACTTGGTATGTAGCTTCCTTATGATGACTAGATGTGCAAAGTTTATTTCGATTTTTGATCCCCAGGTCATGGATTATCTCTTGGACTTGGAATTTTGCCTCGTTTATTATCAGAGATATGTGGGGCATCCGTGTTCTATGAACACATTTTCTAGTTATAATTCCTTCCATCTGTCCGTCCGTCTGTCCACGTTGAAGTTTTTGGGTACCCATTATCTCTGTAACAGTAAGTCAGATTGACACCAAACTTCATATACTTCCTTATCATCATCCATATTTTCATTCCATACCACACTCATGCGGCCTTCATGTCCGAGATCATGATAAATTACATAGAAAGTTGCGTTCGTAAGATTTGCGTTAAAGTTTTTGGTAAGTCAGATTGATTTCAGCCAGCATGTATTGGGCCAATGGCAACTAGTTAACCGGTCCTTTGTTGTAGACGGAAGCCATGTGATATCACGTATCGAGACCCACCTCAGTGACGGCACGACCCAGGTCAGCACGTCCCTCACCCCCGAGACTGCCCGCCTCCTTGCCCGCATCAATCCGTCCATGTTTCCTCCCGGTAGTCTCGTACAGGTAATTATCTTTGATACTCTTTCAATGCTTTCACCACCAGACATTTTGTACCTTCGGCAGGGTTCCCACTGGTCCTTAAATTCCTGGAAAGTCATGGAATTTGGAAAAATGGATTCCAAGCCTGGAAAGTCATGGAATTTGTCTCTTTTTCTGAAAAAGTCATTGAAAGTCATCTTCCAGTCCAATTATTGATATTGTTGAGCAAAGTTCAGTGCAATTTCGTGATTTTGAGCCAAACGATTTGATGTGGTAAGGGCACCTGGCACCAAATCGGGATTTTGTAAATTCAGAACTGAAGTACTACATGAAACGGTGTCGAGCCTGGAATACACTTGTGATGGGGAGAGAAGTAACTTCTCCAACACAAGTGTATTCCAGGCTCGACACCGTTTCATCAGCATCATCCATGCAAATATGGGTCCTTGAATTTCGAAAACAGGTCCTTGAAAGTCATGGAAAAGTCATGGAATTTGGTCTTCCCACAAGAGTGGGAACCCTGCTTCGGACATCCGCGTAATTTCATAAAATACGTTTACAAAATTTACAATATCACATGGCGTGTCTCATATTTGGCATAGACTTAGGCATATTTCAATGTCTTATGGAGGTGACAGGAGTATTAGATATCCTGTATATTTTTGTTTTTATATGCGAGAGTGGAATCGGGTTATGCCAATTTTAAGTATACTAGTATGTGTGTCTTAAGCTAATACTGTTACTTTTAGGGATTGACGAAGTGGCTGTGTAGTAAGGATCTGGCACCATATTAGATCATTAAAATATATAGAGGATATTCATATTTTTGCAACGAATATGACATATATGTACATCGAGTGGTGTGAAATGTCCATATTTCAATGGCACTCGTGAAATATGGACATGTAACACCACGAGATGAACATATATGTCATATTCGTTGCAAAAATATGAATATTCTATTTATTATATACCGCTCATGGAAATTAGTAGTTTTTTAGACTGTATACGGTAATGAATGTGTATTTGCAGCCTATTTGCGCTGTTTTTCTGCCGATGCACGTTATGAATATAGATAGCGGAATTAGTCGTAATTTCACCGGAAGTTGTTTATTTCATCGATGAGAACATATGACTTTTATTTACATCGTATAACTATGTATTTCATGGGTAGGTATATAATAAATATCTATATTTGTATGTAAAGGGATTTATCCCAAATCTAAACAGTTGAAGTATAAGATTCGTCCCCATTAACACGGTACCTGTTCACAGGCCATTAAACAAAGAAAACAAACATTCCAATTTTCGTGTTCAGCTGCAGGCGGGTAGCCTTCCAGTGACGGGAGAGTCAGCAGGGGAGACCACTCTGATGGAGACCGATACAGAACCAAAGTTGGAGCCTGCCAGCACTCCGGAAGGCAGCATTGACTTGCAGGTAATGGCCAGTCAGTGGCGTAGCTACTGTGAAAATTATCTGCAGGCACAATCGTATGATCACCGGATGGAGAATACTAGTGGTATTCCCCAAGGAAACTTAATATTGATTGGTGATTCAATCCCTGATCAGGGTTTATCTCCCCCTTTTGAACTAAGAATTTTGCCTTGTAACTTGTAAAGCTGTTGAACCGTACTAGCTTGAGGTTTGATACTTGGTATCTTGATTCCTTATGGCTGTAGATGCGCAAACTTAATTCAACTTAGAATGTCACAAGTTTGCCTTGTAGCTCGTAAAACTTTTAAACCATAATAGCTGGAGGCTTGATGCTTGGTATGTAGCTTTATGATCTGTAGATGCACAAAGTGAATTTCACTTTTGTACTTAGAATTTCGCAATTTCCTCCTTTGCTATCAAAGCTGTAGGTGGAGCATCCGTGTTTTATGAACACATTTTCTAGTTTGAATGTCCTTATCCTTGTATCTGTATTCATTGTGTAAGTTGTTCTGAATCTGCTTTATCTACCCCCACTTAATAACTACAGTGGAACCTCTCAAAACCGGACACCCTGGGAGGTCCCCGGGCTGGGAGGTCCCCGGGTTTGCACACAACTATGGCTCAGAATGATATAAATGCCTGATTTACAGTGAAACCTCTCTAAGCCGGACACCCTGGGGACCTCCCAGGGTGTACGGTTTAGAGAGGTTTCACTGTGTAATATCTCGTATTGACCAGTTAGTAAGTCGTCTTGATGCGATATGTATCTTAACTGTACTACAGTGGAACCTCTCCAAACCGGACACCCTGGGGACCTCCCAGCCCGGGAACCTCCCAGGGTGTCCGGTTTGGAGATGTTCCACTGTAAATCAGACATGTCAGTGCTTCATGTCACATTCTAGTGTTTGGTATCATGAACAGTCATTGTAATCAGAGATACAGAACAGCGAAACACATCCAAGTTAAACATCCATATTTTCCTGAGTGTTTAGAGGGGTTCCACTGTACATTAATGAATCCATCAATCAGATAGAAGAGCCGATGGTTGGCACGGACGATGGTGACGGGGTGCAAGTCCTAGTGACGTCCACGGCCGACACGGCTCACATCATCACACAGGAGAATCTCAACATTTCCCAGCAGAACCACGACCTCATTAGTGTCACCATGGTGCCAGCAGGTAAAGCTTCATTTTGCATACTTTCACACATACGAGTCGATGGACTGTTAACCACCATTCACAGCAATTAATGTAGTTCTTGTTCCATTGCAGCAACAAAATACAGGTCCTGTATCTTGTGTTTTGTTGCCCCCATGTAACAAGAAATGCATTCGTTTCATAGCAGGTCAGTCTGAATTTCCTCTTCCCATGGTTTATTTTAACCCTTACACTGCTCAATTAAATTCTGTCGTCTGCTATTTATTTTCCATTTTTCTCATCAAAAACGTGCATTGACAGCACTTGAGAATCATTTCCAACGGAAATGATTCTCAAGTGTTGTGAAACCATCTTTTTATTGAGAAAGAAGGCAAAATATAAAGCGACAGCAGACGACACTTTTCGTGTGCAGTATCTAAGGGTTAACCCTTTTCATGCTGAATTAAATACGTCCGTAAGATTTGTGTTAAAGTGTTTGGGTACGAGGGGGTGGGGGGACATCCGTGAGCCTCTGCTCACTTGCTCTAGTTTATTTTCCGTTTTTGTCATAAAAACGTGGTTTGACAGCACTTTAGAATTATTTCCATTGAAAACGATTCTCAAATACTGTCCAACCACGTTTTAGTGAGAAAGAAGTGTTTAATACATCAGCAGACAACAATGTTAAGGATTAAACAATATTTTATTTCATTAGAGTAAACACATCTCCTACATACACATTAGTATCAGACAATGAGGAGAAAGCAAATGAAGGGGTCAGTGGAAAAATGGGGCTAAGTCCCTCATGATTCAGCAAATTTCAAGTTGTTTGACTTGCTAGTATTGTTTGACCTATATTGTTCTCAAAATATCGTGCTTGTATATTTTCAGGCCATCCTGAGTTAGCCGAACTCAATGCGGCTAGTTGTGACGAGGATTTGTGATGTTACGCCAAGCCATCTCTGTGATTTCTAGGACTATGTGCAATTTATATTTACATGTTTCAATATGTCGTGATAACTAAAATCTACGCTTGTAACCTCAAACTCTCTTAAGTCAAACTACTGATAACTCAGTCACATTCTTGGTGCCAAGAACATGTGTTCCTATATATTAACTCTCGTTCACTAAATTTTTTGTTATTAACTTAAATTATTTTACTCAGTTCCGTGGGGGCCGTTTCAATAAACTTTGTACAACTAAAATGTTTGTAAGTGCAAAATTATGAAATTTCACATTAACAATGTGTTTTCTTGTAAACAATTATTGGATTTACATGTATTGAGCATAGGCTGCATATGCAGCCTATGCTCAATAAATGTAAATCCATCAATTGAAATTTACAGACTATTCTAAATCTGCACTTACAAACATTTCAGTCGTACGAAGTTTAGTGAAACGGCCCCATGACTTTGAGTAAACGAGTGTAGACTGTACTTCTTAAGCTGGGAAAAGAATATTGCAATCAACTGAATTTCATTTTAGTTTTATTCCATTACAAAAAGATGTTTTTGACGCAGCACAGCTCCGCATCAAGAACAGACACATATTCAGAAAGTTTAGAAAAAAAACATAGAAAACTCTGAGCATGTTTTTCTAATTCGTACTCGAAATTATGCAGTTTGATTGACTGAGACTGAGTCTTGAGAAATTTATTTGTCTGATTTAGAGTTAGAGAACATAGTATGTAGTATGTACATATAATTCCAGCACAAACATATTTACACAATTCCCTAACATTTGATTGACCCGTAGCAAGTCTCTGTCCAAAATTTATATCCCAGTAAACTCCTATGCCGAACTACTTTCCGTAACCGTGAGGCGCAGTTAAAATAATTATTAAGAAAACGGAAAATAAACACATTTTCTTGATGAATTTATTTCAAATGCTGGAATTATAAGGAATGAATGGCCTTTTTGTGGAATTTATCGGGGATACCCCGATAAATTCCACAAAAAGGCCATTCATTCCTATAATAGTGGTAAGCACATATAAGCTCATACTTCATGTTCTCCAAATTCGTACTCAAAATCAGGCACAGCTCAGTCTCGGCCAATGTAACTTTCTCATTTTGTGCATGAAAATGGAATATGTACTCGGAAAGCATGCTCTGATGGCTATTTTGCAAATGTTTGATCACATTTAAAGGTACATGCCGACTCGGTAGGCACAACATATTCTTTGTAGGAATTAAATAAGTGTATAATTGTGTCACTACTCCACCATTTCTAACAATTACGAGTGCTATACAGATATATTCATTTAGTAACATTTATTTTACTGATATTGACTCGCGGTGGTATCGGGCTATTTTCATATGCAAATAAGGCATGATATTTTTTTAATTATTTAAGCTAATTAAATGTGTCGCCTGAAAAAATAATATTTTGACAGATTATAAAGTATAATCATTGCACATCAAAAAATAAATACAGAGAATAAATAGTAATCTCCCTTAACATTTTAAGGAAACACGGTTATCGCCCCTGACATCAGTGCGGAAATTTATGTCCGATATAAAATGTATAATAATGTCAATCAACACGTGGGGTACTGGTGAATGAATGTTTATTTATCCACAGAATATACAAAACTATCTGTCTCGCTATTTTATAACCTGGCATGTGGGTATATTGTAACCTGGCATGTGGGTATATTGTAACCTGGCATGTGGGTATATTGTAACTCCAGCTTTAACCTGCCTGTTACTGAAAAAAACTACCTTACGATATTTGCAACATTTGTATGTCCAAATCTTTTTGCGCAGTCACAGTTATTTTCAGTAGCCGATTTCATAAAAATTGCAAAGTATACATATCTAGCAAAGTATACTTTGAGGGAGTAATCATTTATTTTCCCTGAAATGCATTATTTCATATAGAACTAACGACTGCATATATTTAATGATTAAATGTTTGCAGAATGATTATACTGAATTTACTACATTATCACAGCCAAAATGGCTGTGATAATGTAATAAATTCAGCATAATAAAAATTAATAAATTTATGTTTAAATTGAAAATTTCTCCCTCAAAGTATACTTTGCTAGATAAGTATACTTTGCAATTTTGATGAAATCGGTTACTGATCCAAGCAAGACGATTTTCACGCACGGGCAAAGCATGTTTTTGCTGAGAAAAATTGAGGAGAAAAAACAGCATACAACAAAATTTATTCAGAATTATAATGGTTAATATCTTCATATCGAAGCACAATAGAATTATTGACGTTGCACTTTATTTCAAAACGAGCAAGAATATTATTGTTTTAACTGAAACAAACACTTTCTTATACGCAACACGTCGTTACACAGATTTCATTTTACGATGGCATTGGCGACATGTGACATTAAACCAATGAACAGGTGTTAACCCTTTCTACCCTAAGTAACTGCAATGGACACTCTCATGTTATTGTTCAGACTATTCCATTTATCAGAAAGGGGTATTGTTTTTAAAAGTAAGACATATATCCTCAAATGGTGCAGGTCCTGATGAGATGGCTTGTTATCAGCTGTCTCATTTGGATCTACACTTGTTTTCAAATATTATGATAAGAGGTATCTTTAGCGTATTTCACCAAAATTGCTAAGCATACTTATTTAGCTAAGTATACTTTGAGGGAGTAATCTTTTATTTTCCCGAAATGAATTATTTCATATAGAACTAATGACTGCATATATTTGATGATTAAAAGTATGCAGAATTATTATACTGAATTTAGTACATTATCACAGCCAAAATGGCTGTGATAATGTAATAAATTCAGTACAATAAAAATTAATAAATTTATCCTTAAATCGAAAATGTCTCCCTCAAAGTGTACTTTATAGCAAGATACGTATGCTTTGCAATTTTGGTGAAATCGGCTACCGGTGTTGAAAGGGTTGAAAGTAGATTTTGTTAGCCAGATTGACCATGGGCATGTTATGCACGTCAAACTTAAGTGCTCTGTACATTTTGTTTTATAAATAGATTATCGAACTTGGAAAATTACAAATAACTTAACCCTAGAACAACTGCCGGTCCATCCTTGACGTTAGAATTGGTGGAATTTGTTCTGTGCCATGTTCCTTAGTTTCTCCTAGTTGTTTTCACTGTAAAATTAAGCTGTGTGATAAAATGCTGATGGAGCATTAAACGTCATTCCATTCCATTCTAATGCTGATGATACCCTAAAAGTAGTTCTAGGGAAGTTGTCTGTGAGTTTCCAAATTCAGTAAGCCTGTTTTATTGGTCCATTTGGACCGAGTATGCTTTAAAAAGAAATAAAGCAATTTTTATTTCTATAAATGATACAATACGATAATGCATTATCAATGGATGAAATCTGTTATCAATAGATAGATCATGTTTCATTTACTCTTGGTGGTTTCTATAAGCAGGTCCGGCGTTTTTTGGTCTGTGTATTTGGTGCAGCTAGTTACTAGATGATATGATATAATTGTATTTATTGTCCAACATATATGTGGTCCATTTATCTATGCATGTAAACGTAGCATGGCATAGACATGTGTGTTGAAGTTTTACATTAAAATGTCTTAACTTTCTGTTTCCTGATTATTCTTTTTATGGAGGGGTCAATGGAAAAAGGGGAAACTTAGCGGACTTTGCCCCCTTCTTCCATTGGCACATTCATATAACACTACATTCCCTCTTGCCTATTGGTGAGGAGATAATAAATCTGGATTTGTCAGATCGTGACGATCTGACAAATCCAGATTTATTATCTCCTCACCAATAGGCAAGAGGGGCTGTAGAGTTAGGCCATGTATGTGTGTACATTAGTAACGCCTTTCATTTTTCAATAGCTCCTGAACCACTTCACCGATTTGGCCACGATGTGTGTCTAGGGATTGTGCTTTGTTTTGCATATGGTCCAACCGCCCAAGGTCACTGAGGACATACGTTCAACTTGTTTGTAAGGCAAAAATAAGTCAAATTAATAACAAATAAAAGTAAACAATGAGATAGAGACATGTCATGTTGTGTAAATAAAGATAATTTTTGCATTCTTCATACAGGATCCGTAACATCAGTAGCCGATTTCATCAACATTGCAAAGCATACTTATCTAGCAAAGTATACTTTGAGGGAGTAATCATTTATTTTTCCCCGAAATGCATTATGTCGTATAGAACTAACTACTGCATATATTTGATGATTAAAAGTATGCAGAATTGTTATACTGAATTTATTACATAATGTAATAAATTCAGTATACCGGTAATAAAAAATAATAAATTTATCCTAAAATTGAAAATTTCTCCCTCAAAGTATACTTTGCTAGCTAAGTATACTTTGCAATGTTGATGAAATCGGCTACGGGGAAGTTTCATGTAACAGACTGTAGTCAAAGGTATCCAAATGTACAAATTATTTCCACGTGAATGACAGTAAATTTTTACCTACTGTCTGTTCTGCATTTTCTGCTGACAAACTTTTGGCTATGAAACACATTTGGCCATCAAATATTGATTTTATTGCGAACAATTCCTATTGGGATAAAGGAGGTGGAGGAGCTGGGGAAGTAGTCAAAAAACAAAAACTTTTGGAAATTGACTCTGCAACCTGGTTAGATAGCTTGGACATGATGTAACTAAGAAAACAAAAGTTAGATTTTGAAAATCTGTCCGCAAATTAGAGATGTGTTGTGGCCTAGGGGTTAGAGCACCCGACTTCCAATCCGGAGGTTGTGGGTTCAAACCTCACCTCGGGCATCAAGAAATACTTTCATAGTATTTCCATCACACTGGTCTGTTAAATGACACTTTAAGCTATTGCCGTCTATATGACCTTAGCTGTTGCTGGGACGTTAAACCTTTTCACTGAATGGGTGGTGGTCGGGCGAATGAGATGGCGTAAATTAACGGTAGGGGTTCCTCCTTATAGGAATCACGATTTGCCTGGTTTGGCCCTCCGGTACGTTTTTATCTTGGGCTCTTTTGTTACCTGGCAGTTGAAGTGGGTTATTGCCCATTATAGAAGTAGTAAGATTATTACTGATCCTACTGCTTTTGGGAGTGATTCTGGTGGCGAGGACCTGGCATCAGATCAGGATTTTTCTGATTTCAGGGCTGAATACATAGTTTTGTTATTGTAAATATTCAGTTCTGATTTTGGGATTTTCCCCCCATTTGTACATGTACTTGAACATGTACTTGTACAGGTAATATATGGGATTTAGTACTAAACCCATTGACCCGGCCTTAGATGTTGACAGGCCGTTAAACCCCAACAAACAAAAAACATTTTCACTGCCACAAATTCAAAATTATTAAAAAAAAATCCATTTTTAGCCCCCATGTTTAATTCCCATAGGAATTATTTTTTTCCGCAATAAAATCAATATTTGATGGAATTTCTTCAAATACAATTTTTGGGGGAGGGTGACTTTGTTATTGATGAAAAAGTACATGTGCTTATATTTAAATATTTGTTAGATTGAATGTGTTTAATTGCCAAAAGTTTGTCGGTAGAACAGACAATAGTTATCTTGGCCATGTTCTCTACCTAAAATGACCTTAATATAGCTAGTGACAGGACGTTAAACCTTTCATTCCTAAATACCAGTAAGTGGAATATGATATGTTAATTTTCCAACCAATCCAATTGTCACAAACCAATTTTCAGACTAGTTCATTTATGAAAAGGTGGTGGGGTTTTTTTTCTAAAAAAAATATGAAAGTACTTACAACAAGTGCAGATCCTGATGAGACGGCTCATCTGGATCTACTCTGTTTGCAAACACCGCTATAGAGGGCTGTAGTGTTGAAAGGGTTAAACATTAACTAACTTGTCATATTCAACATTCACACACATGTTCCAGTCTAAATCAGGCATATGAGCACTGCAGGTACGTTTGTGTGGGTGGTGGTCGGGTGAACGCAACGGCGTAAATTAACGGTAGGGGTTCCTCCTTATAGGAATCATGATTTGCCTGGTTTGGCCCTCAGGGGCCCGTTTCTCTAAAGTTTGTACAACTAAAATGTTTGTAAATGCAAATTTAGGTTCGTCTGGAGCACAGGCTGCAATAAATGTAAATCCAATAAATGTTTACAAGAAAACATTGTTAATGTGAAATTTACAGACTATCATAAGTTTGCACTTACGTACAAAGTTTAGTGAAACGGGCCCCAGTAGCCTATTTCACCAACATTGCAAAGTATACTTTAGTAGCAAAGTATACTTTGAGGGAGAAATTTTAAATTTTATGATAAATTTATTAATTTTTATTATACTGAATTTATTACATTATCACAGCCAATTTGGCTGTGATAATGTAATAAATTCAGTATAATAATTCTGCATACTTTTAATCATGAAATATATGAATGTGTTGCTTCTATATGAAATAACGCATTTCAGGAAAAATAAATGATTACTCCCTCAAAGTATACTTTGCTAGATAAGTATACTTTGCAATTTTGATGAAATCGGCCCCAGGTACCTATCTTACAGACTATCATAAGTTTGCACTTACGTACGAAGTTTAGTGAAATCAGCCCCAGGTACCTATCTTACAGACTATCATAAGTTTGCACTTACGTACGAAGTTTAGTGAAATCAGCCCCAGGTACCTATCTTTGGCTTTTGTTACCTGGGAGTTGAATTGGGTTATTGCCCATTATAAAAGTGGTAAAATTATTACTGATCCTACTGCTTTTGGGAGGACGATTCTAGTGTGGCAAGGACCTGGCATCAGATCAGGATTATTCTGATTTCAGGGCTGAATATATAGATTTTGTATTGTAAATATTCAGTTCTGATTTTGGGATTTTCCCCCGATTTGTACATGTACTTGAATACGTACATGTACAGGTAATATATGGGATTTAGTACTAAACCCATTGACCCGGCTAGGCCGTTAAACCCTAACAAACCAACAAACAAGGCATGTTTGTGTGATTTGTGATAGGAGCAGAAATTGTCACAGATGACAATAAAATTCACCAATATTAAGCACAAAGAACTTCCCAGGGTGTCCAGTTGAGAGATGTTCCGCCTTAACTTAGACGTATGAACACCTGGGGCCTATTTCACCAACATTGCAATGTATACTTATCTAGCAAAGTATACTTTGAGGGAGAAATTTTCAATTTAAGGATAAATTTATTAATTTTATTATACTGAATTTAGTACATTATCACAGCCTTTTTGCCTGTGATAATGTAATAAATTCAGTATAATAAGTCTGCATACTTTTAATCATCAAATATATGCAGTCGTTAGTTATATATGAAATAATGCATTTCGGGTGAAATCGGCTACTGGGTTTCACTAAACTTCGTAGGACTAAAATATTCATAAATGCAAATTTAGGATCGTCTGAAAATTTGAAATGATGAGTTTGCATTTATAGAGCATATGTAGCCTATGCTCAATAAATGCAAATCCAATAATTTTTCACAAGAAAACATTGTTAATGTGAAATTTACAAACTATCATAATTTTGCACTTGCGAACATTTTAGTTGTACGAAGTTTAGTGAAACGCCCCTTGATGTACATTTGTGTTATTTGCAATAGTGAACAAATATTATCCACAGTGATAGATGAGAATAAACACAAAGAGGTCCATATGATGTCCGTTTGAGAGGTGTTCCACTCTAACTCATGAAGGCGTATGAGTACTCCAAGTGACATCTCTGTGATTTGCAATCAAGAAGAGAAATTATCCACAATGATAAATGACACTAAAACCCACCAGAATTCGGCCCAGTCCATGTGGTGTCCGGTTGAGAGATGTTCCACTGTAACTATTGTCTGTTTCACGAAACCTGCCCAAATTTTACGGCTATATAAATAATGCAAAAAACAATAATATTTTTGATAATATTAAATTGTATAAAAATTTAGGAATGAGCCTTGTTTTTATTTCGTGAAATTTGGTCAAATATTGATTGATTAAAAATAAGTTCTCTATGCCTATGGGAATTTAACATGGGACAAAAAAGAGATGGAGAACCTGGAGGAGTAAAAAAAAACGAAAAAAATATTGGAAATTGATTCTCAAATAGCTACATAGCTTGGAAATGATCTAAGAAAACAAGTTACATTTTGAAAATCGGTCTACTATTTCTGAAATTAGAACAATTTCCACATGTTAAATCCCCATAGACATCTTCACTTTGTCTTCACTTTGTAAAGATGTCTATGGGGATTTAACATGTGGAAATTGTTTTTTCGCAATAAAATGAATATTGGACCAAATTTCACGAACTATAAAGTAGGCTCATTCTTAAATTTTGCTATAATTTAATATTATAAACAAATATATTGTTTTTGCATTATTTATATAGCCGTAAAATTTGGGCAGGTTTCGCGTCACAGACAGTAATGTGTATTGGCACTCTAAGGCACATTTATGTGCTTTACAATCAAGAACACAGACATTATCCACAGTGATAAATGACAACAACCCACCGAAATTAAACACAAAGAGGTCAATATGGTGTCCAGTTGATAGATGTTCCACTATAACTCCGTCGTTTGAGCACTCCAATGCAGATTTCTGCGCTTTGCAACCAAGAATAGACGGAGGCGGTCCCTGACAGTCCGGTATAGACGAGTATCCACGTGGCCGCGTTATTGACAAGCCGAGATCAGTCTGCGTCGATCAGTCTGCGTCGGGGAGTGTCCGGTATAAATAGTGTCCAGAGTGTCCGGCTGTGTGTCCGGTATAAATAGTATACGTTGCCGCGTTATTGACAAGCCGAGATCAGTCTGTGTCGGGAGGTTTCTGTGTGTCCGGTATAGATAAATATCCACGTGGCCGCGTTATTGACAAGCCGAGATCAGTCTGTGTTGGGAGGTTCCTGGCAGTCCGGTATATATAAGTATCGACGTGGCCGCGTTATTGACAAGCAGAGATCAGGTTGTGTCGGGTATTTTCCTGTGTGTCCGGTATAGACAAGTATCGACGTGGCCGCGTTATTGACAAGCCGAGATCAGTCTATGTTGGGAGGTTCATGTGTGTCCGGTATAGATAAGTATCTACGTGGCCGCGTTATTGACAAGCAGAGATCAGTCTGTGTCGGGAGGTTCCTGTGTATCCGGTATAGATAAGTATACACGTGGCTGCGTTATTGAAAAGCCGAGATCAGTCTGTGTTGGGAGGTTCCTGTGTGTCCGGTATAGATAAGTATCCACGTGGCCGCGTTAGCGTTATTGACAAGCCGAGAACAGTCTGTGTCGGGAGGTTCCTGTGTGTTCGGTATTGATAAGTATCCAAGTGACCGCGTTATTGACAAGCCGAGATCAGTCTGTGTCTGGAGGTTACTGCGTGTCCGGTATAGATAAGTATCCACGTGGCCGCGTTATTGACAAGCCGAGATCAGTCTGTGTTGGGAGGTTCCAGTGTGTCCGGTTTAGATAAGTATCCACGTGGCCGCGTTATTGACAAGCCGAGCTGAGTCTGTTTTGGGAGGTTCCTGTGTGTCCGGTATGGATAAGTATCCACGTGGCCGCGCTATTGACAAGCCGAGAACAGTCTGTGTTGGGAGTTTCCTGTGTGTCCGGTATAGATAAGTATCCACGTGGCTGCGTAATTGACAAGCCGAGAACAGTCCGTGTTGGGAGGTTCCTGTGTGTCCGGTATAGATAAGTATCCACGTGGCCGCGTTATTGACAAGCCGAGAACAGTCTGTGTTGGGAGTTTCCTGTCTGTCCGGTATAGATAAGTATCCACGTGGCCGCGCTATTGGCAAACCGAGATCAGTCTGTGTTGGGAGGTTCCTGTGTGTCCGGTTTAGATAACTATCCACGTGGCCGCGTTATTGACAAGCCGAGCTGAGTCTGTTTTAGGGAGGTTTCCTTGTGTCCGGTATAGATAAAGTTATCCCCCACGTGGGCCGCGCTATTGAAACAAGCCGAGAACAGTCTGTGTTGGGAGGTTCCTGTGTGTCCGGTATAGATAAGTATCCACGTGGCCGCGCTATTGACAAGCCGAGAACAGTCTGTGTTGGGAGTTTCCTGTGTGTCCAGTATAGATAAGTACCCACGTGCCAAGCGTTATTGACCAAGCCGAGATCAGTCTGTGTTGTGAGGTTCCTGCCGTGTCCGGTATAGAAAATAAAATTTTCACGTGAACCGCGTTATTGACAAGCTGAGCTGACTCTGTTTTTGGGAGGTTCCTTGTGTTTTAATAAGTACCACGTGCCGCCGTTATTGACAAACCGAGCTGAGTTTGTTTTGGGAGTTTCCTAGTTGGTCCGGGTTTATTTAAGTATCCACGTGGCCGCGTATTGGACAAGCCGAGAACAGTCTTTGTTTGGGAGTTTCCGCCGTGTCCAGTATAGATAAGTACCCAACGTGGCCGCGTTATTGGACAAGGCCGAGATCAGTCTGTGTTGTGAAGGTTCCGGTGGATCCGGTAGTAAGTATCCACGTGACCGCGTTATTGACAAGCCGAGATAGAACTGTGTCTGGAGGTCTGTGTGGCCGGTATAGAGTATCCACCGTGGCCCGTTATTGACAAGCCCGAGAATCAGTCCTGTTGTTGGGAGTTCCTGTGGGTCCCGGTAATAGATAAGTTTCCACGTGGCCGCGTTATTGACAAGCCGAGTGAGTCTGTTTTGGGGAGGTTCCTGTGTGTGGGTAATATAGTATCCACGTGGCCCGCTTATTGACAAGCCGAGGTTGGTTTTGGGAGTGTGTGTCCATAGGTAGTACCACGTGGCCGCGTTATTGAACCAGCGTGTTAGTCCGTGTGTGAGTACGGGTGCGTTATTGGAGATTTGTGGTGGAGGTTGGTGTCGGGATAGATAAGTATCCAGTGGACGGTTATTGAAGCCGATAGTCAGTGTCGGAGGTACTGTGTCGTCGTAGATAAGTACCCACGTGGCCGCGTTATTGACAAGCCGAGATCAGTCTGTGTTGGGAGGTTCCTGTGTGTCCGGTATAGATAAGTATCCACGTGGCCGCATTATTGAAAAGCCGAGATAGTCTGTGTCTGGAGGTTACTGTGTGTCCGGTATAGATAAGTACCCACGTGGCCGCGTTATTGACAAGCCGAGATCAGTCTGTGTTGGGAGGTTCCTGTGTGTCCGGTATAGATAAGTATCCACGTGGCCGCGTTATTGACAAGCCGAGATCAGTCTGTGTCTGGAGGTTACTGCGTGTCCGGTATTGATAAGTATCCACGTGACCGCGTTATTGACAAGCCGAGATCAGTCTGTGTCTGGAGGTTCCTGTGTGTTCGGTATTGATAAATATCCACGTGACCGCGTTATTGACAAGCCGAGATCAGTCTGTGTCTGGAGGTTACTGCGTGTCCGGTATAGATAAGTATCCATGTAGCCGCGTTATTGACAAGCCGATATCAGTCTGTGTTGGGAGGTTCCAGTGTGTCCGGTTTAGATAAGTATCCACGTGGCCGCGTTATTGACAAGCCGATATCAGTCTGTGTTGGGAGGTTCCAGTGTGTCCGGTTTAGATAAGTGTCCACGTGGCCGCGTTATTGACAAGCCGAGCTGAGTCTGTTTTGGGAGGTTCCTGTGTGTCCGGTATAGATAAGTATCCACGTGGCCGCGCTATTGACAAGCCGAGAACAGTCTGTGTTGGGAGTTTCCTGTGTGTCCGGTATAGATAAGTATCCACGTGGCCGCGTAATTGACAAGCCGAGAACAGTCCGTGTTGGGAGGTTCCTGTGTGTCCGGTATAGATAAGTATCCATGTGGCCGCGTTATTGACAAGCCGATATCAGTCTGTGTTGGGAGGTTCCAGTGTGTCCGGTTTAGATAAGTATCCACGTGGCCGCGTTATTGACAAGCCGAGCTGAGTCTGTTTTGGGAGGTTCCTGTGTGTCCGGTATAGATAAGTATCCACGTGGCCGCGTTATTGACAAGCCGAGAACAATCTGTGTTGGGAGTTTCCTGTGTGTCCGGTATAGATAAGTATCCACGTGGCCGCGTAATTGACAAGCCGAGAACAGTCCGTGTTGGGAGGTTCCTGTGTGTCCGGTATAGATAAGTATCCACGTGGCCGCGTCATTGACAAGCCGAGATCAGTCTGTGTCGGGAGGTTCCTGTGTGTCCGGTATAGATAAGTATCCACGTGGCCGCGTTATTGACAAGCCGAGATCAGTCTGTTTTGTGAGGTTCCTGTGTGTCCGGTATATATAAGTATCCACGTGGCCGCGTTATTGACAAGCCGAGATCAGTCTGTGTCTGGTGGTTCCTGTGTGTCCGGTATAGATAAGTATCCACGTAGCCGCGCTATTGACAAGCCGAGAACAGTATGTTCCTGTGTGTCCGGTATGGATAAATATCCACGTGGCCGCGTTATTGACAAGCCGAGATCAGTCTTTGTCGGGAGGTTCATGTGTGTCCGGTATGGACGAGTATCCACGTGGCCGCGTTATTGACAAGCCGAGAACAGTCTGTGTTGGGAAGTTACTGTGTGTCCGGTATAGATAAGTATCCACGTGGCCGTGCTATTGACAAGCCGAGAACAGTCTGTGTTGGGAGGTTCCTGTGTGTCCGGTATAGATAAGTATCCACGTGGCCGTGCTATTCACAAGCCGAGATCAGTCTGTGTTGGGAGGTTACTGTGTGTCCGGTATAGATAAGTATCCACGTGGCCGTGCTATTGACAAGCCGAGATCAGTCTGTGTTGGGAGGTTCCTGTGTGTCCGGTATAGATAAGTATCCACGTGGCCTCATTATTGACAAGCCGAGATCAGTCTGTTTTGTGATGTTCCTGTGTGTCCGGTATATATAAGTATCCACGTGGCCGCGTTATTGACAAGCCGAGATCAGTCTGTGTCTGGTGGTTCCTGTGTGTCCGGTATGGATAAGTATCCACGTGGCCGCGTTATTGACAAGCCGAGAACAGTGTCTGTGTCGGGAGGTTCCTGTGTGTCCGGTATAGACAAATATCCACGTGGCCGCGTTATTCACAAACCGAGATCAGTCTGTGTTAGGAGGTTCCTGTGTGTCCTGTATAGACGAGTATCCACGTGGCCACGTTATTGACAAGCCGAGATCAGTCTGTGTCGGGAGGTTCCTGTGTGTCCGGTATAGATAAGTATCCACGTGGCCGCGCTGTTGACAAGCCGAGATCAGTCTGTGCTGGGAGGTTCCTGTGTGTCCGGTATAGATAATTATCCACGTGGCCGCGCCGCTATTGACAAGCCGAGATAAGTCTGTGTCGGGAGGTTCCTGTGTGTCCGGTATATACGAGTATCCACGTGGCCGCGCCGCTATTGACAAGCCGAGATCAGCTCCTGTGTGTCCGGTATAGATAAGTATCCACGTGGCCGCGATATTGACAAGCCGAGATCAGTCTGTGTCGGGAGATTCCAGTGTCTCCGGTATAGATAAGTATCCACATGACCGCGTTATTACCAGAACAAATCGTTTATTTTCGCAAAGAGTTTCAGTCCACACGCAGGTGGAATAAGAAACAAACAAGGCATGTATGATAAGTACTAAGCATGGTGACGTCTATAAAGCTCATGTAGGCAGGCGATGCGCCACGACGAGACGGGGTCCACAGATTACTAAAATGAATTAACATTAATAATTGATAATCAACGAGAAATTTTCAAACAATGATCAATTTACTGAACCTGGCATATGTGAATGCGGGTTATTACTATTATTATTATAATAATAATAATCTAACCCAAAACACCTGTCGTGCATGTGATCAGTATTGATACAGTCCGGGCTGCACATATTTTAGTCAGAGTTGGATCAGCATAGGCCACGATTGCACGTGAATTGATTTTTTTTTTTTTTTAATTTTCAAATGAACAAATTCCAAGCATCAGCTCCATTCAATAGAATGCATGGTAGAGTAATCACGGCCCCCATGTCTTCGTGGTACACCATACCCGCCCCGAAAAAACCTTTGTCACATACATGTAGGTGAAAAAGTAGCAACCGAACTAGCATGTAGATATCTATTTACTATAAATAGCATGTGTCTATCAAATACAGCTTACAGTTTTAGAGATGAATAATAAGTAACATTTATTTATCAAATAAGATTTATAGTTAGTGCATGACCCACAGTGTGAGCTATGCAAAGAAAGAAATTGGAAAGCGCAAAATTCCACACTCAAAATAAATACACAGTAGGTCTATTTCGACCAAATCGAGGTCAGTGTTGTTTGACATTCAATGACCCATTCAATGAACCGACACGTGGTGTGTGTTCTTGCTGCTGTTTGGTTCTCAAGTGCACTATAATAGTAAAATGTAGCACACACTACCATATTTAACAAATGTATTGTTCCAGGTCAGTGATAGAATTTACATATGTGTACAGATGACTCACTACAGCTGATGATTGGTAGAGCGTTTGTCCTTGGCCTTGTAATATATTATATTAGTTTATTTATAGCAGGGACCGTACATACACTCATTTGTCATTGTATATAGGCCTAATATCATTTAAACGCACACAATCTAAGCTTTGTTAAACATTGTTAATACTTTATCAATTAGCAAATGTTTTAGGCAAACAAAGTGTTTCAATCACATACGAGGGAATGAACTAAAATAATATATATCTATTCTGTCATTACAATCTTCCTCATATTTTTTAGATGTAGCAATGGCAAAGTCATACATGGGTATATCAAAATGTAAGAAGTGGGCTTAGTCCATCTTCAGTCTGACAGTTATTGACAAGCCGAGATCAGTCTGCGTCGGGAGGTTCCTGTGTGTCCGGTATAGATAAGTATCCACGTGGCCGCGTTATTGACAAGCCGAGATCGGTCTGTGTCGGGAGGTTCCTGTGTGTCCGGTATGGACGAGTATCCACGTGGCCGCGTTATTGACAAGCCGAGATCAGTCTGTGTCGGGAGGTTCCTGTGTGTCCGGTATAGACGAGTATCCACGTGGCCGCGTTATTGACAAGCCGAGATCAGTCTGTGTCGGGAGGTTCCGGTGTGTCCGGTATAGATAAGTATCCACGTGGCCGCGTTATTGACAAGCCGAGATAATTTGTGTCGGGAGGTTCCGGTGTGTCCGGTATAGATAAGTATCCACGTGGCCGCGTTATTGACAAGCCGAGATCAGTCTGTGTCGGGAGGTTCATGTGTGTCCGGTATAGACGAGTATCCACGTGGCCGCGTTATTGACAAGCCGAGAACAGTCTGTGTTGGGAGGTTACTGTGTGTCCGGTATAGATAAGTATCCACGTGGCCGCGTTATTGACAAGTCGAGATAATTTGTGTCGGGAGGTTCCGGTGTGTCCGGTATAGATAAGTATCCACGTGGCCGCGTTATTGACAAGCCGAGATCAGTCTGTGTCGGGAGGTTCATGTGTGTCCGGTATAGACGAGTATCCACGTGGCCGCGTTATTGACAAGCCGAGAACAGTCTGTGTTGGGAGGTTACTGTGTGTCCGGTATAGATAAGTATCCACGTGGCCGCGTTATTGACAAGCCGAGATCAGTCTGTTTTGTGAGGTTCCTGTGTGTCCGGTATATATAAGTATCCACGTGGCCGCGTTATTGACAAGCCGAGATCAGTCTGTGTCTGGTGGTTCCTGTGTGTCCGGTATAGATAAGTATCCACGTGGCCGCGTTATTGACAAGCCGAGAACAGTGTCTGTGTCGGGAGGTTCCTGTGTGTCCGGTATAGACAAATATCCACGTGGCCGCGTTATTCACAAGCCGAGATCTGTCTGTGTTGGGAGGTTCCTGTGTGTCCTGTATAGACGAGTATCCACGTGGCCTCGTTATTGACAAGCCGAGATCAGTCTGTGTCGGGAGGTTCCTGTGTGTCCGGTATAGATAAGTATCCACGTGGCCACGCTGTTGACAAGCCGAGATCAGTCTGTGCTGGGAGGTTCCTGTGTGTCCGGTATAGATAATTATCCACGTGGCCGCGCCGCTATTGACAAGCCGAGATAAGTCTGTGTCGGGAGGTTCCTGTGTGTCCGGTATAGACGAGTATCCACGTGGCCGCGCCGCTATTGACAAGCCGAGATCAGCTCCTGTGTGTCCGGTATAGATAAGTATCCACGTGGCCGCGATATTGACAAGCCGAGATCAGTCTGTGTCGGGAGATTCCAGTGTCTCCGGTATAGATAAGTATCCACATGACCGCGTTATTACCAGAACAAATCGTTTATTTTCGCAAAGAGTTTCAGTCCACACGCAGGTGGAATAAGAAACAAACAAGGCATGTATGATAAGTACTAAGCATGGTGACGTCTATAAAGCTCATGTAGGCAGGCAATGCGCCACGACGAGACGGGGTCCACAGATTACTAAAATGAATTAACATTAATAATTGATAATCAACGAGAAATTTTCAAACAATGATCAATTTACTGAACCTGGCATATGTGAATGCGGGTTATTACTATTATTATTATAATAATAATAATAATCTAACCCAAAACAGCTGTCGTGCATGTGATCAGTGTTGATACAGTCCGGGCTGCACATATTTCAGTCAGAGTTGGATCAGCATAGGCCACGATTGCACGTGAATTGATTTTTTTTATTTTTTATTTTCCAAATGAACAAATTCCAAGCATCAGCTCCATTCAATAGAATGCATGGTAGAGTAATCACGGCCCTCATGTCTTCGTGGTACACCATACCCGCCCCGAAAAAACCTTTGTCACATACATGTAGGTGAAAAAGTGGCAACCGAACTAGCATGGAGATATCTATTTACTATAAATAGCATGTGTCTATCAAATACAGCTTACAGTTTTAGAGATGCATAATAAGTAACATTTATTTATCAAATAAGATTTATAGTTAGTGCATGACCCACAGTGTGAGCTATGCAAAGAAAGAAATTGGAAAGCGCAAAATTCCACACTCAAAATAAATACACAGTAGGTCTATTTCGACCAAATCGAGGTCAGTGTTGTTTGACATTCAATGACCCATTCAATGAACCGACACGTGATGTGTGTTCTTGCTGCTGTTTGGTTCTCAAGTGCACTATAATAGTAAAATGTAGTACACACTACCATATTTAGCAAATGTATTGTTCCAGGTCAGTGATAGAATTTACATATGTGTACAGATGATTCACTACAGCTGATGATTGGTAGAGCGTTTGTCCTTGGCCTTGTAATATATTATAATAGTTTATTTATAGCAGGGACCGTACATACACTCATTTGTCATTGTATATAGGCCTAATATCATTTGAACGCACACACTCTAAGCTTTGTTAAACATTGTTAATACTTTATCAATTAGCAAATGTTTCAGGCAAAACAAGTGTTTCAATCACATACGAGGGAATGAACTAAAATAATATATATCTATTCTGTCATTACAATCTTCCTCATATTTTTTAGATGTAGCAATGGCAAAGTCATACATGGGTATATCAAAATGTAAGAAGTGGGCTTAGTCCATCTTCAGTCTGACAGTTATTGACAAGCCGAGATCAGTCTGCGTCGGGAGGTTCCTGTGTGTCCGGTATAGATAAGTATCCACGTGGCCGCGTTATTGACAAGCCGAGATCGGTCTGTGTCGGGAGGTTCCTGTGTGTCCGGTATAGACGAGTATCCACGTGGCCGCGTTATTGACAAGCCGAGATCAGTCTGTGTCGGGAGGTTCCGGTGTGTCCGGTATAGATAAGTATCCACGTGGCCGCGTTATTGACAAGCCGAGATCAGTCTGTGTCGGGAGGTTCCTGTGTGTCCGGTATAGACGAGTATCCACGTGGCCACGTTATTGACAAGCCGAGATCAGTATGTGTTGGGAGGTTCCTGTGTGTCCGGTATAGACGAGTACCCACGTGCCCGCGTTATTGACAAGCCGAGATCAGTCTGCGTCTGGAGCAGCGAGTGGCGCAGCATTCACACAGCAGCAGTTTGATTGGCTCGTGGTGGGTGTGTCGTATGTTCATCCCTGAAACAATATACTATAAATAGATTTGTTTACCCGCAGGTGGAACGCCCGTAGATGGGATGGTAAAATCACATGTTCTTGAAGAACGGTTCATATTTCGGTGTTTTATGGATTATTTCGGTATACCTTGTTATTTGGGTGCATTGTTACAACATACAAATTACGTCGTCTCCCGCGAATTACACGTATAAGTCCGGTAATTTACGGGTACGTTGCCAGTATAAAAGGGGTCCGAAAGTTCTGAACGGTGAATGTGTATATAATTGACTGTCGTGTGTAATGATTGAGCATTAGTAGTTGCACAAAGCTGTAAATTACCCAAAACCAATCAAATCCACCAAAATACCCACATGACACCAAAATAATTACCGTAATTGCGGCTGTGAATGGAGAAATGAGGTTTATGGATATTGCGACCAGTGTAGATCCTGATCAGACTGCGCGGATGCGCAGGCTGATCAGGATCTGCACTGTTGGCTGTTCAATCAATGAAGCAACCGCCACACTTCTACGTAACATGCAATATAGATAGTTATCAGGCGTGTGCTGTTTCATCAAGAGCTATCACAGGTAACACATCCCGTAAGACCCAGTTCGCCAGTCACAGCCACAATTTTGTTTAAACACTAGTATGAAATAATAGAAATAAACATAGCCCTGCAATCTAAAATTACGTATGACCTTGCTTGAAGCTTATTCTTTTGGGTACATATCATTAATGTCCATTAATCGAATGACTCGTATTTCTAGACTGAAATAATACATAGCACACTGTTCCAAATACATTATAAAGTATGATCATTGCACATCAAAAGATAAATAGTAATGCCCCTTAACATTTTAAGGACACATGGTTATCGCCACTGATATCAGTGTGGAAATTTACGTCTGATATAAAATGTATAATAATACCAATCAATATGTGGGGTAATGATGAATGAGTGTTTATTTTGCCAGAAAATGTCTCTGATATAAAGAACATTTTGTGTACTGAGTGAGCATGTACTGACAATTCGACACTATTTCCAAACGTTCTGTATGGAATACACAGTTGCCATGAATGGTGACTATGCACGAACATTTGTTTCGACGATAACAGCTTATCTGCCTGTTTCACGAAACCTGCCCAAATTGTATGGTCATATAAACAATGCAAAAACATAATTGGGCCGCGCCATACGAAAACCGGGCTTAATGACAACGTCGTGAAAAGCGGTAAACGACGTCGGAAAAACGACGATTCAAATTGTCTAACGTCGCCGTAAAAGTTTACATTTTGCCCTCCCATTTACGTTTATTGGTGTCAGTTAACATTAAGTGTGAACAGAAAACGGAAAATGATAACTTACTGAAACTTTCACTAATATGAGACGCGATGCCTCAGTACACAGAGTATGACGTCATGACGTGACATCACACACTTGTGACGTCACTGAACGTGAATCCATGTTTGAAGTTATGGCCATTGTGTCGTGACAAATATTATAGCAATGATACTTGCACGAGTTCCTCGCAGCATCAATGACTTACAAACGCTTGGGCCGCTGTACATTGTCGCCTAACTGTCGTTCTTTGACATTGACACTCTTTTTCGTCGGTTGTCCTCATGAATTCAAAATGGTGAACGCATAATTTAACTGGCTACATATCAGCGAAGTCTTCACTTACACTGCACTTTGATCCCTAAATAATCTTAAATATGAACAACCTAGTACGGGGCGCCAAGTGGGACATGGCTCAATTTTGTCAACAAAATTCATTTTTGTGCCACAAAATTCAATTCTGTGTCACAAAATTCACTTTTGTGTCACAGAATTCAATTCAATTCTGTGTCACAAAATTCAATTCTGTGCCACAGAATTCAATTCTGTCCACAAAATTCAATTCTGTGTCACAAAATTCAATTCTGTGTCACAGAATTCAATTCTGTGTCACAAAATTCAATTCTGTCAATTCTGCACACGCATGTAAGAAGGACTACCATCGGTCAGAAACTGCACTGGAGAAATGGGTCACGGTCGCCGATCTACACATTCAATGTCGATGATTTATTTCTCATTCTGCCGATGATTCATTTCTCATTCTGCCATTTTGCTTCAACTATCTCCAAACAGTCAAACGTTGACAAACCCATTCGTATTTAAACTCATTTGCGTTATAATAATTGTGCACATAATTCATGTACATGTAGATCTCCCGCGAGTACTGACGTCATTTAGTGTGTATCGCAAGGTACATTTGCCCCAGTTAAATCAATAATACACGCGCTGTGGCCTGTGTTCTGACTGCTGTCTGTGTTTATAAACAGAATGTGTGTATTGGGCCATTTGAGGAAACCATTTGTAGTATTTGTGTAGATACCATGGATACATGTACTAAGATGGTGTATACTGTAAATAATGCATGTAGACACATAGTTGCGAACACGTAACTTCGCAACTAGTAGACACAGATCCAATACCATTTGTTTCACAAGGTTAGATCTACTGTTAGAATACGACGTCATCTAATGTCATTTTCGAGCATAAAACGTTACCTGATAAATAGAATACCAGGCTAGTGTATTTTAATATCAAGTTTATCAGGCTCGGCTCGGAAACGGTAGGAATTCTTCGGCAAGCCTCGGAATTCCTACGCGTTTCCTAGCCTTGCCTGATAAACTTGATATCAAAATACACTAGCCTGGTATTCTCTATATATGGGCATGCTCTCAGGTCTAGCTATGTCCCGGCTACTTTATGTTTGACCCTGTTTACATAATTGAGGGAAAATTCTGAATATTTTTCTTATTTCTCCTTCAAAGTATATATGCTTATATGGTGTGACCACTCATTTGTAATCATAATATAACCAAAATAACTGTCCATAAAGAAGTATAATATTGATATATTGGGCTATATTTTCGCATTGAAATATTTAAACCTGCAAGTGTACTCCACCATCTAGTAAAATGGACTAAGACCGATCTCAACCAATTAACGTAGAGATGACATACGCAACTAATTTTTGTGGACAAAAATTAATTCTGTCTTCACAAAATTGAATTTTGTGACACAAGAATACACAGAATTGATTTTGTGACAGAATTGAAGAGACACAGTTGACAGAATTGAATTTTGTGACACAGAATTGAATTTTGTGACACAGAATTGAATTTTGTGATTTTTAGTGTTACAAAACTCAATTTTGTACACATAATTAACCTGTCCTGCATGGGGCCCCGTACCTAGTGTATGTCAACGGTATTACCAGCTATTATCTTGGTCAATTTAGACTTTTGAACAATTATAGCCAGTACTTAGCGAATGATATGTCATTAAATGCCGCTCATTTTATCATAAACGGAGGTAGACACGCAGCTATATATTGACATATATATCCGGGGTTTGTATTGAATTTGGCAAAACAAATGCATCAAAATCTCTCTAATAGATTCAGAATTAGTGATTTCAATGTAGCTTCTTAATTGTTTGTGTATAAGCAATACATAATGCACAAAACACACAGTGAGGTCGGTGGAGTTTTCGAAAAGTCCTGAAATTAATTGGAAATTTGATGGTCATAAACTTGCTTTTCGCACAATTTGCATCAAATTATCAGCTTGTCACTTTATTGCATAATAATGTATGTCTGAATAAGGCGATGGTAATGCGAACCTCAAGAAAGACACCTGGTGACAATTATAAGCTACCAAATCTGCCCGACGTCGTGTTTTGTCACAAAGTTAATGTTATAAGCCGCCTACTGCAGCAGGCGCGGATACGGGGGCGGGGCTCGCGCCACATCCTTATGATATAATATTGGAATAGAAAACAATTATGATCGTGAAAGTTACGTGTGGGCACAATCATATGATCCGGCGACGAAGAGTGGGGATTAGGGGTTCGGGGACAAGCGCCCCTTGGGAATACAGTTCATCCCTGAATGCCTATCGGTGTGTCTGAATTAAATGTATTTCATATTGAAATGAAAAGAAAAAGAAATTGAAAGTTTGTACGTGATCTTTTTATCACTTCTTTCTATCTGTGTTGGTATGTAGTAATTCGTCACACATATCTAAAGTGACCTTCCAGCTGTGGCGGATTTATATGGGGGATGGGCATCCCATATGCATAACCTGCAACTGCAATATCCAATTATGTATTATATTTACGCGGTTTGGGTTATGGTCCCGCGGGATAATTTTAGAAGATTTGCAAGCACAATATGTACATAAAGTTGTACGGTCACTCGTGTGGCTAATGTTGAAACTGCCAACACATCACATTATTACCAGCCACCGATCATCGCGGATAGGTTGCTTGTAAGAGTTTTCGATTTCCAGTGTTGGTTGAATAACCATTATTATTATGCTGCAAAATCCATATGCGTTTGGTTAACTGAAAATTCACATCCATGATGATTGATAAATGCTTCATCGATTTCATATGCACAACTCATCATTACTATATCATGGGCAATGTTATCGTTACCAACACAACGTCATCACGCGATATGGGGCCCGACGTCAAAATGATGTTATGTTAATGTTATGCTCCATATTGTTCAATGGACGAAGAACATGTCCATGCTTTCATTCGTGCTCGCACAATGGGTTATTATTTTTCAAAGTAAACGGTATAACATCTTTTATTTTATACTACATGCACTTCCGACAGCTAAGTCAGGCAATGCAATTTACCTTTGTTCAAACATACCACCTCAAATACCAGCAGTAACATTATTAATTACTGACGTTGTCGAATTGGATTCCCTTCATGCGGCTGTTCGTGTACGGTATTAAAAAATGAAATCAGATGGGGCAAGATTGGGCGAATATGGAGGATTGAATAACGCCTCAATCGAGGATATTTGATAATATATTCATCCAATGTAACCACTCCGGCAATTGGAAAAATGTACAGATGTCATTTCAACTATCCTAAAACTGGAGAGAAATTAGGAACTCGCCTGGCCTTCTACTACATGTTCACCATCATCGGGATCCATCTAGCCATTTGTCTCCTCATATTTAAATATTTTTAATCACACAACGAGTTCAACCGATCTGGCATTTCACGAAAAGTGGTCAGTCGACCAAGACTTTTACCTTGGGTCACAACGTCTGACGACGTCACTTTTGTACGTCCATGTCTCGCCTAGCCTTTCGCGCCTTCATGTCCATTGTCTATCCGACTGTATCTTTCGTAGATTGTCATCCCGATGATGGACTTTCTCTCATCATCAATATCTCGTGTTTTGTGTTAAAATACGAACTTTAATATAATCTCTTGGTTTTTCCGGCATATTCTCTTACACAGAGCTGGCAGTCGTTAAACTACGTCATTTCCGGTCATGATGTCAGATTTTTAAAATAGTTCATCGCATACGAAATGTTAAATAATGTCGTTATTATTCCCCAAAATTATTTCAGACAGCAGCAAACAATAGAGAAACGCCAACACTTCTCACTCTGCTTTATTTGAAAATTATTCATACGAAATTACATTACTTGGTCCGCAATCCAAAACATGACGTTACATTAGCAACTGCAACACGAGCTATGAACATTATTTTCATACTTTGTCTTGGCCTAATGTGATACACTTGGCCAGGCTACGGGATATCCAAATTCAGTTGACATGCGATAAAAGATGACGATTTGTCCGGGTATTTTATCAACACCTCTTGTATACGCCGTTGATAAAAACGTCGTAATTTCGACGTCATTGATAAAAAACGTCATATATGTTTTTACCACGCGTCATAAAAATACTTCTAAAATGAAAAATAATTGGGATACATTGATCATTTTTGCGGCATATGGCTTTTAAAAGATGTACAATTCAGAATACGCGAAAAAGTAAAAACTGAAAATGTTGTCATTAAGTCCGGTTTTCGCACGGCGCGGCTCATATATATTTTTTCGATAATATTAAATTGTATAAACATTTAAGAAAGAGCCTTCTTTTTATTTCATTAAATTTGGACAAATTTTATTACGAAAAATGAATTCTCTATGGGAATTTAACATCGGGCAAAAAAGAGGTGGAGAACCTGGATGAGGAGTCGAAAAACGAAACATTTTGGAAATTGATTCTGAAATCTAGCTACATAGCTTGGAAATGATATAACTAAAACAACAGAAGTTACATTTTGAAAATCGGTCCACTATTTCTGAAATTTGAAAAATTTCCCCATGTTAAATCCCCATTTGGAAATTGTTTTTTCGCAATAAAATCAATATTGGACCAAATTTCATGAAATAAAAAGGAGTTTCATTCTTAAATTTTGCTATAATTTAATATTATCGAAAAAATATATTGTTTTTGCATTATTTATATAGCCGTAAAATTTGGGCAGGTTTCGAGAAACAGACTTGTTTTAGTAGTAAATGTGATGGAATATGTGTATACGTTATATCTGAGCTGTATTACCATACAGTGTTGCCGAACTGTGTCATTCAGCATATGAGACACGCCATGTGATTTTGTACCTAAGAACCTGTGCGATGTCATATATTTTCATAGCAAATGTGGAATACCGTATGCTATTCCACATTTGCTATGAAAATGTGGTCATCTTTCGACGTCTTTTACAGAAAATATCAAAGTTTCTAAAAAATAATTTTCAGGAAAAATCGCCCATGGCGTCTCATAATAATATTATGTGCCTATTATGATAATAAATATTGCTCCCTGTGAACTCGAGTTATGTAGTCGTATGTCTGACACACATTTTGCATTATTTTGATATGTGTGACATATAATAGCACATTTAAACAAGAGGTCAATAACCATGATAACATTGATGGATATACCCCTCGAAAACTGTAACGCCAACACGTCATTTGACCTTGTCCTTGAGCGCAGGGACCACACGGGTGGGCTATATAAGTAATAGTTAGATCATAACATTGCAAGTGTATTTGATTTAAACGAGGCCATAAGGCCGAGTTTAAATCAAATGCACGTATCATTTGCCAAATATGGAAAATTGGCACATACGCAATTCTATGTGGGCGCGGCTCATTAATGACAGGAGCCGTTTTTGATCGCTCGACCTGCCACGGAATTGACATGGTCCAATCAGAATTCTAGTGCCAGGTGGGGATGGGGGGAGTCCCTTCATCTGCCATGTTTACGTCGTGAAGGCCGTTGCTATCGTCATATACGCGTTGTCTGGCACATTTCTTGTTGACATCATTCGGTCATTGAGAGGAACAGCCGTGCAATAATTGACGTGCGTGTAAGTGCCCATACGTTTCAGATACACGAACGGCAATTATTGTACGGCATCTCATTAAATTAGGCTCCACCCCTTTAGTTACACCACATTCTAAGCTCCACCCATATAGATACACAGAACAACAACTTGGTATTGGAAATTATAGCAGGTGCGTGTATAATGCTGAAGGTCTTTGGGCTATGATATAATGCATATATGGATGATGACAAATAAGTGTGACGTTTCAAGCCAATTTGATTTACCGTAAGAGATACAGTAGGTAGGTGAAAATCGCTGACATACAGATGATGGACGAATAGACGGACAGGGAGGTGACTGTATATAACCGAATTATTTGTTGGGTTCATGTCCATTAATCGAATGACTCATATGTCTAGACTAAAATAATACATAGCACACTGTTCCAAATACATATAATTTCCCCATGTTAAATCCCTATAGACATCTTCACAGATGTCTATGGGGATTTAACATGGGGAAATTGTATCTGTAGGACGTATTGCACCAACATTTAGTGTGTACCCAGAAAAAAAGAAGCGATGTTCACTGTCGATAAAATGACCATGTTAATGATCGACCAACAAATTAATGATAGCGTCCTGAGGTCCGTTACACTAAACTTCGTACGTCTAAAATGTTCGTAAGTGCACATTTAAGATCGTCTGTAAATGTCAATTGATGGATTTACATGTATTGAGCACGTGCAGCCTATGCTCAATAAATGTAAATCCAATAATTGTTTTCAAGAAAACATTGCTAATGTGAAATTTCCAGACGATCATAAATCTGCACTTACGGAACATTTTAGTCGTACGAAGTTTAGTGAAACGGGCCCCCGGTACGTATCTACGATTTCCGGTAGATACATCGGGACTATTCTCCAAACATAATGGCGAACAGCGTATGTCCTGGCGAGGCTAGGCGGATGCGTAGGCTGATATGTATGGAAGGTAATATCCGCCATAATTCTATGTGACTTGATGCTTGCGTGCTGATGACATTACAACTTACATTCATGTTATTTCATTCGTCATTTGTATTTATTACATTTGAAATCTGCTTGTTGTAATTGTATTTGTCTTTCTTACATGTCCATTCTGCTGATTGCTTTGTTCATTCGTCTTATTTACATTACAATTATTGATGCGTCCTTATTCGTGTCCCTGTTTTATTGCACTAAGCATTTGCAATAGAAAGTAAGAACAAAGCACTAGCACTTTGAATAAGGCCGAAAGCAGTAAGAACAAAGCCGCAGGAAGTAAGCATCAAGCTACAGTCCGAAAGCGGAAAGCCGCAAGCAGAAAGCATCAAGCTACAAGCAGAATGATGCAAGCAATATATGGGTTAGTAGTGCGTCATTATGACGTCAGATGGCACTGCTGTCCGCTCAAGTAATTCTCCCTCTACTAAATTATAGTCCGCTTCAAGTCACACCTCCAATGCCGGTGTTGATGTGAAATCATCACAGTATAGGTTAGAAGACAGCAAATAGGTTTTACTATATATACTTTAACCGAATCCCATCCAATAAGGCCAGTCTCTCCTACTTTCACTATTCGTATGTATGTTGTGGGACCTACTTGTACATGACCTGCAGCCGGTCTGTACTGGTGCTGCATGAATTAAACAATAGGTTCACTTACTCCTAATAGTCAGGGCGCCTTTTTTTCTGACAATTTTTGACATATTTGTTTCATATTTTTGGAACATATTAATGTATTGCGTCAAAAACAGAGAAAATGCGCACAGTCGCATTATGTTCCACATGATGCCAAGCTGGAAAACTGAATAGAGAACGCTGAATATCTCGGAAAATCTTCATGTAACCTATGTAGCTGTAGTGGTGTGATGTCAGCAAAACGTGATCCCACAGAAACCGTGTTATTCAAGATGGCCGCCAAGATGGCCGACAACAATTAACAGAAATATATCGTCTACACTAATTACTATTGAGTGACATAAACAAAACGACTGGGGGTGGAGTTCGTAAAATCAATTGTATATTTCAAGTTTAAAAATTAGCCGGGTTAGGTAATTCAAGATGGCCGCCAAGATGGCCACTTATAACTGAAACGCAATGATTTTGAACTATAATGATTATCGTATCATGTATGCTTTATTAGCTCTAAGAAGTTCACCATCAGTGAACATTATTTAAGAAATCAGTACTGAGCGACACCATATCCATGAACGTGTAATACAAGATGACCACCAAATAGAGCATCGAGTAATACAATACTAACGTTTAAGCTAATTGTCATCGAATGATGATACCCTCTATCCGTACACTTGTGTGGACTTTAAGATTGTAATGAAACACGATGTAACCTGCCCCCAATTTATGTTATCGATGATATTGTTACCACTTAGACAATTATACACTGCCCATTTATTTTCTGATTACGTAATATCGACCTTGTTGATTGTTGTTAGTGTCTGTTGTATATGATCAACCGGCACTTATTTGTACTTATTTGCTATGGTTCGCATCACAGTGAAGGATCATAGTCCTCCTCATCATCGTCACCGAGTCCCACAATATAATGACTTACATTGCTGCACAATTCTTCATCACCTCCAGACTGACATATTTCAGACAATTCATATTATGCGACCTTTATGGATCAGTGGGGCTGGTATTTCGTTTTCTTACAACCACACTTCATCGGATGGGATAGCACTGTCGGGGCCGGGGGTTCCATTGTTGGAATCGGTAGTCATTGTCCGTTTTCCAGCCATATTCAGTTGGTGGTGGTAAATCTTGGTTTGGAACATCATCCTGATACAACACCATTGCCTGGTAATGTGCTCTTGAAATTGCCTGCTTCAGTGCTCCTAGGATAGGGGGCAATTTTTGACCCTCTAACTGTTTCTTTGTGAGGAGTTTCCGTCTCGATTCACCAACATTAGTAATACTGGCTCCGGGATCGTAGAGCTGGTATGCAAATGTATCGATAGATGTCAGACTCTTGGAAGAAATCAAATTAAGAAATGCTATTTCAGCGGAACACATAGTTAGTGTTTTCCAACAACTGATTTTGCCCTTTCCGGCACACCTTCCAATCATGACAGCCCGACAATGCTTCGGTCCTCAGGACCACAAGAGCACGAACAATCGGGGCTAACGGCTCTTGTTCCCCACTCCTGTGACAAAGTATGTTCCCTCACAAAGTTGGCTTTACCGACGAATGGCAAGCGCTAGGACATATATGTCTGGTGATTGAATGTGAATCTCGGTAGCTTCTCGTTGAACGGCAGCTATGCTATGCAAAATGATCTTTGTATCAGCCTCTTCTTGTGAGCTACGCAGGTGCTGTTTATACCGTTGAAATACTGTTTTAAAAATGTTGCAGCGATTTCTGAGCCGGGTAAACAGTGAGCTCAGCTTTTGTTCTAGTGTCCGATAGGAACTGATTTGCTGTGACCTTTCCCAGAGGTGTGGTATCTGTAACGTGAGACAATCCCTGGCTTGTTATTATGTCGTCTCTCGCGTGCGACTTCTTTCAGGGAACTGTCATATCTATCGAAAACCAGGTGTATCTCGTCAAAATCGTTAGCTTTGTGGTGCTTCAATATAGGAACAACTTGGTGAGACCAATCCGCACAAGTATTGACCCACTCTGGTTTTCCCATTGACTGAACTACAGCCATTCCGCCTATAACAGTAAGTAAACATTCTTGGACGGAAATGGGGCTGGATCGGCTTCCGTTTTGTGTGATGTGCTTCCGTTTCGTACGATGATTCACAAGATTCGATCGCATGTGCCTTCCAATACTTCCATCAATCTGCTCTTGTCTGTACGCCGTAGTAGTTCCCCAGTCATTCCGAACAAGACACGTGGGACTGAGGTGAACTCATGATGTCCGATGGTTTCTTTCAAATAGATGTGGCCTTGATTGAGCAACATTTCAGCCAAACAGTTCGATCATCTTTCATCTCGACAACTTGGCCAGCCAACTTATGCTTTCTTGTCTTTCTGGCACTGCACTCTTCCACGTCTTAAGTTGGACCTTTTTCATTTTGTTCCAGCTGTGTGATCTATCTTGGATGATTCTTTCATCACCAGATGATGTATACATTGTTTGGCATATCTCATCGCGATTGCATAAATCTTTACTTTCGAAATGACATTCACAAGGTCTTTGGTCTCGCTAGTAAATGGATTGTTTTGACTCTACGAAAACAATCTTCAGCATAGCTATGTTATGCTCTTGTCCCTTCCAGACAACCTATTTGAGGTCATGGTGTTGTACACTTTTTATTGATTCTAGCCCAGCAATCTGCTGTGCTTCTTCGGCCAGTCTATCAAGCTCTGATGCAAACAAGAAGAATCGCTCGCGTGCAATGGGATTGGGAGTAATACACACAAGGTCTCCAGTTAATTTCATGAAATTATGAAAAGTTTCCAGCAGCGAACTCCTGATATATCTCTGCGTCAGTCGTATCGAGAGCTCTCATCTCGGGAAGATCTCGGCATCTCTAACACGACTCGTTGTTCATTTTGTCACGACGGACGTCTGCACAACTTTTGTCAATCTGCTGTGCACATCAGGTCAGGATATTTCTTGAAGAATACATCAAGATAAAGATCATCGACTGTAGTAATATGTGTAAAAGTGCGCTTTTCATGTGTCTAGCTTCAAAGATTTGACGTGTTGTAGCTGGACCATATATGTCTGCCTCAGTCGGTGCTTCATCCAAACCGCAGTCCTCAACATAGCTGTCAACTGCTCTGAGGGTTGCCATTACCGTATGCATTTCATCCAGTCTGAGCATCCATTTACCCAAGCAATCATCTCGGCCCATGTCCAACTTCTTGGCACACTTCAACAGAGCCACATCCTGAGTGAGTACTGTCTTCCGATCATCACCAGTGACCACGCCATTGGTGTGCTGTGCATGTTTCAAAACTGTCAGGGTTTGCTATTCGTGAGCAGGTACTGCTACCAAAGGCAGAGCAGCAACTTCAGTCAACGGTATTGTTGATGCTAGAGAAGAATTGTAGGCTATCCATGTTGGGATATTGTACTTTTCAGATTTGCTAGTTTTACTGTGAGATGCATTTCATCTTCGACTGCTTTCGGTAGATCTTTGTCAGCTCGCTCGTTGGAGGTGTTATCCATGTATTCGGACTCACAAACCTCGCTTGTGCGCATAATACTACGTGCATGTACTCAGACTGTGTCATGTGGTGTTGTAAGGCTTGATGGTACTTTTATAAGAGCCAGGCATGAAACTTTGAAATGTAGATTTTTTGCTAGTTTGCACACTAGGTGCATAGCAAGGGACCACATCAGTAACAGTTGAAGACTTCAAGGAACGCTCTCTGGCCAGACCAGGTGCAAAATAGGTAACCGTAAACGATTCATGAATCCCATCGTAATTTTTACCCTTCACATTGCTCCCAAATAAAATAATGACCTTTATGTGAACCACGGGGTCAACATTTCAACGAATCTGAAAGAGCATCAGTGGTCGAACAATTTTGTAGTTTCATTCAGATTGGCTTTTGGGATGGCGGCCATCTTGGATTGCGTGGCGCCGCCATTTTTGTTATTACATTTGAAAAGGCTTCAGCAAAGAATAATCCTGTAACATTTGACCAACATCCACCAAGCGGTTACTGAGATATAGCATATAGAAGTTGGTAACTGAAGAATGATCATTTTACCTTTCAGCGGCCATATTGGATGAGCTAATTGTACGTAATAATGACATTCCCATTTGATCAATTACACGCTCCATAAACGTGCTCGCCACGTATTACAATTACCGTTACACGGGTACCGGTCCGGCTTATAGAGGTCGCCCAAAAATGGCGACCGACAGCCGTAGTTAATGCTTCTAAAAATAGATAAAAACTTGTCGATACCTAAAAATAGTAACATACATCGGACGTTGACATAACTGTATCTGACGATAAAGTAATCAAAGTACTGAAAGTACTGACTGGCGGGAGACAAGTAGCCACTTGTGAATTTGCATACTCAGAAATTCCTTGTTAGAAATATATTCGATGTGGATTATTGGATGTACAATCTGCAAATTTGGAGAACTTGATCAGTTACTGGTGTTTGTAAAATACAGCCTGCTCTAAACACAAATAGGTTGATGAAGCAAAGGTGCTTTATGTCCGACTAATAAACCGTTTTACGAGGTATATTGCAGACGTATTGTGTGAAATCTTTTCAAAATTATGACTGGGCGTCTACATACGTGTATGCTGCATGAACGGCAAAATGTTTTCATGAATTTTGTTTCGCTCACCCAGAGGGTAATTTTTCGAAAATCGCCTGTAAACCACAATATGAAAAGGAAATGGCCTTCGACGTCGCATTGCGACTGCGTGGTACACGATACGGGGGGCGTCTCAATAACAGCAATTTGTTCTCTTCAAAAGTAAAGTTGGGCATGCCAACTATTTTACACATAATGTTGAGCATTGCCGTTGCTATTAATAACTTGCTTTCAGTTCACTCGCTGACTTTAAATGTCACCTGACTGTTGTTAATTGCGAACGCAAATTGAGCCTATTGAGACGTCCCCCGATGAACAGAGAGCCACTTCCGAAAGTAGACCCGTGCAAATGGCCAGAATCACGATCCCAATAGCGTGGAGACAGTATGTCTCCCGCCAAAAACGAAACGGAATGTAGCATTTTAAACGTCACAATGTCGCCATCGCATGTAAACTGAAGATTTATCGCGGAAATTGACATTTGACCTTTGGCGCAAGATCAAGGTCATTGAAACTCATCAGAAAAAATGGCAACATCGATTTTATTGTTGTTTAGACTTTACAGAATACATTTATAATGGTTGCCAAACTGTATCAGAGCATGTGAACGGGAATGTAGAATAGTTGCACTGGCGCCTGCACTATAAGAAAGAAAAATCCAACCTCGTCATGTCCCCCAATAGTGTTTACATTCTTTATTGGCCACGGAAACTCTGTTTACATCATATGACCAACACCCCCACATGTACCTCAAATGAAACTTGATAGTAATGGATCAAGATTTGCAAGCAAACTGTGTCAGTGACCTCAAAACACCCGCACGATTTTGTACATACTGGACTACTATTTCCCCCTTGACGATTTCGCACCATTTATTATTCTCTAATCTATATTAACTAAATTGCATACGAATGTATGGTGTTTGACTTACTAATGTGTCTTATACATACATGTACATGTATCCTCATAATTACATTACATATGTACGTAATTGAAAACAATCACATTTTTATAGTAAGTTACACATATGGTAACTTACACAGGTTGGCTGTCAAACTGGCCCGTTACCGATGCAAACCAATAACCGTAAGGGATCAGACTAAGGTGGCCCACCACCATTGATTTTCCCTAAAACACTAACACGTTACCACACATTTTGCTATTCTCTGCTACTTTCATTTTTCTTATGGATGGTGTGGGACCTATTTTCCAATAACCTGCACTTATTCTGCTCTGGATATTGACTAATTAAAATATAGATTTAATTATTGTTGAAGCTGGGGTCCCATCTAGTAGGTACAACTTTTTCTTTATGGAAATTAAATAAGTGTATAATTGCAACTAGTCCACCACTTTTAAAAATTACGAGTGCCATCTACACATATATAATTATTTAATAATCTTTAATGTACTCATAGAGACTCGCGGTGGTATCAAGCTAGTTCCATATGCAAATGATGCAGTATTTTTTAATTATTTATATCAACTACATGCTGAATACATATTTTTATCGACATATCATAAAGTATGATATTGCACATCACAAAATAAATAAATGGAATCAATAGTTGCTTCCGTTATCATTTTAAGGAAACACGGTTATCGCCCCTGATATCAAACCGTCATTTTGCGTTTGATATACAAAGTATAATAATGTCAAATAGTACGTCTGGTAATGGTAAATCAATGTTCATTTTGCCAGAAAAATGTCAGATTGAAAGAATAAAGAAAAACATGTCTCCCTATATTATAACCTGGCATGTAGCACTCTAGGTTTAAGGTTAGAGAAATTGACACCAGTTTCAGCATATTTGAAGCATTTAAAAAGAAAACACTGAGCCTGTTGGTCATGAGATGTAAACAGAGTTTCCGTGGCCAAATAATGTAAACAATATTGGGAGACAGGCAAGGGCGGATTTAAGGGGGAGGGGGGGGGGGGGGGGTGGGGATGGCGAACCCGGCGCGCGCCCTCCCCCCCCCCCTCCACCCCCTAAAATTCGCCGAGTAAAGATTTTACAAGGCACGTTTCTACGTTCGCGTTGTGAATTTAATGTTTATTGGGGGGTGCAGCCAAAAAATAAACGCGTGGCAGCAGCAGCAGCAGCAGCATCTGACAGCAGCCACAACAACAACAACCTGAACTACAATCCTACGCTCGTTCGATAATATAGTCAAGTATTGCAAAATAGTTACGCCCCCCCCCCTAACCCGAAATCCTGGATGCGCGCCTGACATGACGAGGTTGGTCCCACAACATCCATACGAATAGTGAAAGTAGGAAACACTGGCTGGGATTCGGTTAAATTATACAGTAAAACTATTTGGTGTCTTTTAACCTAAACATGGCGCAACAGAAAAGGCGGCAGCAATCTACATCCGTTAGGGACATGGAACCAATTTAGAGCGCAACGCATTGTAGGACAGGTACCAGCATATTAAATAATTATAGGGAGAACTATTTTAAGTTTTAGCAGCGCATCTGGCGTCATAATGGTTGTTCCCAAATTACTGTTGCAATTATTGTTGTCAAGGGGCGTGGCTTAGTGAGCTAACAAAGCGCATAGCAAAACAGCGATGCAATAATCAATAATGGAACTCCGGATGTTACTACCAATGAAGCATCAAGCTACTTAGAATGTAATCAACACAAACGCATTGAAACAGTACGAATGAATAAAGCATCAAGCCACATACATAGAAATGTAATAAGACTAAGAATTACACCAGCCAGCAAGCATCAAGCCACACATAATTGTAATCAGACGAATATAACTTAAAATGTCATCAGCCAGCAAGCATCAAGCCAAATATAATTATGGCGGATATGACCTTCCATAGATATAGTGCTTCACTGATCGCAATCTCAATACACCATTTTGTCACAGTTGTGGCGAGTCATATATCGGTACGTGCATATCAACATTAGCCCTTGCTGACGTTAGTCAGGAACATAGTTTCTAGTCACAGGCACTTCGTGGTATGAGTGAGAAAATCCTCTTTAAATCATACCCATTTTACTCCGATATTAAATATCTAGAAGGCAGAACACTCGCCATCTTTTCAAACAACGGAAGCGGATTATTTACCTTGGGCCCGGCTCGCTAATTCAGTAATTGTAATGTACACGAAGGCCGGGACCCTGCTGGTCCCGGCCTTCGTGCTCGTTACAATTACTGAATTACAGAGCCGGACCCAAGGTAAATAATCCACAGTTCCACATCCGTTGGTTGAAAAGATGGCGAGTGTTCTGCCTTCTAGATATTTAATATCGGAGTAAAATTGTGTATGATTTAAAAACCTTTTTGTCGTTCATACCACAAAGTGCCAGTGTGACGCCACTGACAACAAGAGGACCAATTTGCCTCAGTCGATCACCTGGGGCCCGTTTCACTAAACTTCGTAAGACTGAAATGTTCGTAAGTGCAAACTTATGATAGTCTGTAAATAGCACATTAACAAAGGTTTCTTGTAAACAATTATTTGATTTACATTTATTGCGCATAGGCCGGTCAATAAATGTAAATCAATCAATTGAAATTTACAGACGATCCTAAATTTGCGCTTACGAACATTTTAGTCGTACGTACGAAGTTTAGTGAAACGGGCACCTGACGTCCAGAGCAGAGTATATGCATTGGCTAAAAGTGACATTTTGACCTTTCAGTGGCCATCTTGAATGTCATGATGACCCAATGTTGAAATAAATGGCGATAGAACGATCGGCTCAGCAATACCTTCCATTTGATATGCATGTACAACATCATCACATTCTTCAAAAGTGAAATTTGTTCTACATTTGACTTCCCCACACACAGGCTTTTTCACGACCCCACGGTCACGAAGCTGACAATATTATATTATGCCCTGATCATATGTACCGAGTTTCCTCGAGTTTCTTCGAAGTCCATCCATTGGTGCATGAATAGATGTCGTTTGAAGGATATGACCTACTTTTCACATGGCGGTCATCTTAGATTTCGCAACTTCATTTTAACAAAGTAACGGTTTCAATTTAAAACCATGTTTCGTGACCATAGATAGGCACAGTAGTTCATGAGTAGATAATAATCAAAATAGTGAATAAAAAACTGACACATTGACCTTTCGGTGGCCACCTTGGATGACATAATCGCTCAATTTTGAAAGCAATGCAATCGCCGGAAAGTTTCTCACCCACGAAGGTCAATGTCACCAGGGTCATGGTCACCTGAACAGGGATTCCGCTGAGGAAAATAAAAAAATCGCCACTTCAAAAAGAATAAAACAATTGGCTATACAAAATTACAAATGACACATGGTGGATAGCCAATCAATGTTAGGAAGCTATTGATGAAGTTTGCTAATGATTGGATATTCAATATTTGGACAAATTATTGACGCCTATGACACTGGAATTGCGACCACTATCTATCACTTTCCACTAACGTGGGTGAGACAAAATTTGTGCCAGAGCGACGGGATCATTAACCCTTAGACCGCTACACACAACAAATCTGCCCTCCCAAGTCAAACTGCAGTATCTGTTAAACTGCAGTATCTGCACTATGATGCTATGCTGACCCTGTGCAATCATCCCAAGTCAAACTGCAGTATATATTAAACTGCAGTATCTGCACTATGATGCTATGCTGACCCTGTGCAATCATCCCCACCTGGGGATGATTGCACAGGGTCAGCATAGCATCATAGTGCAAATACTGCAGTTTAGCAGATACTGCAGTTTGACTTGGGAGGGCAGAAATGCTTTTATATATTGCCTTATTTCTCAATAAAAACATGGTTTGACAACACTTCAGAATCATTTCCAATGGAAATGATTCTGAAGTGCTGTCAAACCATGTTGTAAATTATTCTAAAGTACTGTCAAAGCATGATTTTGATGATAAAAATGTAAAATAGAAAGTAAACAGCAGACGACAAAACATTAAGATAGCGGTGTAAGGGTTAATATCTTCAATTGGATCAATAGTTGACCCCGGGGTCACCAGTGTAACACATATGAAAGAGCATTAAGTGGTCGATCATTCCTACAAGGTTTCGTCAAAATCGGTTCATCGATATGTCAGATTTGTTTTAATAATTTGTGATAGATATTTTAGACGGCAATCATCATGGATTACGCGACGACTCCATTTATGCAATCTGAAAACGCTTCATCCGAGGACCGCAACTGAAGTTTGACCAGCATTGGCCAAGGGGTTCGTGATAAGACGTTTATAATCTCTAATAAAATAATTACCCTTTGCCATTTCGGTGGCCATCTTGGGTTTCGTAATCGTAATCATTCGATTGCGACAAAATATGCATCAGAGTAATATAATACATTATATTTGATATATGACATGACCATATTTGGTGAAACACTGTAATTTGACTCTGCCCAACTTTGACCCTGGCATCACCATCTTGAAGAGCAACAAGGGTTGATCATTTCTACGAAGCTTCGTCAACATCGGTTCATCGGTTCGTGAGAAGAAGATTTTTGTCGCGCCCGCTTGAGCACATTGGCGTACGTTCGTACGTACATACGTCCGTACGTACGTGCATCCGGTTAACGTTTTTTTTATTTAGGTTACAGTTTTTAAGAACACTGTATCTCTGAAATCTCTTCGCCAATTCACTCGAACTTCCCATGTGTCTTTACCATGATCCATATTTTCATTCTCTGCCCAACCCGTGCGGCCCATGTGCCAAATGTTAAGGTCAAATTGCTTTTTTTGTCGCGCCCGCTTGTGAACAACGCGATACAGTCGGTACATTGGTATACTGTCAAAGCTCGTTTAGTGCTATCAAATGCGGGTCGCGGTCATCTAGTTAGGTGTGTGGGTTATCTTTATACCCTCGCCGATAGACAAGAGGGGGTATAGCGTTGGTCCATGAACGTGCTTCCGCTTCATGATAATATCTGGCCACAACGTGTGTCTAGGGATGGTGCTTTGTTTTGCATACGACCCACGTCCGACTGCCTAAGGTAAATGTCGCTGAGGACTTGTGTTCACATTGTTTGTTAGGCAAATGAATTAAAATGTTTTATTTTTTATTGTCAAGACTGCCATCGAGGGGATTAGTTTAGTGATAACGATACCCTTGTTTATATGGCATCTTGGATTACCATTTATAAAAATAAATTCAAATGCTTTATTGTTTGCACTGGTATCACATATTGCAAGTATTTCGGCAATGTCTATTATAATCATTCATTAAATGTTCCAATAAATAAAAAGTTATATTTATAACCAGGCGTCACGCGACGGGCATCCTATTCAGATGTGCACATGCGTGTGTTACGGGGCGCCAAGTGGGACATGGCTCAATTTTGTCAACAAAATTCATTTTTGTGCCACAAAATTCAATTCTGTGACACAAAATTCACTTTTGTGTCACAAAATTCAATTCTGTGTCACAAAATTCACTTTTGTGTAACAAAATTCAATTCTGTGTCACACAATTCAATTCTGTGTAACAAAATTCAATTCTGTGTCACAAAATTCAATTCTGTCAATTCTGTGTAACAAAATTCAATTCTGTGTCACAAAATTCAATTCTGCACACGCATGTAAGAAGGACTACCATTGGTCAGAAACTGCACTGGAGAAATGGGTCACGGTCGCCGATCTACACATTCAATGTCGATGATTTATTTCTCATTCTGCCATTTTGCTTCAACTATCTCCAAACAGTCAAACGTTGACAAACCCATCCGTATTTAAACTCATTTGCGTTATAATTGTACACATAATTCATGTACATGTAGATCTCCCGCGAGTACTGACGTCATTTATTGTATATCGCAAGGTACATCTGCCCCAGTTAAATCAATAATACACGCGCTGTGGCCTGTGTTCTGACTGCTGTCTGTGTTTATAAACAGAATGTGTGTATTGGGCCATTTGAGGAAACCATTTGTGGTATTTGTGTAGATACCATGGATACTAAGATGGTGTATACTGTAAATAATGCATGTAGACACGTAACTTCGCAACTAGTAGACACAGATCCGATACCATTTGTTTCACAAGGTTAGATCTACTGTTAGAATACGACGTCATCTAATGTCATTTTCGAGCATAAAACGTTACCTGATAAATAGAATACCAGGCTAGTGTATTTTAATATCAAGTTTATCAGGCTCGACTCGGAAACGGTAGGAATTCCTCGGCAAGCCTCGGAATTCCTACGTGTTTCCTAGCCTTGCCTGATAAACCTGATATCAAAATACACTAGCCTGGTATTCTCTATATATGGGTATGCTCTCAGGTCTAGCTATGTCCCGGCTACTTTATGTTTGACCCTGTTTACATAATTGAGGGAAAATTCTGAATATTTTTCTTATTTCTCCTTCAAAGTATATATGTTTATATGGTATGACCACTCATTTGTAATCATAATATAACCAAAATAACTGTCCATAAAGAAGTATAATATTTATATATTGGGTTATATTTTCGCATTGAAATATTTAAACCTGCAAGTGTACTCCACCATCTAGTAAAATGAACTAAGACCGATCTCAACCAATCAACGTAGCGATGACATAGACTATCCTACGCAAACAAATTTTTGTGGACAAAAATGAATTCTGTCCCACAAAACTGAATTTTCTTCACAAAACTCAATTCTGTCTTACAAAATTGAATCATTTATAACAAAAATGAATTTTGTATACGAAACGTATGCAGAATTGAATTTTGTGACACAGAATTGAATGACACTGAATTAATTTTGTGAACAGATTGAATTTGTGACACAGAATTGACAGAATTGAATTTTGTGACACAGAATTGAATTTTGTGACACAGAATTGAATTTTGTGATTTTTAGTGTTACAAAACTCAATTTTGTACACATAATTAACCTGTCCTGCATGGCGCCCCGTACGTGTCGGTGTCAACGCGCCAAATAACGTAGAATAAACTAATGTTTAATAAACTAATTTCTTCGCTCGCTACGCTCGCTGGACAATGTTTTATTTAACATTCAATATATGAACTGTAACTATTACGTGTAGTCTCATTACATGAAGCTACGGCAGCTTAAAAGGGACATGCGCAATTGTTTTTCTATGTCGTTCCCTCGACATAGCATCTCGTTACCACGAAACAGCATCTCGTTACCACGAGTTAGCTATGTCGTTCCCCGATTTTGCTTGTCCATGCCATCCACATCCAGTATCCGACTAATGACACTCTGTCATCCTTGAGCGTTTTGAGAAATTTGTATAAATTCAAAATGGCCGCCAAGCAGTTATAGTATGCCGTGTGAGGTATTGAAGTAATTTAAGAGCGTAAAGTGGATTTACTTGACTTATCAAATAAGCAGTCAGCATTTTTAATATTCAATTCAATTCACTGTGACATGGAAAAAAATCCAAAATGGCAGCCTAATGTGACATATTTTACATATAACTACTCTCACACTCTATATCAAAGCAAACATGATACTGATATTGGATATAAATGTATTGACACACTAAACGCTTTCAGTACGTTCGATATGTCCGTAGACAAGTTGTTGAACAGGGGAAGTCCAAGATGGCCGCCACATATAAATATAGTATCATATAACAATAATGTAAACAACTGATAATTAAGTATATACATGTAACTGCATATTAGCGTCATATCGTAGTAAATTAGTATAGATGTATTGGATTTAGGCATACACTGAACGTTTTCAGTAACTTAGAAATATAATTAAACAACTGTCCCAATAGCAGAAGTCAAAAATGGCCGCCAAATATTGGCCGCTTTATACTGCGCAAATTGCATAATACTTACTTGGGGTATTGATTAATTTAAGCATATTAGTATACATATCTCAGGCTTATGGACACATTGAACGTTTTATGTAACTTTCAAATGCAATATTAGACAATTGTGTCAATAGAAGAAGCCTTAGATGGCCGCCAGACATAAATTACCTTTCAATGACAATCATAATGAATGATTAAAATATGAAATGTCACGTTGACCTATTTCAAAGAAAATACACATATTTATGTCAATCTTGTGTTCTTTTGTAACCTTGTTATGTAATTAGACACGTGTTCCAATAACAGAAGTCCAAGACGGCTGCCGAATATAAATTATAGCAATCGTCGTTTAATAATTAAGTCCTATAATTAAGTTCAGTGCAGCTCCATAGGGAGCACACTGTGATAGCAATAGTTTACTTGTGAATAAAGTAACATGTTCTATAACTCCTTTATACATGTACGCTCACACATTTCGTCACTACATGTAGCAGACTTCCAAGTTGGTTTTCTAATATAACTAGGTTACCTTATAGTAACAATTAAATCGTTTATAATAGCTATTTTTATTTTTATCATTTTTGTTTTTGCAAATAATGCTTTTCTTAAGCAAATATATTATTTATCATACCGATGAACCTGTCAGCCAATATAACCATGCAATTTCATTTCGTTATATATCAAAAGTGCTTTATTTTATAAAAAAAAGATAAAATCGGACAAATGGTGTAATGTTATCTGCTAACACAGGTATTGACAAATAAATGTTCAAATGTAGTGTTTTCACAATGCTTGTGTTCCACTTTTCTGGCGAACACCACATGCATCCACTCAATTGGTGCAATGCATTCACTTAGCCAATGTGTTAATTAATTTACGTACCCGATGTATGTACGTACAACTGCGTATGAAGCGCTAACCTATGTTTAGCTGTTGCGTGGTTTAATGTGTAACATATGGATTATCATGTCAAGATTGCAACATTTCTACAAATGTATGTCAATGACGATCGTATAATAATGACATGATTATTAAAATAGAGAACACAGTAGAAAAGTGAGACCCATAAAACCACGAAAAGAAGAAACCAACGCAATAAATACTTCCTAATAAACAAATGACATGCGCACATCGGTGGTAGCAGAACCTTCAACGCGGCACAAACATGCACTCCACAATCAGCGTTGCACGGTACCAAAGCGAAAGAAACAGTGCGTGCACTACATAAACAGTATAACAAATGCTGAGCAAGCACAACAACAACTATTCCCCAATAAACTACTGGTAAAGTAACAGGAAAATCAAATCCCAATGAAGTACAGTACACGGAGAGATGACAAGAAGGATGCCACCTTGGACAGGACAGTGCATACAAGAGAACACTTGGATGGTTGAACCTGAACTGTTTAGCAAACCTCCCGCTTACCTCGCCATCATGCTTCAAAAGGATATCAACATACAAGGCAATCAAAAATGAATAATATATCATACGATACACACAAACTAATTACAACGAAATACATAGTATACACGCAATGAAAGTTAATATTGTAGATATGATTATAAGAAAAGAAGGAGATATGATGGCATGAAAACGCTAGCCGCAAGGGATGACAGTTACGTTGTTTAGCATTGTCATATTAGTATATTTAATTTCGTGATTACTGCATTCCGTATATCCATTGCATGATACATTGAATGCTGGAATGACTGTCGTATATATCATTCCAATGTATATTAGTTGTGTGCACACTATATTTTCTCGGTGTTTTTCTCAGAATTATTGAATTTGTGATTAAATTTGATTTCTTTGCTCAGCATTTACGTATGTTAACATGTGATATGCATGCACTCCATATTGAGTTGTGTGTAATAAAATCAACTGGACATGCATGTCAGACGTTGAATTCCGACTTGTCATTGAAAACAATGTTATAGACATATTACATTATCTCTAACATGTACTTGTACAGGTAATATATGGGATTTAGTACTAAACCCATTGATCCGGCCTTAAATGACCTTAGCTGTTGATAGGCCGCTAAACCCCAACAAACAAAAAACAAAATTACATTATCTCATCATACAAATATAATTTGCTCTACATAATCAATAACAATCTGAATATCGCCCTTTAGTGGAAAGTGTGTACCTTTCGCAGAAACAATAACTTGTCACAATGTAATAATATCAGTGGGAGCCCTTAGTTGCTATGGGAATAACGCTAATGGGACCGTGGAAATGTATAGATGTGTTCTCCATTTGTACTAGCCAGGTTAGCCAATTCGCGTGATTTCACAGTGAACTTGTTGAGCATTGAAGCGTTTGGAACCAATGGTATGAAAGAAAACCTCTTGTATTCATTCAAATTAGGAATTCATTAATGTTTATTGTAAAGTTCCACACTACATATTCTTGCCAATGCCCACTATATAAGTTATATTTACATAAGTTGGTAGCCATATTGGATTTGGTGTCAGAATATTGTCAGCATGAATGTTGATGTGGAATGGCAAGACAAGAAGGCTTTCCAAAATAAACTGAATAAGTCAACGTATATAACCAAGTGTACTATTTATAAGTATATAATTTGATTACTAGTAGAATGTACTATATTATTATCCGGCGCCCATTTTAGACTTATGTTATTGAACGTTGTCTAATGGTGTATATTAAGTTAAGAAAACAAATGATCATCTTGACTTAATACCAGTATTTGGTATAATTACATTCTTAGATGTGACATCAGAGTGCAATTATATAAGCTAATTGCTACAAAATAGTTGGCGGCCATCTTGGACTAATGCTGTTGAAACAATGATCTAATTGCGTACTTAAGGTACTAAAATAATTTTGTATCTAAATACAATATTCGTATGCACATTTTATCTGATATAGGGTATTAGTGCAATTATATATGTTTTCTTATGTAGAGACACGATTGCACGTATACTATAATATATTTATAATTAGCGGCTATGCTTGGAGTTCTGCTATTTTGACTATTATTCAATTTCACAGCAAAGTTACAAAAATAAACATTCTTTGTTTCAATAAACCCAAGTTTATAAAAAATCATACTCTTTGTTGTGACGAACTAGTGAAATTACGTCAAATGGTCACATTTGGCGACCATCTTGGATTCTTCCCATAGTGCAGTTAAATAATTTAATTTTAACGTTGCCAATAATTTTCATCACTATGTCAAATACACGCAGATTACGCTCTTAAATTGCTGAATTTCCTCATGTTAATGTAACTATATGGCACACTATATCTATTTGACAGTCATCTTGAATTTGTTCAAATTTCTTAAAACGCTCAAGGGTGACAGCTTGTCATCAGTTGGATTTCAAAACTAGAAGGTCTGGACATTCAAAGTCAGTAATAAAAAAAACATGTTATTCAAAACAAGTTAAAGCCCCAAATCGGCCTTTGGCTGCCGGACTATATTCAACTATGGCGAAAGAAAAAATGGCGGTAATTATGCTGCATTTTCATTGGCTACCTATGTCGTGGGAACGAGATGCTATGTCGTGGTAATGAGATGCTATCTCGTGGGAACGACATAGCTAACTCGTGGTAACGAGATCCAATCTCATGAGAACATGCTATGTCGTGGGAACGACACAGATAAGTCGTGGTAACGATATGCTATCTCGTGGGAACGAGATAGAAAAAGAATTGCGCATGTCCCTTTTAAGCTGCCGTATGAAGCCGTTAAACCGAGCACTCATTTAACATGTAGTTGCTTATTTGTGAATGCGACTGGATAAATTATGCTTATGGGATTTTTTACCAGCGTAGCTCCTGATTAAATAGGATACTCCTGTAGCCTGATACCGGTCTATATTGCTCGTCAGAAGCATGATGGATGTTTTATTGGTGGAATGTTGAACAGTGCATGTCCTAATCCGAGTGTGCGTATGCACATGCTGGTCTGGATCTACACTGGTCGCAAAACCCATAAGCCCCATTGATCCAGTCATAGCCACATTTGATGTTTAGTCAGTCTAAATTTACTTTCAGGTTCCGGATTTATTCTCTGAATGTGAAGATTTAAAATCACAAGTCAAGCGTTCAAACATCAGTCGAGCATGAAATTCAGTCGTATTATATTCAATGTGTATGATCACGTGGTACTAACAACAACAACAAGTACCGATTATTTTATAGTGTCCTTATTACGTAACGGATTTTGATGAAATATGGCGCATCAAACGCGTCTTGTTAAGCTGCATTTTGTGGTCTCTGTATTTTCGCCAAAACTTCTGTCGTTTTTGCGAAGAATCGATTTCCGTGTCTCCGACACGGAAATCGATTCTTCGCATAAACGACATAAGTCTGTGCCAAACTCGCTAGACCACCAAATGCAGCTCATGAAGACGCGTTTGCTGCGCCATATTTCATCAAAATCCGTTGCATATTAAGGAACATATCAAATAATATTTACTTTTGAGTGGGCGGCGTTGTTGTTATTGTAACCACTTCATCATGCACCTTGATATTGGGTGGATAAAAAAGTTGACACCAACTTTCAAATTATCATATCTCAGAGACTATGCATGCTAATTATACGGAGCCCTGCAGGGGATGTAAATTCTTTTTTTTATTAATTCGTTCCCACGAAATAACACTTCGTTCCCTCAATTTAACAATTCGTTCTCACGAATTAACAATTCGTTCCCTCAATTTAACAATTCTTTCAATCGAATTGTTATATCGTGGGAACGAATCGTTAATTCGAGGGAACGAATTGTTAAATTGAGGGAACGAATTGTCATTTCGTGGGAACGAATTGTCATTTCGTGGGAACGAATTGTTAATTCGAGTGAACGAATTGCTATATCGTGGGAACGAATTGTTAATTCGAGGGAATTAATTGCTAAATCGAATTAATTAAACAAAATCCATGTCCCCTGCGGGGCTCCGTATATAACAATTCGTTATAACAATTAGTTCCCACAAATTTCGTGGGAACGAATTGTTAAATTGAGGGAACGAATTGTTATTTCGTGGGAACGAATTAATAAAAGAAAGGAATGTTACGTCTCATGCGGGGCTCCGTAGGTTTATATCTACATTGAATACCAGTATTGAGTGAATACCAGTATTGAGTGAATACCAGTATTGAGTGAATACCAGTATTGAGTTGACTGCAAAATTACAGATTGCTACTATGCAACAGAAAATGTAGGAATGGAAACTCGGAAATGTTGACATGACACTTTACTTCATTTAAATATGTTATTTTTTAAATATTTAATGAATTACGGCATTTGCATGTTTTGGATCATGATTGTTTATTTTAGCGCCACACATGTATATATTGCAAGCACGTTTAGACATCAGGCGGCCGTTTCACTAAACTTCGTACGACTAAAATGTTAAGATCGTCTGTAAATTTCAATTTATGGATTTACATTTATTGAGCATAGGCTGCATATACTGCATATGCAGCCTATGCTCAATAAATGTAAATTCAATAATTATTTGCAGGAAAGCAATGTTAATGTGAAATTTACAGACTATCATAATTTTGCACTTACGAACATTTCGTACAAAGTTTAGTGAAACGGCCGTTTCACTAACTGTTTCACTAACCGTTTCACACTAACCGTTTCACTAATCGTTTCACTAAACTTCGTACGACTAAAATATTCGTAACTGCAAATTTAGGATCGTTTGTAAATTTAAATTGATGGATTTACATTTATTGAGCATATGCAGCCTATGCTCAATAAATGTAAATCCAATAATTGTTTACAAGAATACAGTGTTAATGTGAAATTTACAGACTATCATAAATTTGCACTTACGAACATTTTAGTCGTGCGAAGTTTAGTGAAACGGGCCCCTGAGATCATGGCAATAATTGATAATGTGTGTTACTATGCATAGTATGTGGGATATGGGAATTTAAAAGTTGAGGACATTTTTTATCCATCCGACATATGAAGGGGTCAGTGAAATTGCGGGCTAGAGGGATTTATTCCCCCGTCTTTCACAGACCCCTACATGAGTGGCTTTGGTCAGAAACTGCACTGTTTACCCTTCCATCAATGAAACACCCGTCATGCTTCTAACAAGGAACATAGATCATTATCAGGCTACAGAAGTGTGCTATTTGAACAGGAGCTACACCGGTCACCGGTCACAATCCCATAAGCCATATGTCTCCAGTCACAACCACATGTGCGCAATTAAAAAAAAATGTGACCCGATATCACTGGTGCTGCACTCCGCAAACTGCTTCACGTCGAAATAGGCACCAGGGGCCCGTTTCACTAAACTTTGTACGACTAAAATGTTCGTAAGTGCAAAATTATGATAGTCTGTAAATTTCACATTAACAATGTTTTTTTTGTAAATAATTATTGGATTTACATTTATTGAGCATAGACTGCATATGCAGCCTATGTTCAATAAATGTAAATCCATAAATTGAAATTTACAGACGATCTTAAATTTGCACTTACGAACATTTTAGTCGTAAGTAGTTTAGTGAAACGGCCCCCAGATTATTGACGATTCTGCATGTAGAAGATACTGCATACATATATTTTCGTCTAGTAACCGGCGCCGGTTTCTAGACGAAAAATGCGTTCATACGATAGCTCTAAGTAGAGCTGAGTGGCATCTCGTTAGGAAACCGGTGCATTTTCGACGTGAAACATTTTATGCCGGCGCGGAGTGCAGCACCAGTGGGTAGTATATACAGTGAAACCTCTCTAACCCGGACACCATGGGAGGTCCCCAGGGTGTCCGGCTTAGAGAGATTTCACTGTAAATCAGGTATTTGATCATTCTGAGCTATGCAATCACGAACAGACATTATCACCTGAGATAAATGACCAAGGAACTTATCAAACATAGATCACAGGTGGATTTTTTTGTGTCCGGTTTAGAGAGGTTACATTGTACATGGTCAATACCTTGCATAGAGCTGCACCATATATTGATAACGTCCAGCATTCGTTGTAAACACGAAGTAAACCCGGAGTGGTCCGTGTTATATCCTTCCGCCTCGCACTCCGCGGTAGTCGGGGTACTCCCAGTTAGTACTAGCCTCACCATACATAGTAACACGGCAGTACAACATATCACACACGCCGCGTCCATTTGCTTCATCTTTATCATGAAACCCTGAAAGTTTAATATGTTGTCGTCTGCTGTTTTGTTTTCATATTCAATATTTCTCAATAAATAATGTCTGACAGTACACGAGAATCTTCTCCAATGGACATTACATAGCAGATATGTATGTGCACGATTTTTTCACGCCTACTTTGGAGCTTTTTCCGTCGTCGTCCGCCAAATTATATCCCGCCCCCCTGTTTATCACAATGCACACTTGAATATAACGGATGTCATCAAATAACATTTCTAGAGTGCTGACAAAATTGTTTTATTGAGCAAGGCGACAACATATAAATCAATAGCAAACGACACTTTTCTACGGAGCCCCGCAGGGGACATGGATTTTTATTATTAATTCGTTCCCACGAAATGACAATTCGTACCCTCAATTTAACAATTCGTTCCCTCGAATTAACAATTAGTTCCCGTGGGGACGTAGAATTCTTTTTTTTATTAATTCGTTCCATCAATTTAACAATTCGTTCCCACGAATAAACAATTCGTTCCCTCAATTTAACAATTCGTTTCCACGAATTAACAATTCGTTCCCGTGAGAACGAATTGTTATTTCGTGGGAACGAATTGTGGGAACGAATTGTGGGAACGAATTGTGGGAACGAATTGAACGAATTGTGGGAACGAATTGTGGGAACGAATTGTGGGAACGAATTGTGGGAACGAATTGTGGGAACGAATTGTTAATTCGTGGGAACGAATTGTTAAATTGAGGGAACGAATTTTAAATTGAGGGAACGAATTGTTAAATTGAGGGAACGAATTATTAATTCGTTAAATTGAGGGAACGAATTGTTAATTCGTGGGAACGAATTGTTAAATTGAGGGAACGAATTAATAAAAAAAAAGAATTCTACGTCACCTGCGGGGCTCCGTACTTTTCATTTACAGCATAAACTTGGAAAAGTCGCGGGAATACTGGACGAAGGCCGGAAGGCCTCGTCCAGTATTCCCGCGACTTTTCCATTGTTAATGAATGGCCTTTTTGTGGAATTTATCGGGGATATAAACTTGGAAAAGTCGCGGGAATACTGGACGAGGCCGGTTTATCGGGGTATAAACTTGGAAAAGTCGCGGGAATACTGGACGAAGGCCGGAAGGCCTCGTCCAGTATTCCCGCGACTTTTCCAAGTTTATGATAAGTGCTGATAAACACACTGTGTCTCAAATGATGTGTCATATATCCAATATGTGTTTATCACTTCATGCACCGTAAATCCCAACATTGTATTTCATGAATATTTCCAAAAGCATGCGCCCACACAGTAGGCACATGTACTTTACAGGAATTAAAGGTACATGCCCACTCAGTAGGCATAAAATGTTCTTTATAGGAAGTAAATAAGTGTATTCCACCAGTTCTAAACATTAAGAGTACCCGCTATACAGATATAATCATTTAGTTATTATTTATTTTACGGATAGTGACGCGCGGTGGTATCATGCTATTTTCATATGCAAATGAGGCATGGCATTTTTTAATTATTTATACTAATTAAATGCGTCACCTGGAAAAATAATATTTTCGACAGATTATAAAGTAAGATCATTGCACATCAAAAAATATATACAGATTATAAATAGTAATGTCCGTTAACATTTTAAGGAAACACGGTTATCGCCCCTGATATCTGTGTGGAAATTTACATCTGATACAAAATGTATAATAATGCCAATCAGTACGTGGGTTAATGGTGAATGAATGTTTATTTTGCCGGAAAATGTCTCAGATGATGTCTCTGATATAAAGCACATTTGTGCCTATACTGAGTGGGCATGTACCTTTAAGGATTGACTGTATAGGATTTGACCTTTTGTTTCAAATGTAGTAGAATCATACATGTGACTGAATATCTATATAAAGTATATCTGACCCTGTTCTTCTTAGAGTATATTATACAGAGCATCTCCGCCATTTAAGTTTGTACATGCTATCGGACAGTTTCACCACTTGGAGCGCTTGAAACGTACAGCCAATAATATGGTAGCAAATCTACTACAATTTGGTGCAATACGTCCCAGATATATAGGGCGACAACGTTATATAAATATTATTTCAGCAGACTACACAGAATGCTAGCTATCTGAGTTTTTCTACCATCACTCACAAAATATACAATGGACACATTTTGCAATGTGTAAAACGTCAAACTGATGCACTGTCTATTATTAGAAGTACATCTAACACAGGTAAAAGCCGTATTTACTCGCATAGCAGGCAAGTAGACAGTAGTGAAAATCCACTCAGATAACTGCTTGCAAGTCACTGGAATCGATACAGTATGTATGGTAATACAGGTATATATCTACAGCACTGTGTATTGTTCTTACTGTTACACGGTCTTTCCTGAATTCTCAAACAGTTTAACAAATGGTCAACAAACCCTTCATATATCAGACTTTGTATATACATTTGATGAAAACAAGGCATAGCACGCTATTGTCTGATGTATCACCATCATGTTGCACGAAATTGTATACATGTGTTTGTCATATTATTAGTGGTATGTGTCAAACGCAATAAGAGTAACACTGGGCGATGGCTTGTACACACTAAGATGGCCGACATGGCAACTCCATGCACTGTGTAGGATATAGTAAGAAGTGAATGTTCACATGTATGTTATGCATATATCCCATCACATTTACAATTATGCATGAATCATTAGATGATCAGGGGCCCCACGGGTCCTTAAACAAGTAAATAATTGTGTCACTATTCCACCAGTTCTAAATATTACGAGTGCCCGCTATACAGATATATTTATTTAGTACTAGTTATTTTACTGATAGTGACTCGCGGTGGTATCAGGCTATTTTACTGATAGTGACTCGCGGTGCTATCAGGCTATTTTACTGATAGTGACTCGCGGTGCTATCAGGATATTTTCATATGCAATGAAGCATGCTATTTTTTAATTATTTATACTAATTAAATGCGTCACCTGAATACATACAGAGAATAAATAGTAATATCCCTTTACATTTTAATGAAACATGGTTATCGCCCCTGATATCAGTGTGGAAATTTACGTCTGATATAAAAAGTATAATAATGGCAACCAATACGTGGGTTAATGGTGAATTCATGTTAATTTTGCCAGAAAATATCATATCTACAGAATATACAAAACTATCAGTCTCCCTATAGTATAACCTACTGAGTGGGCATGTACCTTTAAGTTCAATAATAGCCTACTTTCTAAAACAGACTACCACCATATATTGCTGTATAGCAGTATTGCTACAATAGGAGAAATTAATCAAATTGCTAATCCGAATACATTATGGGAAATAATATAATGAACAATAAAAATGAAACTATAAAATATGCATCCGTATCGAGAAAAAAAAACAACAATTAAATATGGAAACTAAATTAATAAAGGAAATAGACAAATTGGAAGTAGAGTACTAAAAACATATCAGAAGAAATTGTGACACAATGAAATACCGATAAAGATTTACTGAAAACAATTGCATGCACAGAAAGTTCCGAATGGATAGGCGGTGGGGAAAATACAAACATAGAAAAGAAAAGGAATTAAAATAAAACTATTACAAGATTAGCTGTTAGTGGTCAAACTATTACGAGTAATGATAAAACATTACGTGAAGAAAATGAATAGTATGACAAATTATATACTCAAAATGATGTTCAAAACACTAGTCACAAGTTCTTTTCAAATAATGCCGAAATACATAAATTATCTGACGAAAATAACGAACTGTGCAAAGACAAGCTCTCAGAATAGGAATACAGCGACCTCTTAACTCTTTGCATGCTGGGAAACTTGTGGGCTATAAATAGTTCAAAACTAGCGGACAAAAAAATCATCATATTTTCTTTTATTTCTCCTCAGTGTAAATATCATGAATATGTCTTGGAATTTCATTATAATTGAGTTCTGAGGACTCGATTCTAATGAAATTCCAAGACATATTTACAGAGAGAAATAAAACAGATAGTCCTAATTTGTTTGGCGGATATTTTCGCCGCTAGCATGTAAAGAGTTAACATAATGAAGAACAATAAAAGCCATGGTTCAGGGGCCAGTTTCACTAAACTTCGTACGAATAAAATGTTCGTAAGTGCAAAATTAGGATCGTCTGGAAATTTCAATTGATGGATTTACATGTATTGAGCATGCAGCCTATGCTTAATAAATGTAAATCCAATAATTGTTTACAAGAAAACTTTGATAATGTGAAATTTACAGACTATCATTATTTTGCACTTACGAACATTTTAGTCGTACGAAATTTAGTGAAACGGGCCCCAGATGGATGGTTTATGCTTTAACAGTCGAGTTAAAAAAAATATTCTGGATAACTATCACTTATATACCATCGATTGCAAAACATATTAATAATACAGAAAAATAACTAGCGTTTCAAACGCTAGTATTTTTCAGTATTATAAATATTTTTCTTCTTCTGCGGAATGCGTATACCTCTTGCTGTTGCTGGTTTTGTATAACAGTTAATATGTATCCATTTGTGTGTCTTATATCATTTTCACAGTTTCCAAGTGCAACAAATTGAATGTTGTTCCAAAATATTAAATGTTTAACTTGTAAAGGTTAAACAATCGAGAAATAAATTAATTTTCAAGAAACCTAGAAACAATGAACTGAACTGCACTTCACTCTACGACCTTTTATATACACAGCTACGAAAACAATGATGCATATAATCCATGCTCGTGATAAATAAATCGGCGCTCCAGATAAAACGCCTATCGATAATTTTGCCCCCATATTTGTGGTTGTGACCGGAGAAATGGAACTTACGGTATTTGTGTCCAGTGTAGTTCCTGATCAAATAGCAGACTCCTGTAGCCGGATTGAACAAGGTGTCTAATCACGTGATACTAACAACAACAACAACAAGTACCGATTCAAAGTACGTATTCTTTTATAGTGTCATTATTACGTAACGGATTTTGATGAAATATGGCGCATCAAACGCGTCTTGTTAAGCTGCATTTGGTGGTCTCTGTATTTTCGCCCAAACTTCTGTCGTTTTTGCGAAGAATCGATTTCCGTGTCTCCGACACGGAAATCGATTCTTCGCAAAAACGACATAAGTCTGTGTCAAACTCCATATACCACCCAATGCAGCTCATGAAGACGCGTTTGCTGCGCCATATTTCATCAAAATCCGTTGCATATTAAGGAAAATATCAAATAATACTTACTTTGGAGTGGGCTACGTTGTTGTTGTTGTAACCACGTGAGCATGCACCTTGTTGAAGTAACGGACCAAGGTATATACAACCATTAACCCTTACACCACTATCTTAATTTTTGTGTTGTCTTCTGTTTATTTTCTACTTTCCATTGGTATCATCAAAAACATCCTTTGACAGCACTTTAGAATAATTTACAACATACTTTGACAGCACTTCAGAATCATTTGTGAAGTGCTGTCAAAACACGTTTATATTGAGAAATAAGGCAAGCTATAAAAGCAACAGTGACGACAATTGTTGTGTGTAGCAGTCTAAGGGTTAAACATACCTAAACGTATCAGTAAGCGTAAGCAAATTAAAGGGTGTGTTTTTTACTCCCTGTTGTAAGACATTAATGTGTTATAACAGGGAGTAAAATAAAAATTCATTAACTTATTGTTTACCTTTTATTTGTACATTGTTGTATTTAAAGCATTTATAGACCTTGGACCGTTACTTCAACCCAATAACGATCTAGGGGCCCGTTTCACTAAACTTCTTACGACTAAAATGTTCGAAAGTGCACATTTAAGATCGTCTGTAAATTACAATTTATGGATTTAAATTTATTGAGCATAGGCTGCATATGCAGCCTATGCTCAATAAATGTAAATCCAATCATGATTTACAAGAAAATAGTGTTAATGTTAACTTCAACCCGATAACGATCTAGATGTGTATTGATTGTTAGAAGCATGACGGGTGTTGCATTGTACCCCCGCAGGGGACGTATAATTCTTTTTTTTTTGTATTAATTCGTTCCGACGAAACAACAATTCGTCCCCTCACTTTAACATTCGTTCCCACGATTTAAAAATTCGTTCCCTCGAATTAACAAATAAATTCCCACGAAATAACAATTCGTTCCCACGGGAACGAATTGTTATATCGTGGGAACGAATTGTTAATTCGAGGGAACGAATTGTTAAATTGAGGGAACGAATTGTCATTTCGTGGGAACGAATTGTTAATTCGAGGGAACGAATTGTTATATCGTGGGAACGAATTGTTAATTCGAGTGAACGAATTGTTAATTAGAGGGAACGAATTGTTATTTCGTGGGAACGAATTAATGAAAAAATTCATGTCCCCTGCGGGGCTCAGTAGCATTAATGGACTGACGATTAGCCTGTGCGGACTGGATCTGTACTAGTCGCAAAGCCATTAAGGTTGTTATAAACTACCTTAAGCCCAATTTCTCAAGTCACAGGCACATATATCTGAGCTGAATACGCAAATGATTTTCCAAAAATGGGAGTGTAAAATACTCTAATGAATTTGAAAAGACTCACTGACAAACAAAATGAGAAGAAAAATAAATGCTGTAAAAAAAGAAGAAAGACAATTGTCTGATTTGAGCTGAAAAGAAAGCTAAAGGTTTGAATAAAACACACGCCTCATTGAAACAAATGATTAATTGAAGTGATCAGTGGAAAAGGGAGGTTAACTTCTAGTAACATACTCTGTTTACGCAAAGCTTATCTGGAGCTACGAATGATAATATATTTGAGCCCGATAAATAGCTTAATTGATTGATAGGTGTGCAAACTATTTTCTACTTCGTTCCCACGACATAGCGTCTCGTTCCGATGATATAACATCTCGTGCCCTTAAGTTAGATATATTGTTCCCACGACATAGCATCTCGTTCCGATGACATAGCATCTCGTGTCCTTAAGTTAGATACCTTGTTCCCACGACATAGAGTCTCGTTCCGATGATATAGCATCTCGTGCCTTTAAGTTAGATATCTTGTTCCCACGACATAGTATCTCGTTCCGATGATATAGCTTCTCGTGCCCTTAAGTTAGATATCTTGTTCCCACGACATAGCGTCTCGTTCCGATGATATAGCATCTCGTGCCCTTAAGCTATATATCTTGTTCCCATGACATAGCATCTCGTTCCCACCCATGATATAGGGTTTCCTTTCGCACCCCTTCTTAGGTACAATATATGATGGCTTGCCTCGTATATGGATCGTGAGTTACAAAAGGTGGTGTTGGTCATTCGGTGAGATGTGTATGTTGAGGTGGTACATGTACTACGTTGGTCTTGCTTGTCTAAATGTAACGTTTGTAAACAAGTGGTTCATGTTTGTTATGTTGATATCCAACCGCAAATTCCTCTAGTTCTCAAAATACATCTAACTGATGGTAAAAGTCAAACAGAAAGGTCACACAACTGGCTGTATATAGTGCGTTATTAGGACAGCATGGTATACGTGTGCCACCCAAGTCAAGGGCAGAGATGGTAGGACATGTTAACCCTTTGAACCCGAAAGCCCGCTATAGCGGTTTATGCAAATAGTGCTGATCCAGATGAGCCGGCTCGTCCGAGCCGGCTCATCAGGATCTGCACTTTTGAAAGTAATTTTCATATTTTTGAGAACAAAAAAATACTCCCTTTTCATAAATGGACTAGTCTGAAAATCATTTTGCGATGATTGGATTGGCTTCAAAATTAACATATCAAAATCCATTCGTTATATAGGGGCGAAAGGGTTAAACCCATAACACAGTACATTCCGATGTTACATAAGTTTTGCCCGAAAAAAATAATCATCACGTCAGTAGATTGATCAGAACCTTACGGGAGGATGTGACGTTACATTTATCTTAACCCATGTTGAGGCTACACAATTTATTGCTCAACATATTATCTTATTTACGCGCAGAAGTATATGTTGTTACCACTCATTTGAACCGTCTCGTCGAGACGGTTCAAATGAGTGGTCACAACATATATTTTTGAGAAGAAGAAAGAAAAATAACGAAACTGATTTTCAATATGGTCATACTCCGTTTACATGTATGTTTATATTAGCATGAAGTGGGTTAAAGATGGTTATTGGTGGGTAATTAAATACATACTTGAAATTTACATTAAAGTCAAACTATATATTTTCCTAATAAACCGAACTTGAAAGAGAATTGTTGACGTATATCGCGTCGCCAGGGTTGACTAAGTGTGCTAACTGAAATATATTCGAATTCTCCACGGGGTGCAAGTGTACTGGAAAAAAGCCCTTATATAAAAAAATTTTTTCATGAATATACGCCCATCTGACATGGTCTGTTACGTAGAAAAGTAATATGATTATATATTAATTAATTGCAAAGTGGATTCCGTGGAATTCCCCGTTTCATTCCATTGCCCGCCTATGACCCTGTTAACTCTTTCAACACCACAGGCCTGTATATAATGGTATTGGCAAATAGTGTAGATCCAGATGAGCCGGCTCGTGACGAGCCGTCTCATCAGGATCTGCACTATTTGCAAGTAATTTTCATATTTTTGAGAACAAAATCACCCCCTTTTCATAAAATGACTAGTCTGAAAATCAGTTTGTGATTATTGGATTGGTCGGGAAATTAATGCTATCTGGCTGAGCCACTACGCCAGGACTCAGCTTCAGAACCAGTTTATTCAGTCATGGCTCACCAGCATCGATTCATCTTCACGTGGAATTACGTATAGGTTAGAAGACACCAAATGGTGCGAAACCGCCCAGGGTGTATGCAAAAGTAGTCCGGTATAAAAAAATAGTGCGGGTGTTTTGAGGTCACAGACACCGTTTGCTTGCAAATCTTGATCCATTACTACCCAGTTTCACTTGAGGAACATTTTGGGGTGCCTTCAACACCAGTTTTCAGCATATTTGTAGCATTTAAAAGAAAACACTGACCCTGTTGGTCACTTGATGTAAACGGAGTTTCCGTGGCCAAAAAATGTACACAATATTGGAGGATATGACAAGGTTGGATTTTTCTTTCTTAGGAGTAAGTGAACCTTTTGTTTAGTTCATGCAGAACCAGTACAGACTGGCTGCAGGTCATGTACAAGTGGGTCCCACAGCATCCATACGAATAGTGAAAGTAGGAGAGACTGGCCTTATTGGATGGCATTCGGTTAAATTATATAGTAAAACTATTTGGTGGTGTCTAACCTATAGAATCTTTAAAACAGAGTTTGGATTAGAAACATATTTAATTAATCTCACGGAAAGGTTAAGAAAAACATTGACCAGATTTCGAACTTGTAATCATAGACTGGCGGTCGAAACTGGTAGATGGACAGGTGTGCCGAGAGCAAGCAGGGTCTGCAACAAATGTGGCGCTGGTGCTCTCGGTGACGAGTTTCATTTCCTTTTCGAGTGCCACTTCTATGATGAAGTTCGAAAACGGAATATCAAGCCATTTTATTTTAGAAGACCAAATATTTTAAAATTCACACAACTATTTGAGAAAAAATCTGGAAAGCAATTAAGAAATTTAGCTATTTTTATAAGAAATGCTTTATGGTTATAATGACTAGTGAGCTTATACATATGCATTTTGTATTTGTACCCATCGTTGTATTATGTAATCTGTTGTATACCTCGTGTGTCACGCATGTGGTATAGAGTGAATAAAATGTATTGTATTATTGTATAGTATATTCATGGGTTCCCGCTGCTGCTTATTATTCATTTACGTATCATTCTGTCATTCACCCACATGCTACTTGTTTACTTCAGGTTGAATCATTTATGTAATAAAAGAGTATACTAGTATACTGTGTCCTTGTGTGGTGAGTTAATGATGCATTGCTGCGGTTTCTGACATGACGTCGATGGATGGTGCTCATGGTTTTGCTATTTGTGACTTTATCAGTGTTGGGAGAAATTGGGACTTTTGCGACGGAACGGAAGGGCACTAATTAGCGTCATTTAATCTTCCTTTCGCGACGAGGAAACGAAATGACATAAACTGCCATCGTTTTTTGTTGTTGTTTTTTTTTTAATTTATTTATGCCTTATTTAACTTACTTGTTTTTGTCTTGCATTGCACGTGCAGCTGTGAAACACCCATCATGCTTCTGTAGTAAACATACAGTATACCAGTAAATGCTTATCCGGCTACAGCAGTGCGATAGCAGCTCAGTTGGCAGGAGATTCACTGTCCCGTGCCTCCAGTCACAGTCAGACCACAGGGGCTCGTTTCACTAAACTTCTTACGACTAAAATGTTCGTAAGTGCAAATTTAGGATCGTCTGTAAATTTCAATTGATGGATTTACGTTCATTGAGCATAGGCTGCATATGCAGCATATGCTCAATAAATGTAAATCCAATAATTGTTTACAAGAAAACAGCGTTGATGTGCAATTTATAGACTATCATAATTTTGCACTTACGAACATTTTAGTCGTACGAAGTTTAGTGAAACGGGCCCCATGTTCTGTAAATGCATTACCCATACCCTAACCAGGCGCGGATCCAGGATTTCGGGTTAAGGGGGGCGTAACTATTTCGCAATACTTGACAATATTATCGAACGAGCTATGCTCGTTCGATAATATAGTCAAGTATTGCAAAATAGTCGACCGAACGGAGATACGCTAGGGGGGTCCACACTATTTTACAGGCGATTCATATGTACAATTAGGTTAAAAAATACAGTACAAATCTACAACGAAAATATTTTCCTAATCTGTTTCATGATTTTCAAGGTATATCTGAGACGCAGTGCCTTTAATGAAGTTACAGTCAATTTAACAGGAATAATATTATTTGTTTGGCTGGTTTGAATGTAAACGGTCCAGTAATGGTTTATTTGCGGAAAACGTCAATGATTGAATTTGTGGTATTGATAGATATTTATATAAACAAGTTGTTTACTACATTGTACACATATTGATAAGGTGATCACGTTCCGGGAAACAGGGGGCCGTTTCACTAAACTTCGTACGACTAAAATGTTCGTAAGTGTAAATTTCACATTAACAATGTTTTCTTGTCAACATTATTGGATTTACATTTATTGAGCATAGGCTGCATATGCATATGCAGCCTATGCTCAATAAATGTAAATCCATAAATTGAAATCTCCAGACGATCCTAAATTTGCACTTACGAACATTTTAGTCGTAAGAAGTTTAGTGAAACGGGCCCCAGAAGTCGTGAAACTATTCACATAGGTACGTGTATTCTCGTTTGTATTGACACATTTCAGTTGACCGCCCAGGTCACTTCCCAGTTCAATGTTGTCCCAAGTTAACTTCCATAGGAAAAGTGTTTTCGCAATAAAATCAATATTTGATGGAATTTCACCAAATGAAAAAATGGGGATGGTAACTTTTTTGTTATTGATGAAAAGATACTTACATTTAAATATTTGTTTACGTTTAATATTCAAACGTTCATCGGCAGAATAACGTGGAACAGACAGACAGTGGTCTGTTTTCGTTGAAGTAGACTCACTATACAGTGGAAACTCTCCAGGGTGTCCGGTTTGGAGATGTTCCACTGTATATCAGACATGCGAGCACATCATGACACATTATAGTGTTTTGCAATCATGAAAAGTCATTGTAATCAGAGATACATACAAGCGAAGCACATCTAAGTCCTTCACCCCGAAATATCCAACATTGACTTTTCCATGCTATATTCTGTTTGCCAGTTGCGCGAACCATGTACCGGCTGTGCTTGATCGAATCGGTGTCAAACAGCCAAACAGTCAAACAGTAGTATCGCAATTCGAAAGCACGTTTATGGGCGTGGCTATATCCTAGCAGATATGTGCACGCGAAGGGGCGGGGCAAATAATAATATTTCTCATAATTACACTCGCTCGAAATTAATTTATTATAGGAATGAATGGCCTTTTTGTGGAATTTATCGGGGTATACACTTGGAAAAGTCGCGGGAATACTGGACGAAGGCCGGAAGGCCTCGTCCAGTATTCCCGCGACTTTTCCAAGTTTATATCCCCGATAAATTCCACAAAAAGGCCATTCATTCCTTATAATTCCAGCATTTGAAATATATTCATCAATAAAATGTGTTTATTTTCCGTTTTCTTAAGAATTATTTTAACTGCGCCTGACGGTTACGGAAAGTAGTTCGGCATGGAGTTTACTGGGATATAAAATTTGACGGAGACTTGCAACGGACCAATCAAATGTTAGGGAATTGTGTAAATATGTTTGTGCTGGAATTATTAGAGAATCAATATGAACTATAAATATTACATATAACTTTATTGTCACGTGGGCGGAATGATGGGGTCTTTAATAATGGCTATATTTTTATGTCATATATCTGAGTATTTCACCCGTGTTTTGTGCATGTATGGCGTTTCGCAAATAGTCGCAGAAACAGGGGGCCGTTTCACTAAACTTCGTACGACTAAGATGTTCGTAAGTGCACACTTATGATAGTCTGTAAATTTCACATTACCAATGCTTTCTCGTATTGGATTTACATTTATTGAGCATAGGCTGCATGCAGCCTATGCTCAATAAATGTAAATCCATCAATTGAAATTTCTAGACGATCCTTCATTTGCACTTACGAACATTTTAGTCGTACGAAGTTTAGTGAAACGGGCCCCAGGAACGGACCATACTCAAACGGCTTCATACGAAGCACTTACGTTGTTGTTCAATGTATTTCAGTTTTCGAAGAAACACCGTACAACAATGCACCGTTTGTGCAATACTGGGAGATAACTGTGCTATTGTATTTAACGTGTCTCGCGTTGTTATTTCCCTTGCCCCATACTACGTATGAATATAGACCTGTTTCTATGGTGTGCATTTCTGCAATCGACATAGCGTGATAGTGTTGTATTATAACTACATACTCTATCGCGTCAAGCCGACTTGCTAACTGATTTTATGACATATATCACATATATAAATACTTATTATTGGAGGAGACCGAACATGATTAAGTTTATAGAACTAATACAATCAGAAAATTCAAAAACTGTCAACAATTTAGGCATGTATTTATATCAGGCGTTCAATATTAGAAACGAGAATTTATATTTACATAATTGAGATCATCTTCTCCCAACGCATCTAATGATTATACACATACCAAACAGTATAATTTCCCACGATATACGTGAATACTCATTTAACTCGATATGCTTGATATTTAACGTATACACTGATAATAGTGGTCAAATTATTGTCACACATAGTTATTACATAATTGTGGTCATATGCCTGACGTTTTGTATGTGAAAGAAATGAACTTAATTGTTTTGTCTGTGGTATTATGTAAGATGCAGTTGTGCAGTAAATTCAGCATGATTATAATGCCATTCTGAATCCCCAGCACAAGTGTTGCATTCCACCACGGGTAATACACTTAAACGACTTTCTACTTATATTTACACCAGTCCTGCTGTTGTCTTTGTCACTATGATATGTTTTGATTTATAGTTTGCCATTTTCGTATTGCTTCATGGGCCATATGGCTTAAAGTGTTGTATTTTGAATAAACATCTCCCATATAACATTACTAACGTCAAAAGCGTTAAAATCTCGTCAAAAACGTGATACTGCCCACTAGGCATAGTAACATAGATTGTTTATTTAATTAGCGGAATTACTGGTATTACATTTTTTGTTTGTCGCATGCAGCATTACATTTTTGACGAAAATCATGTTATTCATCTCGCCCATTTTTGTCGTCCTGGGGGCCAAACTTCGTACGACTAAAATGTTCGCAAGTACAAAATTATGATAGTCTGTAACTTGACATTAACAATGTTTCCTTGTAAACAATTATAGGATTTACATGTATTGCATATGCAGCCTATGTTCAATAAATGTAAATCCATCAATTGAAATTTCTAGACGAACCTAAATTTGCACTTACGAACATTTTAATCGTACGAAGTTTAGTGAAACGGGTCCCAGGAACGAACCATACTTACGCAAACGGCTTCATACGAAGCACTTACGTTGTTGTTCAATCCAACAAGCGTAACATTGTTTGTTTACATCGATTTTATTTGAGTTTTAGAAGAAAGAAATGTCAATCCATATTAAGTAGTGTGTACAACAATACACGTATCACTACTGAACCCCGCAGGGGACGTACAATTCTTTTGTTTTATTAATTCGTTCCCACTAAATAACAAGTCGTTTTCTCATTTAACAATTCGTTGCCACGAATTAACAATTAGTTGCCACGAATTAACAATTTAACAATTCGTTCCCACGAAATAACCATTCGTTCCCACGGCTCCGTATATTGCCGTTTGTACAGTGAGGTCAGGTTTGATGCACGCTTACCAATAATTAGTTGCGAATGTAACTCTTGCAATCTACTCCCGTACCGTCCGAAGGATTGCAAGAGTTACCTTCTTAACTAACCAATGATTGATGGAAATGTACGAGGGTCATATTATAACTTACCATTGATGACAAACAAATGTGGTTTTCAAATAATCTCTGGCCTTGTTCTTGGACACCTGGGGCCCATTACACTAAACTTTGTACGACTAAAATGTTCGTAAGTGCAAAATTATGATAGTCTGTAAATTTCACATTAACACTGCTTTCTTGTAAAAAATTATTGGATTGACATTTATTGAGCATAGGCTGCATATGCAGCCTATGCTCAATAAATGTAAATCCATACATTGAAATTTACAGACACGGATGATAGGTTGAAATCACAACTTCCAACATCTGTCTGTGCGCTTGTCGTCTGAAGTCGCCGATTCACGACATATCTCTATAAACAAAATTGCTACCCCGCTCCATACCTCTCGCGAGGTAGATAACTACGGTGGCACAGAGGGGACATGGAAATATTTTTTACTTTCGCGTGCGCACGCAATAGGTTTTTTGCGTGCGCACGCGAAAGCTTTTGTGCCTATCGCGTGCGCACGCAAAACCCTATTTTTTGTAAAAGCTATCGCGTGCGCACGCAAAACCTATCGCGTGCGCACGCAAAACCCTATCGCGTACGCACGGAAAACCTATTGCGTGCGCACGCGAAAGTAAAAAATGTTTCCATGTCCCCTCTGGGCCACCGTAGATAAGATATATGAGGCGAATTATTGTAGCTACACATCTCATGTTCGAAGCGTTGTGATTTTTAAACCCAATCATAATCCTACATGCATAAATAGAGGAGCTTACGTAAGTGATTATGTACAGTGAAACCTTTCTAAACCGGACACACTGGGGACGCCATTGTGTTCAATCTAGATGTATTTCACTGCAATGTATTTCATTGTCATGTCTGTTCTTGATTGAAAATGACAAAAAAAGTGTGCATTGAGTGCTTAATTATACAGTGAAACCTCTCTAAACCGGACAGCGTGTTGACCTCCCAGGGTGCCGGTTTAGAGAGGTTCCAAAGTAGTATGCAAAGCCGAGGAATTGTTTGTTTTTTTGTTTTTTTTACAAAGTATTGTTTTGTTGTTACTGGCTGTTGTATTCGAGACCCTTTCACCCCTAAGTAACTGGAATGGATTTTGATATGTTCATTTTGCAACCAATCCAACCGTCACAATATGATTTTCAGACGAGTTCATTTATGAAAAGTGGGCATTTTTAACATCTCAAAAATATGAAAATTACTTGCAAAAAGTGCAGTTCTGAAAAGACGGTTCGTCACGAGTCGGCTCATCTGGATCTACATTATTTGTCAATATCATTATACAGGTATGTAGTGTTGAAAGCGTTAAGCCTTCGATAATAATGGTTCTGATATTTCCTCCCTTATCGCATTGTCGTGTTTCGCCGATACTTATTTCGGGGAAAATACATTTATTTTCCAGGGACCCCTCACATATTTCGATTGCTTCACAGCTGAAAGTCGAACCCCTGTTCAAAATTCTGGTGCCGCCCATGTATATTTCGCGAGTGCATTATGATATTTAATACACTCACTGAGTTATTACACTGCGGACATTCAAACACCGTTTGTGTAATACTGGGAAATAACTGTGCTGTTATATTTAACGTGTCTCACGTTGTTATTTCCCTTGCCACATACTAAATATGAATATAGACCTGTTTCTATGGTGTGCATTTCTGCAATCGACATAGCGTGATAGTGTTGTATTATAACTAAATACTCTATCGCGTCAAGCCGACTTACTAACTGATTTTATGACATACATGTATATCATATAACATTACTAACGTCAAAAGCGTCAAAATCTCGTCAAAAACGTGATACTGCCCACTAGGCATAGTAACATAGATTGTTTATTTAATTAGCGGAATTACTGGTATTACAGTTTTTGTTTGTCGCATGCAGCATTACATTTTTGACGAAAATCATGGTATTCATCTGGCCCATTTGTGTCGTCCTGGGAGCCAAACTTCGTACGACTAAAATGTTCGTAAGTACAAAATTATGATAGTCTGTAAATTAACATTAACAATGTTTCCTTGTAAACAATTATAGGATTTAAATGTATTGCATATGCAGCCTATGTTCAATACATGTAAATCCATCAATTGAAATTTCTAGACGAACCTAAATTTGCACTTACTAACATTTCAATCGTACGAAGTTTAGTGAAACGGGCCCCAGGCACGGACCGTACTTACGCAAACGGCTTCATACGAAGCACTTACGTTGTTGTTCAATCCAACAAGCGTAACATTGTTTGTTTACATCGATTTTATTTGAGTTTTAGAAGAAAGAAAGGTCAATCCATATTAAGTAGTGTGTACAACAATACACGTATCACTACGGAACCCCGCAGGGCACGTACAATTCTTTTGTTTTATTAATTCGTTCCAACTACATAACAAGTCGTTTTCTCATTTAACAATTCGTTCCCACGAATTAACGATTCGTTCCCACGAATTAACAATTTAACAATTCGCTCCCACAAAATAACAATTCGTTCCCACGGCTCCGTATATTTCCGTTTGTATAGTGAGGTCAGGTTTGATGCACGCTTACCAATGATTAGTTGCGAATGTAACTCTTGCAATCTACTCCCGTACCGTCCGTAGGATTGCAAGAGTTACCTTTGTAACTAACTAATGATTGATGGACATGTACGAGGGTCATATTATATCTTACCATTGATGACAAACAAATGGGGTTTTCAAATGACCTCTGGCCTTGTTCTTGGACACTTGGTTTCACTAAACTTTGCACGACTAAAATGTTCGTAAGTGCAAAATTATGATAGTCTGTAAATTTCACATTAACACTGTTTTCTTGTAAACAAATATTGGATTTACATTTAGCTTTTGTGCCTATCGCGTGCGCACGCAAAACCATATTCTTTTTGGAAAAGCACGCAAAACCTATCGCGTGCGCACGCAAAACCATATCGCGTGCGCACGCAAAACCTATTGCGTGCGCACGCGAAAGTAAAAAATATTCCATGTCCCCTCTGGGCCACCGTAGATAAGATATACGAGGCGAATTATTGTAGCTTCACATCTCATGTTCGAAGCGTTGTGATTTTTAAACCCACTCATAATCCTACATGCATAAATAGAGGAGCTTACGTAAGTGATTATGTACAGTGAAACCTCTCTAAACCGGACACCCTGGGGACGCCATTGTGTTCAATCTAGATGCATTTCACTGCAATGTATTTCATTGTCATGTCTGTTCTTGATTGAAAATGACAAAAAAAGTGTTCATTGAGTGCTTAATAATACAGTGAAACCTCTCTAAACCGGACAGCGTGGTGACCTCCCAGGGAGTCCCGTTTTAACTGTATAGAGGTTCCAAAGTAGTATGCACAGCGGTGGAACTAGTTTTCTTTTTTTGTCTACAAAGTATTGTTTTGTTGTTACTGGCTGTTGTTACTGGCTGTTTCGCCGATACTGATTTCGGAAAAAATACATAACAGATTTCGATTGCTTCACAGCTGAAAGTTGAACCCCTTTTCAAAAATGCTGGTGCCGACCATGTATATTACGCGAGTGCATTATGATATTTAATACACTCACTGGGTTATTACACTGCGGACATTCAAACACCTTTTGTGTAATACTGGGAGATAACTGTGCTATTATATTTGACGTGTCTCGCGTTGTTATTTCCCTTGCCCCATACTATATATGAATATAGACCTGTCTCTATGGTGTGCATTTTTTTCAGCAATCGACATAGCGTGATATTGTTGTATTATAACTACATACTCTATCGCGTCAAGCCGACTTACTAACTGATTTTATGACGTATGTCATGTAACATTACTGACGTCAAAAGCGTCAAAATCTCGTCAAAAACGTGATACTGCCTAACCAGGCATAGTAACATAGATTGTTTATTTATTTACCGGAATTACTGGTATTACATGTTTTGTTTGTCGCATGCAGCATTACATTTTTTACGAAAATCATGTTATTCATCTCGCCATTTTTTGTCGTCCTTGGGGGCCAAACTTCGAAATGTTCGTAAGTACAAAATTATGATAGTCTGTAAATTTACATTGACAATGTTTCCTTGTAAACAATTGGATTTACATTTATTGAGCATAGGCTGCATATGCAGCCTATGTTCAATAAATATTAATACATCAATTGAAATGTCCAGACGATCCTAAATTGGCACTTACAAACATGTTAGTCGTACGAAGTTTAGTGAAACGGCCCCCTGATCAATAACTACGAACCCTTTATACGAATTAATAGGAGATACATGTGCTATCATGTGATCTTATATTAACACTTTCAACCCTAAGGAACTGGAATGGACTGTGATATGATAATGTTCCGACCAATCTAATGGTAATAAAATGATTTTCAGATTCGTCCATTTATGAAAAGGGGGTGTTTTTGTTCTCAACAATATTAAAATTACTTTCAACAAGTGTAGATCCTGATGAGACGGCTCGTTACGAGCCGGCTCATCTGGATCTGCACTTTTTGCATAAACCGATATAGCGGGATTTCGGGTTCAACGGGTTAAGCCCTGTTCATGAGACCTGATTTACACACGTGTATATAAATACACACATAAGTATAATTTACTCACGTATGCAAATATGGGTCATGAATGCATTTGCATAGGTATGTAAATTTGGAGTAAATTTGCATCCAGTTGGAGGTAGTGCAAAAGTAAATTTACGTAGCATGCATATTTGCATGCTATGCAAATGTGGGTCATGAACGCACACCGTAGTAAATACATGTAGTAACTACAAAATGTGGTCCATCGAAGCACTTAGGGCCCATAAAGGTGATTTGAAAATAAACAGACAGACGGACGGACCTACGATTAGTAGCGAGGGTAATTGTATGAAAGTGGAAGGATGTATCGTTACTAAGTAATGCATGTGTCCAATATGAAGATATTTATGGGGCGCCGTTTTGGACTTTAATAGCACTTTGTGATATCATCACTTCAAATGGATGATATCACCTATTCAAATGGATGATATCACCTATTTAATTTGAAGTGATGATATCATGTATTCGAATTGATGATATCATCACGTCAAATACATGATATCACCTATTCGAATGGATGATATCACCTATTTGAATGGGTGATATCACCTATTTGATTTGAAGTGATGATATCATCCATTCGAATAGGTGATATCATCACTTCAAATACATGATAGCACCTATTTCAATGGATGATATCACCTATTTGAATGGGTGATATCACCTATTTGAATGGGTGATATCATCTATTTGATTTGAAGTGATGATATCATCCATTCGAATAGGTGATATCATCACTTCAAATACATGATATCACCCATTCCAATGGATGATATCACCTATTTGATTTGAAGTCATGATATCATGCATTTGAATATGTGATATCACCCATTCGAATACATGATATCATCCATTCAGCACAAACTGGTGATATCACCAATTCGAATGCGTGATATCATGTATTCAGAACGAATAGGTGATATCATCCTTTCGAATAGGTGATATCATCCTTTTGGAAGAAACATTATGTTTCAAAATGAAGGATTTCTCCCTGCGAAAAAAAGAGAGAAAATAATCCTAACATTAAAAACACTTGTTAAATATGCTAACAAAGCTAGTAAGCATGCAAACGTGTTAATATTATAATTATATTATGAAATTATTCTACAATAAGATATTAAATTATGAACAAAACAATAATAATCCTGCAGTAAAGTCGCGTGCTTAAATGTTTGACTGGAAGTCCTGTTTCTGCGAGACTACTGTAAACAGGGAGTAATCAACTGCTCTTTTATCATTTAAACGAATGGGTGATATCATCTATTCGTCCTGAATACATGATATCACGCATTCAAATTAGTGATATCACCAGTTTGTGCTGAATGGATGATATAATGTATTCGAATGGGTGATATCATCACTTCAAATGCATGATATCATCACTTCAAATCAAATAGGTGATATCATCCATTCGAATAGGTGATATCATCCATTCGAATAGGTGATAACATGCATTCGAATTGATGATATCATCACTTCAAATCAAATAAGTGATATCATCCATTCGAATAGGTGATATCATCCATTCGAATAGGTGATATAATGCATTTGAAGTGAGGATATCACCTATTCGAATGGATGATATCATCACTTCAAATCAAATAGGTGATATCACCCATTCAAATAGGTAATATCATCCATTTGAAGTGATGATATCACCAGTTTGAATGCATGATATCACCATTTCAGTGTCGAATAGGTGATATCACCCATTCGAATAGGTGATATCATCACTTCAAATAGGTGATATCATCCATTCGAATAGGCGATATCATGTATTTGAAGTGACGATATCACGAAGTGCTATTAAAGTCCAAAACGGCACCCCATAGATATTAGCTGTAGGCAAACAGAAATAATAGGTGATTTGAGAAACCGTTTATTAACACTTTCAAAACAAGAAAATGTGGCCTGTCGGCACACGAATGTCCCCGGTGCTGGATTGGAGAAACTGTGGTAACGTTAATTAACCAAATGTGATAATTATCCATAAACCCAGTTGTGAAGGTCACATGGTGAAGGTCATATTAACGGCAGCATGGATGTGTGGCAATTGTGCACACGTATGATGTATTGAAATATTAAAGTAATCCTTCAAGGGATATAGAAGATATGACAGAATTGAGGAACTCTGGAAAACTTCTAAATGTGTGAAAAAGTTAAAGGTTGTGAAGGTCAAACGGTCAACGGGCCAATCAAATGTTAGGGAATTGTGTAAATATTTTTGTGCTGGAATTATAGGTGATTTGAGAAACTCTTACAAAAATGGACGGACGATCGGTAGTCAGGGTAATTTTATTAATGTGGATTGATGTACAGTTAATACTAAGCAATGCGTGTGTGCAATATGAAGATATTAGCTGAAGGCAAACAGAAAGTATAGGTGATTTGAGAAATTGTTACAAAAACTTTTCAAAAATAAACGGACGGACAGACAAACAGGGCGAAACCTATAGGGAACTGTCGATTCTCGGCGGGGCCCTAATTAGGACATTCTTATTGGTTATGGTCTATTCTGACATACTAGTATGCATGAAGACATATACATTTTGTAGTTGCATTTATTGAATTCATCGAAATGTAATTTTCTTTATTGACAATAATATTTAAACAAACACAACATTACTAGAACCAAACACACACAGTGCAACCACAGGTGGAAGAATCGGACCTATGACACCAAATAAATGCCTATTAAAAAAAATCACATTACCCCACCCACTTTGTCTCGTACAGTACCATCTTCTATCTATATAGAAGATGGTACTGTACGAGACCAAGTGGGTGGGATTTTTTTTAATAGGCATTTTTTGGTATCATAGGTCCGAGTCTTCCACCTGTGAGTGCAACCAAATAAAACGTTTTAATTTACCGGAAAGTGGATACAACTTAACACATGCTGTGATGAAAGTTTAGCACATATTATCTAAGATTTCTAGCATCTATATTAGATTATTCGCACGTTCGGTAAGGACATATAATTGAGTGTACAACCATTTTGAAATACGGATTTTTTTCTCACGAGTTTTGTAAATGCGATAAAGAAACAAGCACGCATAGACCGTGTTTCGTTATCGGATTGACAAATCTCGAGGGAAATAGTAATAGTAAATGATTGCTGAATAAATTATACATGTACAGTCTTACCAAATGTGTGTACATGTATATCCTATTCTAGATACTGGAAATGCATTTATCTAGAATAGGATATAAACTTGGAAAAGTCGCGGGAATACTGGACGAGGCCTTCCGGCCTTCGTCCAGTATTCCCGCGACTTTTCCAAGTTTATACACACATTAACTGTCATCACAGCACATGCATTGTCGTGTTCAGTTTTGAAATGCTTCATGCTATCACATTCTAAAAATGATAATGTAACAACATCATGTTAATGTCTAGAAGGAAATATTTCCTCTAAGGAAAATTCAAGATATATTTCTTTCAGACGTCTTGGTAAATCACTGGGCAGTATGCCAGTGTTAATTCTAGGGTGAAACATGAAGGGGCCATATGGCCCACAGAGGTACTTTTGGGGGAGGGGGCCATTCTGGAAAACTAGGGGCAGTAAAAAACAAACACTTAAAGCAAACACACATAAACAGTTACATGTGTGTTCTGGTGACAAATCTATAAATTACAATTATACCTTTTTTGTTTGGTAAGTCCCAGAATAAAACCGGTACTGATAAAATATGGCATTTGTCTCCTTTAAGCCGCAGCTGTCTATCCATATTGAGATGCTGCACGTTTCAACTTCAGTTGACGAATTTACATACGTGATCTATTTTTCAGGTGAACGCAATATCAATTTGCTTTTACACATGGGAGTAATTTTACACATTGAGTAAATTTGGGCACATAAACAGGGTCACAAGTTCTACAGTATGTACTTAAATGTGCTTACATGTACTAAGTCGCATTGACGCGGTAAGCATGTAGCTAAGACGACGTATAAGGTGTAATAAGACGACTTAACATGCACGCTGTAAGTAGATGGCGTAAATATACAAATATATCGCCATAATACTCTTAACCCTTAGAAGGCGTGAACCGAAAACTGTCGTCTGCTGTTGTTTCTTATTTTGTATTTTCTCTAATAAAAACATGGTTTGACAGCATTTTAGAATCATTTCCATTGGAAATTATTCTAAAGTGCTGTCAAACCATGTTTTTGATAAGAAAAATGGAAAATAAAAAATAAACAGCTGACGACAAATTTTAATTCAGCACTGTAAGGGTTAAAGGTACATGCCCACTCAGTAGGCACAATATGTTCTTTATAGGAATTGTATAAGTGTATAATTGCGTCACTATTCCACCATTTCTAAAAATTACGAGTGCCCGCTATACAGATATAATTATTTATTAATATAATTATTTTGTTGATAATGACGCGCGGTGTTATCATGCTATTTTTTAATTATTTATACAAATTAAATGCGTCACATAAAAAATAGTATTTTCGACAGATTATAAAGTATGGTCATTGCACAACAAAAAATAAATACAGAGAATAAACAGTAATGTCCGTTAACATTTTAAGAAAACACGGTTATCGCCCCTGATATCAGTGTGTAAATTATGTCTGATATAAAATACGTGGGGTAATGGTGAATGAATGTTTATTTTGCCAGAAAATGTCTCAGATGATGTCTCTGATATAAAGATGTTGTGCCTACTGAGTGGGCGTGTACCTTTAACCCTCACTACGCGGGAGACGAAAATTGTACTCGGCTGTTTTTCATTTTTGCCTTAATTCTTAACAAAAAACCTGTTATGACAACACATGAGAATCGTCTCCTGTGGAGACGATTCTCATGCGCTGCCAAAACAGGTTTTTGTCGAGAAATATTGAAAATAAGACATTTCCAGCAGACGACGGTTAATTTAATTCAGCGTAGTTAGGGTTAAGTATAATGCATGCGCCACGCATTACATCGCCCGTTAAACAATTTATCTACCACATAAACATTATTGTCAGAATTGATATTTAAAAAATAAATAATACCGATAACTGCCATGCAAAGGTGACGGAATGTCCGCGCATTTTTAAACACCCCTCGTAATTACGTAGACACCGACGTCAGTCCTATTTTCTTGAACGAACTTTATTGAGGACTAACGTCATTTCATATGCATGTCCAGGGGCAGACGAGGTAGGAGAACTCGCTGAAATCCGTCACTGCGACGTACGGCGTTGTGCACCCATCGCGGCAAGGGTGCCTGAAGCATCATAAGATTGGTCCGGCGAATCTACTGGTTGCCCCAGCTACCCACCCAAAGTGTATGTTGTTACCACTCAGTTGAACCGTCTCGCCGAGACGGTTCAACTGAGTGGTAACAACATACACCTTTTATGATAAATGAGAAAAAATGCAGAAAAAAATATTTACATCCTGATCATTTTTGTTTGCATACATTGTATATAAAAACATTTTTGTCAAATTATTGATTACAGTCGCCGGACCTGCCGGCCCTGTACCGACGCCCCTGTGCGGGTTAAGGAAATGCAGCCCCGCTTTGACAAACGACGAGCATTTGTTTGCTGGACACAATGTACGTAGACAGCTAATTTGCACGTCAATACCGGTAATAATATGGTGTACGCAATTAACTATGATGTACCAGTTGACAGATTTATGAATTAAACATTGGCCGTTTGTAACGACGGGTTTCATTGGCGAATGGAATGGCCTTCATGTGACATAATATGGACGGATGTTTACTATTTATACGAGTAAAATGAATGAGAGTCAGTTTAAGTAAACTTTCAAGTGGAAAATGGTATGTATTCCTGTTTTACTTATACATGTAGTTTATAAAGATGTTTGTGTTGCTTTTGGAGTCACCAAATGGCATCACAAATTGTATAACTTAAACCCATTTGTGTTCTGGCGTAAACTCATATGGCACAGCAGTAAACGCAGGCAAACACATGTATAAGTTACAAACAATATGACTGTGATTTCTTCTTCTCATATTTTAAACCTGCGTGAGTTTATAGTTATAAAAGAAACGTTTATATATGCGCATTTCATGTAAATGTATCAACAGTGTATGGCATAAAGATAGAGAGAGAGAGAGAGAGGGGGAGGGAGAGACAGAGAGAGAGAGAGAGATGGGGAGCGAGCGAGCGTGTTGTATTAAAGTTAACCCTTTGAACCCGAAAGCCCGCTATATCGGTTTATGCAAACAGTGAAGATCCAGATGAGCCGGCTCGCAACGAGCCGTCTCATCAGGATCTGCACTGTTTAAAAGTAATTTTTCATATTTTTGAGAACAACCAAATACCCCCTTTGTATAAATGGAATAGTCTGAAAATCATTTTGCGATGATTGGATTTGTTGCAAAATTAACATATCGCAGCCCATTCCAATTACTTAGGGGTGAAAGAGTTAATGAGTTTGCCGATTTCATAAAATACCGCGTATAATGTACTAAATGTATTTCATGATATTTCAGTTCATAAAGCTGTGCGCCTGCTTGGTGATGCTCGGCCTAGCCTCGGGCTGTGAGTATTACCAGGACAAGTACTCGCCTTTCCACTGGAACGCGGATGACATGTGTACCCGCGAGATGTGCAGCAATGACCTTTCTCTCAACTGTGATTTCGACAGGTCAGTGCACATTTGTTATTGAGCAGGTTTTATTAGAATAAAATGGGCTTTCGCAGTGTAAAAATTCAGTGTATTAGAATTATTACACATTAGACTGGAGTGTAAAAAATATGCAAACCGTAAACACGTTTTGGTTATATGTAAACATAATATAATCCAGCATTTGATATGATGCATATATTATTTATTAAACTCGTTGACTGATTTCAGACAGAGCCTCGTTTCTTATGAAATAAGTAACATCGTCTAATAAATATCATATTAAAATCACACCTCATGTAATAGTATTTATCCCGTCAACACAGTGCGTATGTGCCGTGAAACACGGTGCCGTGAAACATTTTTGATATCCAGTAAATACTATTGTTTTCATTTTACCGCCATTTGTAGGTGTTGACGGGATAAATAGAATAGTAGGTTAGTGTCGTAAATGGGAAAAAAATATCTGGCGCGGCACGGAAACGGGATGTGCTCGGCAGAGCCTCGCCCATCCCGTTTCCTGAGCCTTGCCAGATATTATTTCCCATTCACGGCACTAACCTACTATTCTCTATCTATTTTCCTTATTTCTGAACCAAAATATATGTTGTGACCACTCATTTGAACCGTCTCGGCGAGACGGTTCAAATGAGTGGTCACAACATATACTTCTGATGAGAAATAAAGAAATTCTTGAGCCTTGCCAGATATTTGTTCCCATTCACGGCACTAACCTACTGTTCTCTATTTAAACTAAACGAGAACATTAGAATAAACAGCTGCTGTATAGACTGATCTACGGAAGCCCATTAGGGCCACTTCAGTTTTTTTAAATTTCCATTTATTCAAGATGTTTTCTTGAATTTTCAAGTTATTTTCTTGAATTTTCAAGATCTTTTCTTGAAAAATTCAAGAAAAGATCTTGAAAATTCAAGAAAATAACTTGAAAATTCAAGAAAACATCTTGACAATTCAAGAAAACATCTCGAAAATTCAAGAAAGTATCTTGAAAATTCAAGAAAAGATCTCCAAAATTCAAGAAAAGATAAAAAAAATTGCCTACGGAGAGTAAAATCAACATCGTACTCACTGTTCATTGGCTAACACATATTACCTCGTACTATGTGCTCATTAGCTACTGAGTGAAGACATCAGGGGGCCGTTTCACTAAACTTCGCACGACTAAGCTGTTCGTAAGTGCAAATGTAGGATCGTCTGGAAATTTCAATTCATGGATTTACATTTATTGAGCATAGCCTATGCTCAATAAATGTAAATGCAACAATTGTTTACAAGAAAACAGACTATCACAAGTTTGCACTTACGAACATTTTAGTGGTACGTAGTTTAGGGAAACGGCCCCCAGCACTGTTCCAGGCCCGTACGCAGGATTTTCTATTGGGGGTGCGTCAGGGGGTGCGTCAGGGGCGAGCCCCATGTAGTGGCGCGAGTACGCTAGGTGGGCACTCCCCTAGCGTATTCGCACCACTACATGGGGCTCGCCCCTGACGCACCCCCCTGAAATTTGTTAAACCTAGATGGCCTGAAATGCACTCTCCTGCATTTTATGTCATTTAAATTCGGATTTCAACGGTGGTAAATTGTGACATTTTCATGCAAATTACCTGTATATTAATGCATTTCAAGATTTGTTGAGATTACTGTTTGAAAAATAGCGGACCTCGGCGAATTTAGGTGGGGGGGGGGGGGGGGGGGGCGTACGCACCCGTCGCACCCCCCCCCCCCCCCCCCCCCACCCCACGGGCCTGTGTTCTATATGCTCAAGCGACATTGACAACATATATTAGCCGCGGACACGTGACTTTTCAAATACTCCATATCGTCCGTAACAGGCGGACTACATACAAGGTGTATGATCACGTGGTAATAACAACAACAACAAGTACCGATTCAAAGTACATATTATTTTATTGTGTCCTTATTACGTAACGGATTTTGATGAAATATGGCTCATCAAACGCGTCTTGTTAAGCTGCATTTGGTGGTCTCGAATTCGAATTCCGTGTCTCCGACACGGCAAAAACGACATAAGTCTGTGACAAACTCCCTAGACCACCAAATGCAGCTCATGAAGACGCGTTTGCTGCGCCATATGTCATCAAAATCCGTTGCATATTAAGGAAACTATCAAATAATACTTACTTTGGAGTGGGCGACGTTGTTGTTGTTGTACATAACCACGTGATCATACACCTTGATATACATGACATAGAAGTATTTGAAGAGCTACATTCCCGCAACTACATGAATATGATCAGTAGCCGATTTCACCAACATTGCAAAGTATACTTATCTAGCAAAGTATACTTTGAGGGAGAAATTTTCAATTTAAGGAGAAATTTATTAATTTTTATTATACTGAATTTATTACATTATCACAGCCATTTTGGCTGTGATAATGTAATCAATTCAGTATAATAATTCTGCATACTTTTAATCATCAACCATATGTAGTCGTTAATATGAAATAATGCATTTCGGGGGAAATAAATGATTACTCCCTCAAGTATACTTTGCTAGATAAGTATACTTTGCAATGTTGATGGAATCGGCTACTGAGTATGTGTCATATAGCAATTACACACCATGGCATCTATTATTCCTAGCTGTGACTGGAGAAATTGGGATTATGAGTTTTGCGACCAGTGTAGGTCCAGTAGCCGATTTCATCAAAATTGCAAAGTATGCTTTTCTAGCAAAGTATACTTTGAGGGAGAAATCATTTATTTTTCCTGAAATGCATTATTTCATATAAAACTAACAACTGCATATATTTGATAATTAAAAGTATGCAGAATTATTATACTGAATGTATTACATTATCACAGCCAAATGGCTGTGATAATGTAATAAATTCAGCATAATAAAAAAAAAAAATTATCCTTAAATTGAAAATGTCTCCCTCAGAGTATTCTTTGCTAGATAAGTATACTTTGCAAGTTTGGTGAAATAGGCTACAGATCAGCGTGTGCATCCGCAGTGTTCAGAATCTGTACTGTTCGCCACTCCATCAATAAAACACCCGGTATATTTCTAACAAGCAATATAGATCGTTATCACACTACATGAGTGTGCTATTTGATCAGGAGCTACACTGGTCAGAAATCCCATAAACCCCATTTATCCTGTCACAACCACATTGAATTCGTCACAGGGCGATGATGTTGGAGGCAATGGATGCCCATGCACCGGAGAATATCACGAAGGAAATAGGATACTTACAGGCGTACTACGACACCATCGTTCCACAACCGGAGACTAAGTAAGTAATGATTAACCATTGCATGCTGGGAAAGTTGTGGGCTATAAATAGTTAAAAAATAGCAGACGGCAATGCAATATATTCTATTTTATTTCTCCCTATAAAGATCATGAATATGTCTTTCATTAGAATAAAGGACTCAATTCTAATGAAATTCCAAGACATATTTACAGAGGGAAATAAGAAACATGCACATAATATAATTTGTTGGATGTTATTTTCACCGCTAGCATGCAAGGAGTTAATAAAACACCAGAGGATTCACCGGATATCTACACTTAGTGCACTCCATGTCCACTCGGGTGTCAAAACTTGACACTCGAGATGACATAGAGTGCAGTATGTGTAGACGTCACGTGAACATTGAAATGTTGTTTTGTTCACTTTCAAGTGCACTTGTGGCGAGTTATACTTTGTGTATATATTTTAGTTTGCAAATACTTGTATTGGTCAACGGCAGCTGGGTGGCGTACTTTTATTTGAAAGATTAAGTGAGTTAAAATAATGACCAATCAGTAGGAGCGTTCTATAACCATGCATTGGCAAAACCATCTAACTATGGTTAGCTCCTAATATCATTACATAAATGCTGTCATGTCTTCGAGAATTTTAAGCTGTAAAATGGCTGTGTGATTCAGTCACGTGATATAGTTCCGAAGGGAAACGTTTATAACATGTGAATGGGTTTATTTTTGCATTGTGGAAAAATATCCAACTTTCGCAGACAAAATCCATAGTGACCACATGGTCAATTTCATCTGACCAATACGTGATGGTCAGTCGGCAATTTCCGTGATATCGAATTTTTCCGTAATCTGCCGGAAATCTACAGGTGTCACGTGATTTATGCAATTTTATCGATATGTAAATCGATAATCCATGTACATGTAGTGTGGCGAGTCCACCATTGACCACTGTGATATTCGAATTAACGTGTCAGGTTAACATGTATCTCACTTCCCGAACATGTTTATTTTATTGAAAATGACATTTATGACCACGTGAAAATGATTTCCAAAGTTAAATATGTTTTCCGTAAATGACATCGCAAATATTTTATACCAAATGTGGAATTAAATATTCTTCCTTTGTACAAATAAAGTTCAAGGAAGTTTAGTTTGCAGTAAATAATTCACGATGATTCTGCTTAATTCCCTGTAAATAAAAACAACACATTTCCATTTATTGACAATTTTATAATTTGTGACACTTTCACCAATAATAGTTTCGATAATGTGAAATGCAATTGGTTTCACACTGTTGTAACCACTGTAAAGCCGATTGTGTGAAATAGATAAATGATAATATGTATATGAAGCTTAATTTTAGTATGGTGATCAGGCGCGGATCCAGGATTTCGGGTTAGGGGGGAGGGCGTAACTATTTTGCAATACTTGACTATATTATCGAACGAGCTAAGCTCGTTCGATAATATAGTCAAGTATTGCAAAATAGTCGAGATAGCGCTAGGGGGTCCGGGGGCATTCCCACCCGGAAAATTTTGCAAATCTACATCGCATTTCCTGCGTTCTGGCGCATTTTGGCGCAAAAATATTGACACTGTCACAGTATGTTTAGACATGAATTTTGATTGAAAACGTTTAAATTTTGAAACAATAAGAAAACGACCGAAAAATGCATGGAATACATGGCACTTGGCATGAAACGTGCCTTGTAACTTGTAAACAATCTTTACTCGGCGAATTTTAGGGGGGCGCGCGCCGGGTCAGCCCCCCCCCCATGAATCCGCCCATGGTCATATTGTAATGGCTATTGTTACAGGAAGAACTTCCACTGTGACGGGGCGTGTACGAGGCCCCAGCAAGACATGCCGATGATATTCCATGAGCAGTACGGAGTCCGGGAGCTCTGCTTCGTCATCGGGCCACAGGTCATGTTTGCCAACTGCCAGTAAGTGGACTCTTATTGTGGTTAACTCCGGTCGACACCAGGGGCCCGTTTCACCAACATTGCAAAGTATACTTTTGCAGTAAAGCATACTTTGAGGGAGAAATTTTCAATTTTAGGATACATTTATTATTTTTTATTATACTGAATTTATTACATTATCACAGCCAATTTGGCTTACTAAAATGTAAGTGCGAAAATAGTCTGTAAATTTCACATTAACACATTTTTCTTGAAAACTATGATTCGACTTACATTATGCAGCCTATGCTCAATAAATGTAAAACCTTCAATTGAAATTTCCAGAAGATCATAAATTTGCACTTACTAACATTTTAGTCGTACGAAGTTTAGTGAAACGGGCCCAGTAGCCTATTTCACCCATATTGCAAAGTATTATTTTCTTGCTAAGTACACTTTGAGGGAGAAATTTTCAATTTAAGGATAAATTTATTATTTTTTATTATACTGAATTTATTACATTATCACGGCCATTTTGGCTGTGATAATGTAATAAATTCAGTATAATAATTCAACATACTGTTAATCATCAAATATATGCAGTCGTTAGTTCTATATGAAATAATGCATTTCAGGAAAAGTAAATGATTACTCCCTCAAAGTATACTTTGCAATGTTGGTGAAATAGGCGACTGACCCTGTCACTATGCTACAGTGCAGTAACAGTAAAGTGTTTAATATTATAGGAATCATTGATGAATGGCCTTTTTGTGGAATTTATCGGGGTATAAACTTGGAAAAGTCGCGGGAATACTGGACGAAGGCCGGAATGCCTCGTCCAGTATTCCCGCGACTTTTCCAAGTTTATATCCCCGATAAATTCCACAAAAAGGCCATTCATTCCTTATAATTTCAGCATTTGAAATAAATTGATCAAGAAAATGTATTCATTTTCCGTTTTCTTAAGAATTATTTTAACTGCGCCTCACGGTTACGGAAAGTAGTTCGGCATGGGAGTTTACTGGGATATACATTTTGGACATAGACTTGCTACGGGCCAATCAAATGTTAGGGAATTGTGTAAATAATTTTGTGCTGGAATTATAGTGCCAAGACTATTATTGAAAGGGCCGGTATATTTGACTTTGGAGATACGGTACACCCGTCTTGAATAGCAGTACTTCTAAATTGCCAGCCTATATGCCATGTATCAGGCCGGTATGCAACTGGTATCAGTTATTTAACTAGCTTCTGGCTCACCTGCCATATTAGCCCGAGCTGAGGATCGAGCTTTTTACCTCCCAGGTACGAGGTGTATGCCTTATACACTGACCACAACAACTGGTCAGTTGTGACAACAAGTTATGTTGATCGATGCTGAGCTATGCTCATTATCGGCCAATCCATCAGGCTGCTTTCAAGAAGACATTTCGAAAACATTCTCAGAAAATCTAATATAGGGTCCTGACATGTCCGAAAGGTTTCAGTTTGTTCTGACCGAATTTTAACCCTTTCAACACCACATACCTCTATAGAGACAATGTTTGCAAACAGTGCAGATCCAGATGAGCCGGCTCGTAACGAGCCGTCTCATCAGGATCTCCACTGTTTGTTAATAATAATGTTAAACGTCGTACAGATAATGGGATAATTTGAATGAACAAAATTAATGAAATAGCGTGAAACATTGGCATGGAACATCCTATTAAGTTACTTGGTGTTGAAAGGGTTAATACTGTTAACCCTTTGAACCCGAAAGGCCGCTATATGCAAACAGTGCAGATCCAGATGAGCCGGCTCGTAACGAGCCGTCTCATCAGGATCTGCACTGTTTGAAAGTAATTTTCATATTTTTGAGAACAATAAATATCCCCTTTTTATAAATGGAATAGTCTGAAACCTTGGCATGGAACATCCTATTAAGTTACTTAGTGTTGAAAGGGTTAAAGTCCAACATTAATGTATACATCAGCATAGTTTCTGTATTACTTAATAATTTGTACGTGTTTAGACAGACCATTATCGCTAAATATTGACTGTTCTGTCAATATGTTATGAATTATGATTCCAGTAACCACCATAGACCCTGGTCGGATTGCTAGGTTGCGCATTGTTATTAATTGTGCATAAGTCAATGTTAATAGTAATTGCTAAATACATATTTTAAATTTGAACCGATTGAAATACAGATGCATGATAAACGTTTCCGTTTTTGCTGCGTCAAACAATCGATATAATATTAGTAATCAAGGTGTATGATCACGTGGTACTAACAACAAGTACTGAAACTTCCAGAATCCATCTGATTCAAAGTACTTATTATTTTATATTTTCCTTATTACGTAACGGATGTTGGTGGAATATGGCGCATCAAACGCGCATTTGGGGGTCTTCTGTCGTTTTTGCAAAGAATCGATTTCCGTGTCTACCGACACGGAAATCGATTCTTCACAAAAACGACATAAGTCTGTGCCGAACTCCCTAGACCACCACATGCAGCTCTTGAAAACGCGTTTACTGCGTCATAGTTCATCAAAATCAGTTGCATATTAAGGAAAATATCAAGTAATACTTACTTTGGAATGGGCGACGTTGTTGTTGTTGTAACAGTGATCATGCACCTGGGTAATACTCGTCCGATTTATCTCCAGGGGTAGGAAGTGTCGATTCGCTCAGATGCGCGGTACCGAGTACATGCCCTACTACTGCGTGCCCGACGTGGCGATCAGCATGAACCTGTGGATCTACTGCCCCGACACGTACCCATCCTGCATCAAGAAGCGTGTCGATATTCCTTGGTCATGCACGTGCAAGAACATTAGTTGCAAGAAACCAGCAGCAGTTCCAATTGGCCTGGATATGGCCGATCCATCATTGCTTGGCGTGGCAGCGAAGCCAGTGCCCGCTGGAGCTGGCGACTTCAGCGGCTAAGACGGCACGGGGCTGGCCAGGGTAAATGTGGTCAACACGGCCTTGAGCGATGTGATCAGTCATCAGGGGGCCGTTTCACTAAACTTCGTACAATTAAAATGTTCGTAAGTGCAAATTATGATAGTTTGTAAATTTAACATGTTTTCTTGTAAACAATTATTGGAGTTACATTTATTGAGCATAGGCTGCATATGCAGCCTATGCTCAATAAATGTAAATCCATCAATTGAAATTTCCAGACGATCCTAAATTTTAGACCTCGGCCTCAACCAACCAAACTGTTTGTTTCCGAGATTGAAAGTCGACTTCATGCTTAAAAATATGTTTTTGTTTAATATTTCACTGATGTTTACAGTATATGGTATTTTCTCAGTGTAGTATTTATGATGGCATATCGCACATCTGTAGCCGATTTCACCCAAATTGCTAAGCATACTTACCTAGCAAAGTGTACTTTGAGGGAGTAATAATTTCCCGAAATGCACTATTTCATATAGAACTAACGACTTCATATATTTCATGATTAAAAGTATACAGAATTATTATACTGAATTTATTACATTATCTCAGCCAAAATGGCTGTGATAATGTAATAAAGTCAGTATAATAACAATTAATATATTTATCCTTAAATTGAAATTTTCTCCCTCAAAGTGTACTTAGCAAGATACTTTGCAATTGTGATGAAATATGCTACTTACATACACTGTTCTGTCTGTTCACTAGCCATTGCAATGTATATGGGGGTAATTGGACAACTGACCTCTAGCTTAATTATCCCGAAGACAACTTTTTGTATGAACGAATTGACCATAATTCCGTATATGTACCTGATGTATTTCATAAACACATTTATACAAATTCATTTAATCTTGTACATATTCATATCTCATTTCATGCCATTTGCTTTGTGTTTGTTTCCAATCGTAAGGTTTTGTCCTTGTGTGTGTATATTACCACATATGTTGTTGTCTATATACAAGGTGCATGATCTCGTGGTTACAACAACAACAACAACGTCGCCCACTCCAAAGTAAGTATTATTTGATATTTTCCTTAATATGCAACGGATTTTGATGAAATATGGCGCTACAAACGCGTCTTGAGATGCATTTGGTGGTCCAGGGAGTTTGGCACAGACTTATGTCGTTTTTGCAAAGAATCGCAAAAACGACAGAAGTTTGGGCGAAAATAGAGAGACCACCATTTGCAGCTTAACAAGAAGCGTTTGATGCGCCATATTTCATCAAAATCCGTTACGCAATAAGGACAATATAACAGAATACGTACTTTGAATCAGATGTATTCTGGAAGTTTCAGTACTTGTTGTTGTTGTTAGTACCACGTGATCATACACATTGATATACCAGAGCGACCGAAATGCATTTGGACAAAAAGAACAATTTGGTATAAGAACTGTAAATACACCATGTATATTGATATACATTTTATTAATAAAAAGAGTGACTTTAAAACATTGTGTATTAAATGTGCTTCCCTTCGGAGGTTATTGGAAATTACTATATTAATATATATTCGCTACAATTTAGAAATGTATCACCTTTGGTCGCTCTGGTATGCTACATCATCTGTATTCGTCAAGGTGTATGTTTTATGTAAATGTACATTGTACTATTGCCGTATGTATCTGTGCTGGTATATGGGCGACGATCAGACAAACATGGCATATTACCATAACAACCAATGATACATCATACTTATAATGCTGTAATGTAAACAGACTGATCCGCTTCAACACAGATCAGTAGCCGATTTCATAAAAATTACAAAGTATTCTTATCTAGCAAAGTATACTTTGAGGAGAAATTTTCAATTTAAAGATAAATTTATTATTTTTTATTATACTGAATTTATTACATTATCACAGCCAAAATGGCTGTGATAATGTAATACAATCAGTATAAATTATCTGCATACTTTTAATCATCAAATATATGCAGTCGTTCGTTTTATATGAAATAACCCATTTCAGGAAAAATAAATGATTACTCCCTCAAAGTACATGTATACTTAGCTAGATAAGTATGCTTTGCAATTTTGGTGAAATCGGCTACACAAATGGAACACGCCCTAATTGTTGATCGTGACCCATACCTGCCCATACCCATACCCATACCCATACCTATTGTATTTCTATGTTGTCCGATATTTTGTATTGAGTTCCAAAACATGTGCAATAATTATATCGTTGCGTGAATTACTGTGATAATGTTATAAAGATATATACTACTCTATTTGTTGTTTCCTTCTGTTTTGATTTATGTAACTTTGTCCCCGTATATATGCTAGTATGTCGGAAAGAAATATCAGTGATAGAATATCAGTGATAGAATGGGTTGAAGCGAAATAACAATTCGTTCCCACGATATAACAAGTAGTTCCCTTTGAATTAACAATTCGTTCTCTCGAGATTACAATTCGTTCCCACGACATAAAAATTCGTTCCCACGAATTAACAATTCGAAACGAATTGTTAGTTCGTGGGAACGAATTGTTAAAAATTGAGGGAACGAATTGTTAATTCGTGGGAACGAATTGTTAATTCGTTCCCAAATTGAGGGAACTAATTGTTATTTCGTGGGAACGAATTAATAAAAAAATAATTCTACGTCACATGCGAGGCTCCGTAGAAGCGGCGGTTAACTTGAATGAACTATCATTACAGCGACAGTGAAATTCCCATCCCGACGTTATTTCATAGCGTCAATAGTACAGACATACTTGTGGACATACAATATTCCCAGTGCCACCCGAGTCATTATCTGGCCGTCTGATATCCGCCACTGGGATTTGTATTGCTCTCTAAGTTCCCACTCCACCTCTACTGGCGCGGAATACAATGCTAGGTCACAATACTTTACTGGAAAACGTTTTGAATAACCATTGCATATCAAGACATTAATACAAACATGGTAATTCTTTCCACTAATTGTGTTAATTTTACTGGTGCACAGACAAGACTATGCGATAAAAAAATAGCACAGGTGTGGTAAGGTTGTTACCCGATTTGCATTATCAGGGGCGGATCTGGAGGGGGTGGTGTTCCGGGGTTGCACCCCCCACCCCCCCCCCCCCCCCCCCCCCCCCCCCCCCCCCCCCCCCCCCCCACCCCTCTCCCCGTGCAGCCACGGAGTTTACATAGATCACAGTTTACCACCAGTTGGAGTCTGAATTTAAATGCTGTAAAACACAGGAAAGCTAGCTACGGACGGTACGGGAGTAAATTGCAAGCGTTACTTTCGAAACTAGACCCCCCCCCCCGTTCCGTTCCCCAAATGATGGATTCGCCCCTGTAATGTATTCATATATTATAATGGTTGCTTAAAATAATCCACTACAGACAGTGTAATAACAGTGTTTGGAAAGATAAGTAAACTTACTGTCAGCATTGAAAAGCTATTGCACGAGGCAATACATTTAGCATGACAATGAATGCCTTTGCATATTCTGGAGCAATTATGTGATATTTTATGCTCTGGCACCACACGTGCTTAATGTTCGGTAGAAACACCCTCGTTAACGTAGACAGCGATGTCGCCCCCTCCTACACAATATACTTGACCATGATCTGATTTATGGGACATGATGCATTTCTGACCGGTTTGTATCCTGGTTCCGAGAGTATAGACAATGCCAGGCTAATGCCTTTCAATATTAAATGTATCAGGTAAGGTTAGGAAACGCGTAGGAATTCCGATTTCCTACGATTTCTGGTCCAAGCCTGGTGAACGTGATATTTTATTCGTACGAAGTTTAGTGAAACGGCCCCCTGGTTGGTTAGGGGGTTGTTTGTGTGGCTATGGCCATTAGTACGGGACCTGTAAAATGTACAAGCCGAGCCTGTTTAGTGAGTCGTCCAGGATTCCAGTAGCCGATTTCACTAAACTTTGGCTTGCTAAGCATATTTATCTAGCTAAGTATAATTTGAGGAGTAATCATTTATTTTTCCCGAAATGCATTATTTCATAATTTATAGAACTAACGACTGCATATAGTTTAGGAATAAAAATATGCAGAATTATTATACTGAATTTATTACATTGATAATGTAATAAAATCAGTATAATAAAAAATAATAGTTATCCTTAAATTGAAAATTTCTCCCTCGAAGTGTAATTAGCAAGATAAGTATGCGTAGTAATTTTGGTGAAATAGGCTACAGATCCGTATATTTTAATAGTAATTACGTTTACACAGTAAAACAGAGTATTTACCATTACAATGTATAATTTTCCAGGCTTTTAAAAGTTATATTGTTGTTAAATATGAACAGTCCAGATGCCGAATGGTGAACAGTGACGGTCATAATCAGACTGCGCAGGCTGATCTGGAGCTACGCTGGTCGCATATATCGAGCGGTCAGTTTTATTAGCCGGCGGCCTGGGGCCCGTTTCACTAAACTTCGTACGACTAAAAATGCACATTAAAACGTTTTCTTGTAAACACTTATTGGATTTACATGTATTGAGTATTTGCAGCCTATGCACAATAAATGTAAATCCATCAATTGAAATTTCCCGACTATCCTAAATGTTAACTTACGAACATTTTTGTCGTACGAAGTTTAGTAAAAGGGGCCCCAGGTATCAATGTGCCAATTGTACGTGTGCATGTACAATGTGTATGATCACGTGGTACTAACAACAACAACAAGTACCGATTCAAAGTACGTATTCTTTTATAGTGTCATTATTACGTAACGGATTTTGATGAAATATAGCGCATCAAACGCGTCTTGTTAAGCTGCATTTGGTGGTCTCTTTATTTTCGCCCAAATTTCTGTCGTTTTTGCGAAGAATCGATTTCCGTGTCTCCGACACGGAAATCGATTCTTCGCAAAAACGACATAAGTATGTGCCAAACTCTCTATACAACCAACTGCAGCTCATGAAGACGCGTTTGCTGCGCCATATTTCATCAAAATCCGTTGCATATTAAGGAAAATATCAAATGATACTTACTTTGGAGTGGGCGACGTTGTTGTTGTTGTAACCACGTGATCATGCACCTTGATGTAGATGTTTGCAATCAACTACATGCACAACGTTTAACTACTTTACTCTCGGAGTATGGCTATCTAAACTGTCCACAAATTGTACAAACCAAATGTATAATACTGAAGCTTTTTCATTGAATATAAACGACATATTTATAAATGACAGTAAGTTGCTGGAGGTCAATCGATGAGTCCAACAATAGGTAAGCCAGGTGTATTATCATAGCATAGCCTCGTTTTCGTGTATAATACATGTAACTACATTATAAAGTGCACGTGCATGTATGTCAATATAATAATGTATCTTGGTGGCCGAAATAGACATGTAGTGTGGTTCAGTGGCATGGAAGCGGGAGAATATCCATACTTTGCAGAACTTTTGTTCATTTTATCTGGTCGAGAGTTCGCACCTCACAAAACGCATTACTTTTGTAATATCATTCTGTTCTTGTTATGACTGCTTGCTGGAGAAGGGAATAAGTGAAACGGCGAGTGTTATCACTATTGCTGTATGACCTCAATGTGACATGATCGGCGAGAACATACTCCAGATTCTTCATGTACACACATATGAAATGGGCATTTAGTTATTAGTTTTCTTCAAAGTGAGACTAACGTTCTACATGTAATCTATCTCAGGATTAGTTAATGTAATTTGTAAGAGCAACACACATACAAAATAAATATATAATACAATATAAACAAATCAAAATATATGTGTATATATGTATGAAAAACTAAGATTCGAACTCACTACCTACGGCATTGATATCCGTCACTCTAACCCCTCGACTACATAAGACTTGATGCCAACTCTCAAAATCAATATTGAAAAGGAATACTGGCACGGGTATATTTACCTGTCTCACCTATTCTGTGTTTTGTTTTTGACCGGTTGGTTTGAAAACAAGTATAAAAAAAAATAGCAAGTTATCGTCTGCGGACTTTTTTTATACATGTACACTGTCTTGATTACGTGACCATCGTCAAATTATTTATAGTCATATAATTCCAGCACAAAAATATTTACACAATTCCGTAACATTTGATTGGTTCGTAGCAAGTCTCTGTCCAGAATTTATATCCCAGTAAACTCCATGCCGAACTACTTTCCGTAACCGTCAGGCGCAGTTAAAATAATTCTTAAGAAAACGGAAAATAAACACATTTTCTTGAAGAATTTATTTCAAATGCTGGAATTATCAGGAATGAATGGCCTTTTGGTGGAATTTATCGGGGATATAAACTTGGAAAAGTCGCGGGAATACTGGACGAGGCCTTCCGGCCTTCGTCCAGTATTCCCGCGACTTTTCCAAGTTTATAACCCCGATAAATTCCACAAAAAGGCCATTCATTCCTATAGTATTGATAATTTAGCATTATGTCAGTGCATTCTGCATGTACCCGGAGCGCCAAGTTGGTCCGAGGTGATCGGCGTGCTATTTTTGGTTTGACCATGTGGATGTCTTCATCTAAACCATATAATGAAAATAAGCAGTGACTGTACCATAAGCTTTAACCCTTTCAACCCTAAGGAACTGGAATGAACTGTGATATGCTAATGTTCCGACCAATCCAATGGTCACAAAATGATTTTCAGATTCGTCCATTTATGAAAAGGGGGTGTTTTTGTTCTAAGAAATATGAACATTACTTGCAAAAAGTGCAGATCCTGATGAGACGGCTCGTTACGAGCCATCTCATCTGGATCTGCACTGTTTGCATAAACCGCTATAGCGGGCTTTCGGGTTCAAAGGGTTAACAAATGATTACGTATCTATTACACTCGGTGTGCATTGTGGTCAGTGTTTTCTATTGATCATACACATTTCGGTGGTGTGGTATCTCCAGGGGCCCGTTTCACTAAACTTCTTACGACTAAAATGTTCGTAAGTGCAACTTTAAGATCGTCTGGAAATTTCAATTGATGGATTTACATTTATTGAGCATAGGCTGCATGCAGCCTATGCTCAATAAATGTAAATTCAATAATTTTTTTCAAGAAAGCATTATTCAAGAAATCATAATTTTGCACTTACGAACATTTTACGTTATAATCACATTATATTCACGTTTGTCACACATGTCTTGCAAACAAACAATCTGTTCGCACAACTACTCTGCGGCAGGATAAACTCAGTATATGCCCTCAATCGGTCATTGTCATCATTTACGTGTTACAAATAGTATTGTATACTACACTACATTGCATACTACAAAACAGGATTTAAGGATTTTCCTGTTCGTGTTTCCTCAACTTATCCGTCGGTTCATGAATAGGTGTTGTTTTAATCATTTGCATACATTAAAATTGAATTATGCGAGAACCTGCTTTTGAATTTTTTAAAAAGATCTGGCAGTGATTTACCCAGAGAATGTCATCATCATCATCCACGAGAAGACGTCTAAAGCTGTTAATAAATTATGACGTCGGTCTTTGTCCGGCGTGTATGCATTGAACGGGTATGTTAGGCTCAACATCAGAATCAAAGTAATCATCAATATTGTCGATTTTGTATACCGCATAACCCAAGACCAGTTTCGCCATACCATACAATTTTAACACGATGCGACAACAGTTAACTGAGGACATGGATTTTTTATTAATTCGTTCCCACGAAATAACAATTCGTTCCCTCAATTTAACAATTTGTTCCCTGAAATTAACAATTCTGTCCCAAGATATAACAATTCGTTCCCACGATCTAACAATTCATTCCTACGATCTAACAATTCATTCCCACGATCTAACAATTCGTTCCCGTGGGAACGAATTGTTGTTTCGTGGGAACTAATTGTTAAATTGAGGCAACGAATTGTTAATTCGTTGGAACGAATTGTTAAATTGAGGGAACAAATTGTTATTTCGTGGGAACGAAATAAAAAAGAAAAAAATAATTCTACGTCCACTCCGGGGCTCCGTAGTTAACTCTGCTTCTGCTCTGAAAAATGAAACCAAGAACCGTAACTATTTCTTAACCCTTACACCGCTACTCACAACAACTGTCGTCTGCTATTGCTTTTATATTTTGCCTTATTTCTCAATAAAAACATGGTTTGACAGCACTTCAGAATAATTTCCAATGGAAATTATTCTGAAGTGCTGTCAAAGCATGTTGTAAATTAGTCTAAAGTGTTGGTTGTTAAAGCATGTTTTTGATGATAAAAATGGAAAATAGAAAATAAACAGCAGACGAAAAAAATAAATAAGATAGCGGTCTAAGGGTTAATAAATGTGAAAGAACATTGGCCGTCGATTGATTACTCATACAGCGTTCAAAGTCAAATGCATATGGTGGCATATGTCTACCATCGAGATGCTGAGATGTTGTTGTTTTATTTATCGTTATCTCGACATTTCGGCATAGTGTGATATTTAACGCAACAGAAAATGTTTTGTCAACATGCCGACTTATTTTCACGTTATGTTGACTTCGCGTTATACAGTGAGACCTCTCTAAACCGGACACCTTGTGAGATCCCCAGTGTGTCCGGCTTACAGAGGTTTCACTGTAAATCAGGTATTTGATCATTCTGAGCCGGTAATACATTCAACACAGTACACGTTGGTATTATTTTTGTTACTAATAATTTATGTGTTGTACACTTAAGTTGGATGGTATTCCTGGGGTGAGGTTTTCACGTAAAACAAACATCATATGAACAATATAATACGCTGTATCAAAGGAAATGGAGGTTATATGAAAGTTACCCCGACGTTACGTGTGTGGACGTCGACGCCGACGACAGACGCCTGGAGCTCTTCCGGCAGACGAGATAAACTGTGAAATATCTGATTTATTTTCTTTGTTTCATAATGTCTTGATGTTGGTGCCAACGTAAGAAAGCGCAATTGGTTCACTTGGCTCATTAGGGGAATAGATCATATCGTATAATCAGAGCTCCAGTTAAGGTGCGTAATTTGGAGGTAAATTTCTTATTTCTCCATCAAAAATGAGACGATTCTAAAGGACTCACAACTTGCCATTTTTGATGAAGAAATAACAAAATCTCACCCCAAGTTGGTCAATTTACGCAACTTACCTGGAGCTCTGAATTAATGTATATATTGAGTGAATACAATTATGTGCGGTGACTGGGGTTATTTTTTTTGCATTTTAAAGCCATTAATATGTGTTGACGGGATAAATAGAATAGTAGGTTAGTGCCGTGAATGGGAAAAATATCTGGCGCGGCACGGAAACGGGATGTGCTCGGCAGAGCCTCGCCCATCCCGTTTCCTGAGCCTTACCAGATATTTTTTCCCATTCACGGCACTAACCTACTATTCTCTATCTATTTTCCTTATTTCTGAACCAAAATATATGTTGTGACCAGGTCACAACATATACTTCTGATGAGAAATAAAGAAATGCTTGAGCCTTGCCGGATATTTTTTCCCATTCACGGCACTAACCTACTATTCTCTATCTATTTTCCTTGTTTCTAAACCAAAATATATGTTGTGACCACTGATTTGAACCGTCTCGGCGAGACGGTTCAAATGAGTGGTCACAACATATACTTCTGATGAGAAATAAAGAAATGCTTGAGCCTTGCCGGATATTTTTTCCCATTAACGGCACTAACCTACTATTCTCTATCTATTTTCCTTATTTCTGAACCAAAATATATGTTGTGGCCACTCATTTGAACCGTCTCGTGGTCACAACATATACTTCTGATGAGAAATAAAGAAATTATTGAGCCTTGCCGGATATTTGTTCCCATTCACGGCAATAACCTACTATTCTCTATATCCGACTACCACAATCGTGCAAAATGACTTTGAAATGTAATTAACCGTTACAAGACTGAATTAAAATTTGTCATCTGCTGTTTATTTATTTGTTTAATTATTCTTATCACAACCATGTTTGACAGCGCTTTAGATTTTATGATTCTAAACTCCTGTCAAACCATATTTTTATGAAGATAAAATACAAAAGTAACAACAGCAGACGACAATTTTCTATTCCCGCCTTCTAAGGGTTGAAGCGGTTAAAATTAATATTCATATGACAGTGATTGATGATGGAAAATGTACAAAGCGTAGTCATACATGAAATTATATATTTATTGGCACGAAGATGATAAACATATAACATATATAATGCATACATACATTTATGATGATAAACATATAGCATACAACATTTAACATTTTATATTGCATATAATACGTGAGAACATTAGTTGAGTCTTGTGACGTAGCATCAACCCTCATAATGGCATATATTATATTACATACATTGCACTGTCCCCATATCGTATTGAGTTCCAAACATATCTGTGAATAACGAATAAAATATAGCGGAGGGCTATCTACACATATATACATATACATGTATATTATATATCTGAATGTAATAACACATTATGGCATGATAATTCCAGCACAAAAATATTTACACAATTCCCTAACATTTGATTGGCCCGTAGCTTTGTCCAAAATTTATATTCCAGTAAACTCCCACGCCGAACTACTTTCCGTAACCGTGAGGCGCATTTAAAATGATTCTTAAGAAAACGGAAAATAAACACATTTTCTTGATGAATTTATTTCAAATGCTGGAATTATAAGGAATGAATGGCCTTTTTGTTGAATTTATCGGGGATATAAACTTGGAAAAGTCGCGGGAATACTGGACGAGGCCTTCCGGCCTTCGTCCAGTATTCCCGCGACTTTTCCAAGTTTATACCCCGATAAATTCCACAAAAAGGCCATTCATTCCTATATCAACTAAATTGAATAACAGATTGAAGCATGTTTCTGCAGTCAAATCAAGGTCCACACTGTTCGTCATTCGCTCACCGCAACTTCAATGAATTTACATGTTTACAATATGCAGGGTAGGGGGTGAAAGGGTTTAAGCACACTAATCTAGCTAAGTGCACTATGAGGGAGTAATTAGTTATGTGTACTGAAATGTACTATTTCACATAAAACAGTTGTATTGTTTATATTGTGACGACTAAACTTATTTATAATTGATGTAATGTAGTTATTACATTACCGCATCAATTGTTTTGAGTAAAAACATTTTACTTCATTAAACAATAATATTTATTGAATATATAAATTGAAATTTACTCCTTTAAAGTGCACTTGGTTAGATTAGCGCATTTAGCCATTTTAGTGAAACCGGCTATTGATCTGGGGCCCGTTTCGCTAAGCTTCGTACGACTAAAATGTTCGTAAGTGCAAACGATGTTTTCTTGCAAACAATTACTGATTTACATTTATTCAGCATAGGCAGCATATGCAGCCTATGCTCAATAAATGTAAATCCATAAAGTGAAATTTCCAGACGATCCTAAACTTACGAAGATCCTAAACTTACGAATATTTTAGTCGTACGAAGTTTAGTGAAACAGGCCCCTGACTTTGTGAACATGCACGATCATTAGAAACTATGCTGTCAACCAGTATCAAACAGACGGCGGTGTCTGTGATTCTACATTCAAAGGAAGTTCTCGAAAGGTATGCTCAAAATTTTGCAGTTTGACTGAATATCCAAATTAAAAATAAAATAAAAATATAATCGCGGTTACAGATTGTTAATTTCTTATCCCAGTTGCACCTTGTTACAAGAACATGACGAACATGAACATGACGTCGGCACGTTGCTGATGTTCACGTAGAAGAGCATGTGGACGTGTTTCGAGTAGACGAGGATGGTCCTGGTGGCGAAGCCGGACGGACGGCAGAGGTAACGTGGGTTGTACATGTACCCCAGGAGACAGAAATGTCGCTTCGCCCCCGGGAATCTTAGCCTCCGAAGTCGCTTTGCCCGGCGGGGTTCCATGGACTGGGGAAGTCCGTCAGCCCTGAAGGAAATATAGGTCACATATGAAATAGATATATCTAGCAGTTAACAGCATATTAACCCTTTCAACACTACACACCTCTATAGTGGTGTTTGTAAACAGTGTAGTTCCAGATGAGCCGGCTCGTGACAACCCGTCTAATCAGATCTGCAATTTTTGCAAGTAATTTTCATATTTTTGAGAACAAAAACACCGTATTTTCGCAAATGTACAAGTCTGAAAACTATTTTGTGACAAATGGATTGGTTGGAAAAAATTAATATATAAATAACAAATACCAATTTGTAGTATAATTTTGAACGGTTTGTTGATAAAAGGTAATGTATTAAAATGTCGCGCATGACGTGAGACGCACATTTTAAAAGTATATTTATATTATGTCTTCATACTCACCACGGATGAGTGCATTCCAGGTCGAATAGCGCCTGTCCCTCGACCACGTGGCACGGCAGGCGGCCATGGCCGAGCGCTTGCAGGGCGGGGTCAAGTGTAACGCCCGGGACCTCGGCCCAAATTACATTCACGGGCATCCTGGTTGACTTGCACATGGACTCATATGTGTAGTATGCGTTACTCCTGTAAAATAATGATACAATGACACAATGGAATTACTGGAATTCAAAGCATGTGATTATGGTCTATGATATCGGGACACATTAATTAACATAAAACATCCACGCAAGAATAGACCGAAATATTGTATTCCTATTATACACGTACAGTGGAACATCTCCAAAACCGGACACCCTGGGGACCACAGGGTGTCCGGTTTTGGAGATGTTCCACTGTAAAGTCCCCAGGGTGTCCGGTTTTGGAGATGTTCCACTGTAAATCAGACACGTGTGCACTTTATGACACATTCTGGTGGTTTGCAATCATGAAAAGTAATTGTAATCAGAGATACATAACAACGAAACACATCAGTATTGTCCCGAGTGTCCGGTTTAGAGGGGTTCCACTGAATATGACGCTGAGTAAGAACAGATAAAACGTGGAATATCCAAAATCAGAACGCTAAAATAATGTGTTCACTTTGACGTTCATTACTTGTAATGTTATCTCAATGTATCAACGTAGTGCACTATGTGTGAACTTGCAAGAGATACAAGGCCAGTGAGATAACACAGCTGCACATGCTATATCGATGGTCTAGTAACATAAGGTCGTAACTGCTATGCTAAAGCATAGCAGTTACGACCTTATGTTACTAGACCATCGATATATGCAAGTAAACAGACGGGCATAGAAGTACTTAAACAAACCAATTCCAATACAAACAAACATGTTCAATAATATAGAATTAATATAGAATTATTTGCTATGATTCTGTACTGTAATATTAAATCACATATAACGGTATGCCTTGTCCAGAAAAGATTGATATACGCACGTATGACGTCGCTGCCCAGAGAATGTTTATAAAACAAACATGTATGTATTAACAAAAGCTCACCCATAAACATCGGCATCTTGGTAGGCATGGCAACCGGAGGTGATGGTCATGTACTCCCTTAGTTCAGTGTTGTTCAGCATCAACTGCGCAATGTCCGTCCTACAAACAGACGGTACAGTCACATGTGGAAAATTCGGACCTAGGACCCAATGAATGGCTCATTTAAAAAACGTTACCCCACCCACCCATTTACGTACGCTATACAGTATCAAGGTGCATGATCACGTGATTACAACAACAACAACAACAATTATTGAAACTTCCAGAAGCGCCTCCGATTCAAGGTACGTATTCTTTTATATTGTCCTTATTATATAATATTTTTTTTTTGCGAAGAATCGATTTCTGTGTTTACCATGTTTACTGGCACGGAAATAGATTCTTCGCAAAAACGACATACGTATGTGCCGAAGTCCCGAGACCACCAAATGCAGCTCATGAAGACACGTTTGCTACGCCATATTTCATCAAAATCCGTTGCAGTTGAAGGACACTATCAAATAATACTTACTTTGGAGTGGGCGCGCTTTCAACACTTTCAGCCATTGTTGTTGTTGTTCTAACCAAGTGACCATGCACCTTGAGTATAGTCTATGCTATACTGTATAGTGTACGGAAATGGGTGGGTGGGATAACGTATAGGCTATACTGTATAGTGTACGGAAATGGGTGGGTGGGATAACGTCTAGGATATACTGTATAGTGTACGGAAATGGGTGGGTGGGATAACGTTAGGCTACTGTATTGTACGGAAATGGGTGGTGGGGTAACGTATAGGATATACTGTATAGTGTACGGAAATGGGTGGGTGGGATAACGTCTAGGCTATACTGTATAGTGTACGGAAATGGGTGGGTGGGGTAACGTATAGGATATACTGTATAGTGTACGGAAATGGGTGGGTGGGATAACCTAGGCTATACGTATAGGAAATGGGTACGGAAATGGTTGTACATAAGATATACTGTATAGTGTACGGAAATGGGTGGGTGGGGTAACGTCTGGTATACTGATAGTGTACGAAATGGTGTGGTGGGATAACGTCTAGTATATGTACAGGGTAAGTGTACGATGGTGTGGGTGATAACGTCTAGGATATACTGTATAGTGTACGGAAATGGGTAGGTAGTGGATAACGTATAGGCAGGATATACTGTATATGTACGGAAATTTGTGGGAACGAATAGATAAACTGGTAACATGTAAATTGGGGTGTAACGGAAATAACGTGTGGAGGGTAACGGTCTAGATATACTGTATAGTGTACGGAAATAGGAAACTGTGGGTGACGGTACGGGTATAACGTCTAGGCTATACTGTATAGTGTACGGAAATGGGTGGGTGGGATAACGTCTAGGCTATACTGTATAGTGTACGGAAATACGTGGGTGAGGTAACGTCTAGGATATACTGTATAGTGTACGGAAATACGTGGGTGAGGTAACGTCTAGGATATACTGTATAGTGTACGAATGGTAACGTGGGTGTAGTTTAAACGTACTAGGACATACTGTATAGTGTACGAAATAATGTGGGTGTACGGGGTAACGTCTAGGCTATACTGTATTATGTACGGACATTATTTGAAATGGGTGGTGGGTAACGTCTAGCCTATACTGTATAGTGTACGGACATTTGAAATAGTAGGTGGGGTAAACGTCTAGCCTATACTGTAAAAGTATATAACGGACATTTGAAATGGGTGGGTGGGGTAACGTCTAGGCTATACTGTATAGTGTACGGACATTTGAAATGGGTGGGTGGGGTAACGTCTAGGCTATACTGTATAGTGTACGGACATGGGTGGGTGGGATAACGTTTTTCAAATGAGTCATTTATTCACCTGAGGGTACAGTGAGACGGGGGGGGGGGGGTGGGGGGCGGCGTGGGTGTCGGATATCAGAACACCAGTAGCATCGGGCAGTTTCAATAACATAAATAGATAAAACAGTGTGGCTTATTGTTTGTAGCATATGTCATGAAGGGCTCACATGTCTGATTTACAGTGGAACATCTCCAAACCGGACACCCTGGGGACCTCCCAGGGTATCTGATTTAGAGAGGTTCCAATGTACTTAAACACTGTACTATACGAACGTATGTGGGTGGGGTAATGTAACCGTATCATGTCAATTTTGTCATAGGTCCTAGTCTACCTGTGCCCAGATACACCTACCTCGGGTATTCCTGGTACTGCGAGTCGCGACACACCCAGTCATTATCCCACTGTATCGCCCTGCCGTATGTGAGCTTACACATCCGGCCCCCGATCATTCTGCGACCCATGTCCATGGCCAGGGCCGCCCGTATCGACACACACACCAACGCAAACCAGTGCTGCAACGGAGAGCCGCGGGTCAGTAAATGGAGAAATGAGGCTTATGGCACGTATGGCCAGTCTAGCTCCTAAACTGTGACTGGAAACATGGAGCTTAACCCTTATCTTAATTTTTTTTGTCGTCTGCTGTTTATATTTTCCATTTTTATCATCAAAAACATGCTTTGACAGCACTTTAGAATAATAATTTACGACATGCTTTACCAGCACTTCAAAATCATTTCCATTGTGGCGTTGCGACCAGTGTAGATCCAGATCAGACTGTGCGAATGCATTCGCACAGTCTGATCAGGATCTGCACTGTTCGTCAATTCATCAATGAAACACCCGTCATGCTTCTAACAAGCAATACAGATCGTGATCAGATCAGGCTACAATAGTGTGCTATTTGATCAGGAGCTACACTGGTCGCAAATTCCATAAGCCGGATTTATCCAGTCACAGCCACATTTTAGCCAAAATACGTTGCATAGTTATTAGTACAAACACCGATACATGGTGCATGATCACGTGGTTACAACAACAACAACAACGTCGCCCACTCCAAAGTAAGTATTATTTGATAGTTTCCTTGATATGCAATGGATTTTGATGAAATATGGCGCAGTAAACGCGTCTTCATGAGCTGCATTTGGTGTTCTATGCAGTTTGTCACAGACTTATGTCGTTTTTGCGAAGAATCGATGTCCGTGTCGGAGACACGGAAATCGATTCTTCGCAAAAACGACACCAGCTTGGGCGAAAATACAGAGACCACCAAATGCAGTTTAACAAGCCGCTTTTGATGCGCGATATTTCATCAAAATCCGTTACGTAATAAGGACACTATAAAATAATACGTACTTTTCATCGGTACTTGTTGTTGTTAGTACCACGTGAGCATACATCTCGCAATAAGAGGACACTCTCATATACTTACCAACAACATGGTGTTAGTTCCAGCAAATTAGTATCTACCTCCAAATTATATTCATAGAGTTTATATATAACCCGTGAAGCCACCAGTTTCTAACATGCATATGTAACACGCCATTTGATTGGCTACGATGACCGACGTAACGCCACGTCAGTCATACGTTACCAGCGGTCGTACGGCGATTAAGATGTAAATGTCAGGCGTTAATCAACTTAGTTGTTGTGTTTAATTGATGACAGGTATGGCGTCATACCGAAACAACATGATTATAATACTTATTAACATAGAACGCAGACGGTTCACGAGACGAGTGCCTTTCAAATAGGTCAACCAGAGTGTTCAGTTAGTTGCCTTTCCGTGATGCGCAGAGATCTATACATTTTAACCCTTTCACCCATAAGTAACTGGAATGGACTTTGATATGTCAATTTTCCGACCAATATAATCATCACAAAATTATTTTCAGATTAGTTTATTTATGAAAATGGAATGTTTTTGTTCTTAAAAATATGAACATTACATTGTACTTGCAAAAAGTGCAGATCCTGATGAGACGGCTCGCCACGAGCCGGCTTATCTGGATCTACACTGTTTGCCAATACCACTATACAGGTGTACGTTATTCTATATTTCATATACATTCAACTATGCCCCTACACTTGGCTGGTGGTCAGTTTTGCTATGACAGTCATCCCAACCCAGTCAGGGACCAAGACGAGGGATGTTCCAAAAGTAATGCTGCAATCTCGGGTGTTGTAGCCGTACCAAAACCATTAACCCATTCAACCCTAAGTAACTGGAATGGACTTTGATATGTCAATTTTCCGACCAATCCAATCATCACAAAATGATTTTCAGACTAGTCCATTTGTGAAAAGTGATGTTTTTGTTCTTAAAAATATGAAAAGTACTTGCAAAAAGTGCAGATCCTGATGAGACGGCTCGTCACGAGCCGGTTCATCTGGATCTACACGTTTTTCCAATGCCCTATACAGGTATGTGGTGTTGAAAGGGTTAATGTCGTTATGCGTACAAACACTGTATTTAGGTTCAAGACGGGTGTAATAAGCATATACGGGTAAAAATGGGCTCCAGAGTAAGAGGAGGGTCAAAAAACGAAGAATTTTGGAATCCGAAACGAGGCTAGATAGATCGGAAATACTGTAACTAAGAAAACCAAAGTTAGATTTTGAAAATCGGTCCAGTATTTCTAAAATTCAAAAAAAATTCCCCATGTTAAATCCCCATAGACATCTTCACTCCGTGAAGATGTCTATGGGGATTTAACATGGGGAAATTGTTTTTTCGCAATAAAATCAATATTTTACCAAATTTCACGAAATAAAAAGAAGGCTCCAGAGTAACGAGGAGGGTCAAACAACGAAGAATTTTGGTATCCGAAACGAGGCTAGATAGATTGGAAATACTGTAACTAAGAAAACAAAAGTTAGATTTTGAAAATCGGTCCACAACTTTCTTTTTTTTTGGGGGAAAAAAATCTATTTTTAGCCCCATGTTAAATTTCCATAGGAAAATCGTTTTTTTCGCAATAACATCAGTATTTGATGGAATTTCATCAAATAAAAAAAAATTGGGATAGTGACTTTTTTTATTATTGATTAAAAAGTACTTACATTTAAATATGTTTTAGATGTTATGTGTGTAATAGCCAAAAGTTCGTCGGCAGCAAAAGTTGGAACAGACAGTACGTTATTATATATGTCCTAGACATTCAACTGTGCCTCAACACTTGGCTGGTGGTCAGTTTTGCTATGACAGTCGTCACAACCCAGTCAGGGACCAATACAAGGGAGTTCGAAAAGTATTGCTGCAATCTTGGGTGTTGTAGCCGTACCAAAACCATTAACCCTTTCAACCCTAAGTAACTGGAATGGATTTTCTGACTAGTCCATTTATGAAAAGGGGGTATTTTTTTTTTTATCAAAAATATGAAAATTACAAAAGTGCAGATCCTGATGAGATGGCTCGTTACGGACCGGCTCATTTGGATCTGCACTGTTTGCATAAACCACTTTCAAACAGTGCAGATCCTGATGAGATGGCTCGTTACGAGCCGGCTCATTTGGATCTGCACTGTTTGCATAGACCACTTTCAAACAGTGCAGATCCTGATGAGATGGCTCGCTACGAGCCCGCTCATCTGGATCTGCACTGTTTGCATAAACCACTATAGCGTGCATTCTTGTTCAAAGGGTTAAAGTTGGGGTACCATGGATTAGGCACAAAATGTGGAATTAAATAAGTAAATAAGTGTGCAATTATTCCACCAGTTTTAAAAAGTACGAGTGCCCGTTATACATATATAATCATTTAGTAATATTTTTAATTTATTGCTAGAGACGCGCGTTTGTATCACGCTATAATGATATGCCAATGATACAGGTTATTGCTTAATAGTTATTTATACCATTTAAATGCGTCACCTGAATACATGTATCAACATACACATAAGTATGAGCATTGCTATGCACCCACAGGTGTTGGAACAGATGGGCTGGATTTTGGGCATACTTGGGTGGATTTCGTTGGTTTACATAATTTTGTGCAACTACTAATGCTGAATCATTACACGCGACAAGAATCGTCAACTATCTACACATTCACCTTTCCGAACTTTCGAGCCCCTTTCTTACTGTCAAAATACCCAAAGGAAAGAAAGCTTTTTCAATATTTGGCAAATAAAATTCCCAACATGCGTTGCTTTCAGACCGATTATATCATCAATTTTCAACCACAAACTCCAAATACGGGTTCTATCGATTCAGGAGACATATATCAATCTGCTGATGCCAACAGAATACGTGAACTGCATTGATCTGTTCACCATTTTCCTGAATTTTAAAATGACAGACATATTTGTTATTGAACATAAATGTTATTATTTCATTGTTTGAATGTATCCCATAAATAATTTGACTAAATTGTGGTCAAAACCATGTTTATTATTTTGATAAAAATAGGATATGGGTCGTGAATGGCGGCCATATTGAAATTCAAGATGGCCGCCAAACGTGTGACCGAAAATAATGGTACCAATTTTCTTTTTACTACGTGTCTTACTCTGTCATAAAAACATATTTCCGAAGACTATAACAAACATTTCGAGCCCCATGTAGTGGCGCGAGTACGCTGTACCCCCCTAGCGTACTCGCACCACTACATGGGGCTCGCCCCTGACGCAACCCCCTGACATTTGTTAAACCTAGATGGCCTGAAATGCACTCTCCTGCATTTTATGTCATTTAAATTCGGATTTCAACGGTGGTAAATTGTGACATTTTCATGCAAATTACCTGTATATTAATGCATTTTAAGATTTGTTGAGATTACTGTTTGAAAAATAGCGGACCTCGGCGAATTTAGGGGGGTGCGTACGTACTTGTGTCCTGGCGTTTTGATCAAATTGCAATAGATATTCCATTTTTGGCAATCCGGTTTTCGAACGGCTCACCACGTAAACAGCGGTAAAGAACACATCTCATAAGGAAGCTCGCATATCAATTATATTTAGTGGATTTAAGGTAATAGGTCATATATAGATACACTTGACTTTAATGATAATTGCTTCATAAGAGTGATGTGATATATGAATATAACATATGTGACTTCACTATTCTCTTGTTACTGTATACTATATGGAGCATTGAGTTGCCATCTCCGCAATCTTTGTATGTACAAGTCATCATACAGCTTCACCAATTCGTGCTTTTGACAATTACAGCAAATAATATGACAGTGAACCGAATACAATTTGGTGCAATACATAATACACAGATATCAGAACGGCGAGATATAAATATTATGCCAGCAAACTATACAAAAGACGAGATATCTGAGCATTTCTCCAATCAATCTCAAAATAAATCTCAAAATAAATTTTGATGTGTAAACTTTTCAATCTGATGGACAGTCTATGTTAGTGTACACGTTACCAATAGGTAAAACCATATTTACTCGCATAGTAGGTGAGTAGATACCAGGGACAATACACTCAGGTAACTGCTTACATGTCAATGGATTTTATAGCTAATAACAGAGTACTCTAGTGGGTATATAGGGTATGTGTTGTGTGGTCTGTCAGATAAAAGTGATACACTGTGCGATTTTCTGTGTATGAGGGTATTTATAATGGTGGTTCATGTTGTTAAAAACACAGGCACAAACCTGTCCAGAAATCTGACATATTTTACAGTTTGGTGTCATGTAATTGATAGACATGTGATTAGATACATTATATCATATGTTCTAATTTACATTTTGAGTTCTTTGTCAAACTGTAGAACAGGTGAAACTGGCTGATAGCTGGAGCATACAAAGATGGCCGACTTGGCCACTCCATGTGCCGTATAGTATGCAGTAACGAGGCAGTATTCAGATATATGTAAAATATATATTCTTTGACATTTACGTAGCAATTATCTTTGAATCAAACGATGATCAGGTATAGAACGGGTCCTTAATACCCAGGCACTGCTGACCAGCAATTCAGCTGGGCGGAGTGAGTATGGAACGCCAAATATACTCAAATAAGTATTGCTAGCTCTAAATAAGTAGACCTAGCATTAAATATTTAGAGCTAGCGCCATATGATTTTCAGAGCTCTTCAAATGATTTGGTGCTAGCTCTAAATATTTAATGCTAGCTCTAATTTAGAGCTAGCATTAATTATTTGACTTTATGTAGATTTGGCGTTCCATAGTACAGAGATGTATTGCAAATTGTCAACAAAAAGCATATATGTAAAGGGCAGTGACTGTAACTAACCTAAGTAAAATACTCTCCGCAATTATCCCCCCTCATTTTAGTCGTTTTCTTGTCCTTCGGTTTGTATCGAAAGATGAGAACAATGAACAGTTGTGCCTCCCTGCTCTATGGAGGAAACAGACAACCAATTGATTTCCCATAGACCCACATTCACACAAACATGACAATCGCAAACTACCTGCGACAAAATCAATTTTGTTACTTCCATTCCTGGAGTCAGTGACCTAAGCCGGTTCTAGATCCATGCCAAACACGGGGTCATGCGGGTTGATTTCCCCTTTTTTGAGTTATTTCCCCTTTTTTGACGGAACCGTCTACTTTCACTTTCGAAATCTCTATCACACCCCCACATCAAGTCGCACACAGAAAAAAATTAACCTGCATGTGTAGAGCATGCAAATAATATAATAAAATGTTTGGCACAGACATACCTTTCCTGCAGCATCTATTTTATTTATCTATCTGTCATAATAATAACAATCAATGCCGTTGTCCTGAGAATTTACTCCTTGTTGCTAAGCTGTACCAGGACTGGTTTACCGTCTCTATTATTCATAAGTTGACTGTGTCCTGGAAGGGGATATCCGCCACTACATTGCAAAATAAGTACAGTAGACGTTTTTTCTTGTCGTCTTTTGTCACTGTGCCACGGCGGACGTAATCTATTTAAAGTGGTCGATCACCGCGGGCATAGCCTACCTGTCCCCCCGCGATCACTGTTTCAGGCAGTGGGATCGCGGTGACAGCATCCTCGGTCACTGTGATGCACTGCCCGAACGATATCGCGGTGATTCGCCGTGGTCGTTCACGGGGGGATCACAGCGATTGCGTATTTACCTGTATAAATGCATGTACGCGAAGGTACAGTACTTTAGCAAAATGAAATATTTTTGTTTGTATGAGAAACGATAAATTAAGTAAGCGCGTGCGTGTTTATGTGTACGTGTGCATTCGCGCTTTGATGTAGCTAATGTCGAACATAATGCTATATCACTATTTTATATGTACACGAGTTATGGTGTTAACTGCTTAGACACAATAATACCCCCTAGATACCTCAGGCCCATGGAGCGCCACCTGGCGTCATAATGGAAGCGTTCCCATTATGACAACAGAGGGCGTTGCACATTTTGCCAAGTTTCATTCGGCCTACTGCTTACTGCGATGCAGGCATCCCTCATTATTTCATATTCTGACATGGGCCATTCTGCGTGCTTGCATGCGTCATTCGGCGGAATCCATAGTCATATACGCATCCCAGCAAGCAGTAAGCAGAATGACACATGGCAGAATATGGCATGTAACAATGTGAAATAGACAATCGAGGTATGCAATATGAAATGTAATAATGCACGATGGAGTTGTCATTAAGCAGTATTGTATAGCCAAGATGCATGATGACATGTAACAATGTCAAATAGCCAATCGAGGTATGCAATGTGAAATGTAATAATGCACGATGGAGTTGTCATTAAGCAGTAACGAGTAGCCGCAGTGCAGGATGACATGTAACAATGGTCGACTGCATTGTCATGAAGCAGCATGCAATGTAGTGGCGGATATCCCCCTCCATACTGCTCCGAGTAGCTCGCGGACATGTGGTCGTAAAACATATTTACACAGCACATGAGAAAACACCACTTGTTGCTGTGTCACAAGAATTATATATTTCATTAGGTAGATCCTGCTTCTGGGTTTGGCAAAAAAATATTTTTTACTTTCATTTCAATTATAATCAGCAAATAAATAAAATAAAATCTGATTAGGGACTACACCATGCATTTGACATTGTATATGGTACTGTACCGTACTGTTGGTTGGTACTGTTTGCTGGTTGCAAACATGATCATGTCTGTTTTGTAATGGACCAGTATTATAATTTGTTTGAGGTGGAAATCTCCCACAAAAATTTAAGTATGGCACATAAGAAAACAGACCAGTGCATTAGATCATCCGTTAACATGGATATATGATTGTTTCAATTCGTGAGTAATGTATTACACTGCAGATTGTAATTAGTGTGTGACTGTACGGCTAACAGTGCATGCGCTGATCAGACAGCACATGGTGCAGACTAGTCTGGGTCTACACTGAGTTAGATTAACTATTAATGGTAGACATGTCACACGCGCCTGATATACAGAAATGGAATAGTTCGATTTTATTAACATTCGTATTACGAGGTCGATTTTGTAAGTTAATTAATATGATTATATATTAATTACAACTTGGGGGATGTTTTGTTCAAATAGGTGCCGTTTGTACATGTATCTGGGATCGTTTTGACCACCCGGGCCGTTTTGACCAGCTCCCATTTTACCGATTAGGTGATGTGCTTGTACACGACCCCGCACTGTGACGTCACGGCTATCCAAGATGGCCACAAAACATGAATAATAATTGATTTTTTTTTCGCGACGTTATCAACCGCTTTCGTGTTATTTCGATATGATTTAGTGATTTATATGAATCCAGCGAGTCTTGTAAGTACAACAGTGCCATATTAACCCTCACTACGCGGGAGACGAGAAATGTCGTCTGCTGTTTTTCAGTTTTTCATTGTTGCCTTAATTCTTAACAAAAAACCTGTTTTGGCAGCACATGAGAATCGTCTCCAGTGGAGACGATTCTCATGCGCTGTCAAAACAGGTTTGTAATGAGATATATTGAAAATAAAACATTTCCAGCAGACGACAAAATGTAATTCAGCGTAGAAAGGGTTAACATACAACAAGAACATGCGGCCTAGGTCTACCAGTCAGTTACGAGCAAGTCCAATTCTGGAGCAACATGTGTAGAAGACTTGTGTATAGTTTCAGATCGATTGAGGAGTTGTGTATACAAAGTATGCAGCTATTCTGTCTGCCGCCCGCCCACCGGGTGGTAAAACATAATACGTACCATGTTGTTAAAACGGTCGTATAACAATCTTATTTTCTTTATTTTATCTCGCAAGTATATGCTGTTACTCAAATGAGTGGCAATAACATATATACATTCATGGAGAAGTCAACAAAATAATGAGATTTTATTTAAATTATGGTAACCTTAAGATTGAAATGCGTTAACGTCTATCAACAAGTCATTTAAGGCCGGGTCATGCAGACCTTCTGCATTGGGGAGGGGAGCGGATTCCCAAAATCACAACCATATTAAAGTCCCACATACAAGGAAGTAAAAAAAAAATGCACTCGATGGCATTCCAGTAATGATGAACCCGTGTGGGGTCAACATACAACAACAATGCAATTTACTTTAAAAGGGATTTTATTGTTCTTCAGAATAGTTCTACTATAGACATAGGTGGCAACCATTCAAACAATAGCATCATGACATACCACAAAACCATATACTCAACCAGTCGCTACTGGATCCATAGCAGGCAGGCGCCTGTTTCGCTAAACATCGTACGACTAAAATGTTCGTAAGCGCACATTTAGACTCGTCTGGAAATTCCAATTGATGGATTTACATTTATTGAGCATAGGCTGCATAGCAGCCTATGCTCAATAAATGTAAATACATTAATTGTTTACAATAAAACAGTGTTAATGTGATATTTACAGACTATCATAAGTTTGAACTTACGAACATTTTAGTGGTAGCAAGTTTAGTGAAACATCACCAGGTTCACAAGAGGATAGAATAATTGTTGCTGTGACTGGAGAAGTGGGGCTTATGGGATGCGTGACCAGTGTATGTCCTGATCAAATAGCACACCATGTAGCCTGATAACAATTCATGTTGAGTGTTAGAAGCACGAGGGGTGTTTCATTGATGGAATGGCGAACAGTGCAGAACCTGATCAGACTGTGCGAATGCACAGGCTGATCGGGATATACACTGGTCGCAAGATCCATAAGCCCCATTTCTCCAGTCACAGCCACTATTTAAGTCTACAATACTTGTTTGATTGAAGGTAGGAAAAATAGAGAATACGTCAGGTTAATAATGAAGGGACCAGTGTAAGGTTAGGGCTGGGATTTAGCCCCCATTTTTACACCGACCCCTTCAATTACATGGGACACCAGGAACGTCATTGAATATTGTTAACTATTGTCCCCATTTCCCATTTGCTCTATAGTACGTTTTAAGTGATTCTCTCACACATAACAGATATTTCAATGGTAAACCCTGTCCAACGCTAAAACGACTAGAAATAAATTGCAAATGCTCCGACTAGACTAACCATCTAAACTTTCCACCACGAGTGTCTGTTCCGCTGATTAAAGCACAATTTTACCACTAAATAAATGTATCAAAAATGATTTTGTTTGTATAACATTACTTTGAACCAAGTTTTAACTCATTAAATTCAGTTAAAAATAGATGTTATAATGCCACCACCCCCGCGCAAAAACAACGGCACCATCTCTATGAATTTAGCATGGGCAAACTGTCCATGGGGCATGTCAACATGGGGAAAACATATTTTAATTAATTTTCGAATTTGTGAATGGATTTCCAAAATCTAACTTATTTTCTTAGACCATTTCCAAGCTATCTAGCCACCACAATTTGTGGCCAATTTCCTTCTTTTTTTCTCATTTTCGACACCTCCAGCTATTTTCAGTTTTGTTTTCCCCATGTTACAATCTCATAGAAAAATCATATTTTCGTAGTAAAATCAATATTTTACCAAATTTTATTAATTTTATTACTCGGATTCCACAAAACCCAGCTGATTAGCGGTACCGTGACAACCAGTTCCAGCACAGCTCAGGATCCACGCTGGTGTTAAATGTGGCTGTGACTGGAGGAATAGGGCTAATGGGATTTGAGACCGGAATAGCACACACCCGTAGCCTGATAGTGATATTTATCCCGTCAACACAGTGCGTATGTGCCGTGAAACACTTATTTATCCCGTCAACACAGTGCGTATGTGCCGTGAAACACTTATTTATCCCGTCAACACAGTGCGTATGTGCCGTGAAACACGGTGCCGTGAAACATTTTTGATATCCAGTCAATACAATTTTTGCATTTTACAGCCATTTGTAGGTGTTGACGGGATAAATAGAATAGTAGGTTAGTGCCGTTAATGGGAAAACATATCTGGCGCGGCACTGAAACGGGATGTGCTCGGCAGAGCCTCGCCCATCCCGTTTCCTGAGCCTTGCCAGATATTTTTTCCCATTCACGGCACTAACCTACTATTCTCTATATATTCCTTGTTAGAAGCATGCCAGGTGTTTCATTTATGGAATGGCGAACAGATTGATTGATTGATTTGTGTTTAACAGTCTATCAACAGCTAAGGTCATTAAGGCCGGGCCAATGGGTTCGATCCCGTATTTAACCTGCTGCATTTGGGGGAAATCCCAAAATCAGAACGGAATATTTATATTGAAAAAAATAAATATATTCAACCCGGAATTTAGAATTAACCCGACCTGGTGCAAGGTCCATACCATACCAGTCACTTCCCCTAAAAGTAATAGAATTACGAAAGGAATGAATGGCGAACAGTGCAGATCCTGTGCGGATTTGATTTGATTTATTCATGTTTAACGGCTAAGGCCATTTCTCTAGTCACAAGCAATGTTGACCCTGTCCGAGATTTGCCAGTGTCTTCATGGATTGTTATTAAATTACTGAATCATTAGTGATACTTCTAACAAACAGTATAGATCTTTATCAGGTCAGCTTTGTTAACAAGCTTTCAAATTTCATTTCTGAATACAAGACGATCGCCAGCGAGTGTCTCACACACGAAGGTCACCAAGGCCACGAAGGTCACTAAGCCCAAGGTCGCAATGTGAGGAAGCTATTAATGAAGTTTGGTAATGATCTGACTAACGGATCAGGAGATGTTCAACATATGGACGTATATTCAAGATAGTTGACACGAAGGTCAAGATTACCAAGATCAAGGTCACCTGAATGACACTGGGTGGAAGTTTGGTAATGATCAGGGCCCGGTTGCTCAAAGCTTCTGTTAGCTTAACAGACTGTTAAATCCTTAGCATTGCTAAGGATTTAACAGTCTGTTAAGCTAACAGAGGCTTTGAGCAACTGGGTCCTGACTAACGGATCAGGAGATATGCAACATTTGGACATACATCCAAAATTTATGGCTTCCACTTCGACCCCATTGCCGGAATTGTGACTGCGAGGTTTCACTTTCCACTAATGTGGGCGAGACAAAAATAGCGGAATTTGCGAATACAGTTCATTGATTTGATTGATTGATTGAATGGCGATTTTAACTCTTTAACTCTTTGCATGCTGGGAAACTTGTGGGCTATAAATAGTTCAAAACTAGCGGACAAGAATTCATCATATTTTCTTGTATTTCTCCCCGTAAATATCATGAATATGTCTTGGAATTTCATTAGAATTCAGTCCTGAGGACTCAATTCTAATGAAATTTCAAGAAATATTTACAGAGAGAAATAAAACTTATACATGTACTCCTAATTCGTTTGGTGGATATTTTCGCCGCTAGCATGCAGAGTTAAACACCACAGGCCTGTATTGTGGTATTGGCAAAAATCTACACTTTTTGCAAGTAATTTTCATTAATGGACATGTGACGGTTGGATTGGTTGCAAATTAACATATGAAAGTCTATTCCTGTTATTGGGGTGAAAGGGTTAAACCCAGTCAGCATGATGGTTGACATGATGGTCACAACATATACTTCTATAGGGAATCTAGATGATCTAATGAATGGGGCGTTACATCCTTTCAACAGCAAGTTGATATAAAAAGACAAGTCCAGTAACTAAAACATATGTCTGCAAACACATGTGCATACCTCACCAGAGTGTAAAGAAAGGGAGATAACAAAACTAAATGTGAAGGGAAAGTTACCATTCTTTTGTTCATCATCTCTATGGATGTCATTCAAGTTCCCCAAATTAATCCAAGCAGCATTTGTCTAATGGGCCGACCCATAAATGGCAGGTGTGGTACACACAGTGTACAGTGATGGGGGAGCAGGAGGGGTGCAAGTTGTGTATTAAGTATTCAATTTCCTCGATTATAGTGATGTTAATGCTATAATTGTCATATATATTGCAGTTAATTCCCTCAGAAAATGAAAGTTGAAGTAAACATTACACCCCAAAAAATGTTAGGGTGTGTGTTGACACCCCTTGCACCCCCTAGCTACGCCACTGTGGTACATTCACACTTGGCAGCATGACAAAGTAAAATTCCATGGTATCCCCACCCCCAACTTTTTCCCAGTGAATAATATATGGGGGGGAGGGGGAATGAGAAAGCAAGACTATTAATAAACTAATAACTATATATAACTATGACATCGTGGAATGCAAAACTTCGCCCACTATAGTAACCATGAATAAACACATGCACATTTTCCCATGAGCCTATTCAAAATATCTTTTATTAAAGGGGTCAGTGGAAGAAGGGGGCTAACTCCCTTATGGGAGTTAGCCCCCTTCTTCCATTGACGCCTTCAATTTACAAACAAAACAATAATATAATATATGAACATTTAACTTCATTAACTCATCATAAATAGACAAATGTACATTATATAATGTAAAAGTAGAGCTAAATTAATAGAAAACATTTGGTATATCCAGGAGAAAATATATCCTCGGATTTCTGCAGAAATAGAATTTGGAAAATCTGCAATATTTTCCGTAAATGAAAATTTTTCAGAATAGTTGTGAAATTAAATATTACATACACCTATTCTGACGTCATTTACAGTAAACATCTACAGATTTTGATGACAGGTCCACAAAATATTGCACATGTCACATCTGATCTATCATCAGAAAAAGAGGCTAATTGAGACCAGTGTTGCACTAAATCAGCATGCAGGCTGGGCCCGGGAATATAAAATTGTCCGTGCACATTCTCCTCACTTCTCGATTTCGAGCATGAGAACCGAGTATGTGTTCAGAAAATGATTATAAGCACAAGCCCTGATCAACGCATAGGCGGTTTGCTGTTGAATTTGAGACTTAACCCTTTCAACACCAAGTAACTTAATAGGATGTTCCATGCCAATGTTTCACGCTATTTCATTAATTTTGTTCATTCAAATTATCCCATTCTTCTAAAAGGGTAATCTGTACGACGTTTAAAATTATTAACAAACAGTGGAGATCCTGATGAGACGGCTCGTTACGAGCCGGCTCATCTGGATCTGCACTGTTTGCAAACATTGTCTCTATAGAGGTCTGTGGCGTTGAAAGGGTTAATCCCAATGTAGAGATGGAAAACTTCAGGTCCACAGGGATTTGACTTCCTTCAGTTAGCCGGTACTGCTATATAAACTTTATCCATTTGATAGATTTATTAGTGGTTAACGGCGAAACAGGTCATTTAAGCTATTTCATGCTGAGGATATGCCAGAAGTATATGTCCCTACCACCATTTGAACTGTCGAAACAGTTCGAATGAGTGTTCACAACATCATATACTTTCATTGAGAAATATTTAAAAAATTCCTATCCGTAAAAGTGTATTCCGCATGCAATGAGTTAAGGCTGGGCCAACGGGTTCCCGCATTTAACCAGCTGCATTGGGTGGAAAATCTCAAAATCAGAACGTAATATTTACATAGAAAAAAAAAGTACATTCAGCCCTGAAATTAGAATAACCCGACCTGGTGCCACATCCATACCACACCAAATTACGGGTTCCAACTTCGGTTGCATCAAAATCGTATTGCAACAACAAGAATGCACAAATCAACAATTTATGTATGTGTTTCAAGGTCGTCGTCGACCCGAGCTGCAATGCTTACAGTTTATATACCAATGGCAGCCGAAGCCTTGTGCTCTGACCTGTATATGTACTAGCTAATCGTGAGCTACACTGGTCGCAATATGCCATGTCGTGGTCGACAGCATATGATAAAGAGACAGGGGCCCAGTTTCACTAAACTTTGTGCGACTAAAATGTTCGTAAGTGCAAATTTAGGATCGTCTGGAAATTTCAATTGATGAATTTACATTTATTGAGCATAGGCTGCATAAGCAGCCTATGCTCAATAAATGTAAATCCAATAATTGTTTACAAGAAAACATTGCCAAGGTGAAATCATAATTTAACATTTTAGTCGTGCAAAGTTTAGCGCAACGGGCCCCAGAATGCCATGGATTGACCAGTTAATAACTCGAGTTAGTGTATGCTACAATGTGACTGTGACTGGAGAAATGGGGCTTATGTGGTTTTGTAAAAAATGTAGCTCCTGATAGCACTCGTGTAGCCTGATAACAATCTGTATTGCTCATTTGTAGCATGACGAGTGTTTCATAGATGGAATGGCGAACAGTGCAGATCCTGATCAGACTGTGCGGACGCACAGTCTGATCTGGATCTACACTAGTCGCAAAACCCGTAAGCCCCATTTCTCCAGTCACAGCCACAAATATAGAATTTGGCGTTTTATCGCTAAATTACATTTGGAATGCTCCAAACAACCCACTGGCACAGGTATACAATATGATCTGGATTTAAAACTCTAAATAATACGTTTAAATAGTGGAGCTGATCGGTAACTATGAACCATGAAAGTTGTCCACCGTGTGTCGTGTTCATGCTTTAACCCCTGCCTGTCGGACATGGATTGTCCCATGCAATTGTCTGGACTTTTTCAATAATCAAAATAGGGATAAGTGTTAAAATTAAACAAAATAGTGGATGTCTGGCCTGCGTGGTTGAAAGGTTTGTTTGTTTAATGGTGTTTAACGGCCTATCAACAGCTAAGGTTGGGCCAATGGGTTCGATCCCACGTTCAACCAGCTGCATTGAGGAGAAAATCCCAAAATCAGAACGGAATAGTTACATGGAAAAGAAATAAAAATATTCAGCCATAAAATTAGAACAATCTGACATGGTGACAAGTCCATACCACACCAAACTCACTTGGCCTCTTCCCCTAAAAGAACATGTACCATGGGAATAATTGTATTACTCAAATAAGGGGTATAGTATATCCAGATTCAACTCTCAAATACAAGAATGTCGAAGACGTACCCGAGGGCCAAACCAGGTCTCCAGTCGGGATGAATCCCGATCGTTAAATTACCCATCGCATGCTCCCACCTGCCACCCACTCCTGCGTGGTTGAAAGGTAAACTCTGTCAGCACTGCAGACCACGCCAATCATTGCCAGCAGTGTAGATCCAGATGAGCTCATAATGATCATTCACATCACACAGCTTGTGAATATTTTCAGATTTTTTACAAAATCATCCTTTATTCTTATCAGGTTATTTTGCATTACACTACACCACAGTGTGGTTCATACTTGAACAACCAACTCACCTCCAAATGAGACGCGCCATGTGATTTTGTACCTAAGATTAGAACATGTGCCATTTTTCATGAAATATATTTACAGAACCTGTGATATTTTCTGTAAATCACGTCGAAAGATGACAAAATTGTCATGACAAAATTGTCATTGCAAATGCGGAATTGAATTCCACATTTGCGATGAAAATTTGGTCAACTTGGACGTCATTTACGGAAACTATCGTGAATTTTGTAAATATTTAACATGTAATATCGCACATGTTCTTGGGTACAAAATCACATGGTGGGTCTCAAATCACAGCAGAAATAAATAGATAAATTACATAAGGATAGAGATCGACTGACTGGAAATGTGTACAAGCGTGGTCCCTCACACATGTAACATGATGCTAACATACCATGTACAACTCACAGTCATCTACACAAAATATAGCTACGTGAACTGCCATTCATGAAACTGGGGGCCGTTTCACTAAACTTCGTACGACTAAAATGTTTGCAAGTGTAAAATTATGATAGTCTGTAAATTTCACATTAACAATGTTTTCTTGTAAACTATTATTGGATTTACATTTATTGAGCATAGGCTGCATATGCAGCCTATGTTAAATAAATGTAAATCCATTAATTGAAATTTCCAACGATCCTAAATTTACACTTACAAACATTTTAGTCGTACAATGTCTGTTTCTTTGTTTATTGGTGTTTAACAGCCTATCAACAGCTATGGTCATGTAAGGCCGGGCAAACGGGTTTGATCCCATTTTAACCTGCTGCATTGGGATGAAAATCCCAAAATCAGAATGGAATATTTACATCGAGAAAAAATATATTCAGCCCTAAAATTAGAATAACCTGACCTGATGCCAGTTGTACAAAGTTCAGTGAAACGACCCCCATTATCTACACAAATGTAACTTGCCATGGCAAAAAGGGCATTATTCAGTTTACAAGCAGAGTAATCCCATCTATCTGGGTTTACACTGTTCGCCATTTCCAACGTAGCTACCAAAGACACGAGATCCATATCCGACTGCATAAGAGTGCAAGGTGATTAGGCGCTGTACTGAACACCTACTCAACCCATTTTTGCTGTGGCAAATCACACTTCAAAAACGCTCGACAAAGACAAGTGATTTAACTCAACACCAATCAGGGGTCCGTTTCACTGAACTTCGTACGACTAAAATGTTCGTAAGTGCAAAATTAGAATCGTCTGGAAATTCTAATTAATGGATTAACATTTATGGAACATAGTCTGCATATGCAGCCTATATTCAATAAATGTAAATCCAATTATTGTTTACAAGAAAACAGTGTTAATGTGAAATTTATAGACTATCATAATTTTACACTTACACTTACAAACATTTTAGTGAAGTTCAGTGAAACGGGCCCCAGACTGGCCAACAAACTTTTATACATTTCACCATAGTAACTGAATCATAAAATAACACATTCACCCATGTGCAGTTGGATTTCTATGTAAGGGCAATACAATTTGTGTTTCTACCGTTCATTTATTCAGAGCTAATATGTTTTTGCCAATTGAACATTTTTGACAGGCAAACAACATGTAGGTCATTTGTTTATAATGACATCGATAAAATGCATCCATTGGTCACTATGTCTTGGCCGATGCTCACTAAGAACAATTTTAACTGATATTAACACAATTAACCCTTTCAACACCACAGGCCTGTATAGTGGTATTGGCAAACAGTGTGATCCAGATGAGCCGGCTCGTCACGAGCCGTCTCATCAGGATCTGCACTTTCATATTTTTGAGAAGAAAAACACCCCCTTTTCATAAAATGAACTAGTCTGAAAATCAGTTTGTGACCATTGGATTGGTTACAAAATTAACATATCAAATTCCATTCCAGTTACCTAGGGGTGAAAGGGTTAAACTTAAAATGACGTAAATCGAGTTGTGAACCAGTCATGTTGCCAATGATATTTGGCCAGTCTTTACATGTGAATAATTCCAGCACAAAAATATTTACACCATTCCCTAACATTTGATTGGCTCGTAGAAAGTCTCTGTCCAAAATTTATATCCCAGCAAACTCCCACGCAGAACTACTTTTCGTAACCGTGAGGCGCAGTTAAAATAATTCTTAAGAAAACGGAAAATAAACACATTGTCTTGATGAATTTATTTCAAATGCTGGAATTATAAGGAATGAATGGCCTTTTTGTGGAATTTATCGGGGATATAAACTTGGAAAAGTCGCGGGAATACTGGACGAGGCCTTCTGGCCTTCGTCCAGTATTCCCACGACTTTTCCAAGTTTATACCCCGATAAATTCCACAAAAAGGCCATTCATTCCTATATTATAGAACATGCTCAATTTATACTCCAATCTCATACTCATAATCAGCAAGTTTGATTGGTCAAGGCTGAGCTGTGCTCAGTCTCGGCCAATCAAACTGCATGATTTTGTGTACAAATTTTGAGATCGTGCTCAGAAAGTTGTATTATCACCGATCATGCTTATGTTTTATGCGGCCAGTGTAAATTTCCGACATGACAACTAGGATTCACAAAACAACATAAAGTTCATTCCTTACAATCTGGATCATGTATCCCGAGCACTATCAATCATTTGAGTGCCAATTAAAATGTGCGGACAGACACCCCACATGGTAAATTATCTATCGAGGCTACAGGCAAGTGGTGCAATTGGACTAGTTTTAGTTTTCTTATTTGTGCCATACCTTGAGAATTTTCACAAGTTTGGTTTTGTTTAATGGCATCCAACACCTTGTCAACAGGTAAAATCATTATAGACTGTGTCACCATGGTCGAATCCCGTATTTTACCTGTATGGATGGGGGGAACTGTATATTTATGCCTTGATTGATTTATGTATTGGTGTTTAACGGCCTATGCACAGCTAAGGTAATTTAAGGCCAGGCCAATGGGTTCGATCCTGTATTTTACCTGCTGCATTAGGGGGGGACAATCCCAAAATCAGAACGGAATATTTACATCGAAAACAAGAGTGCCGAAGGTCACAATATACGCCGGTCGAGGCAAGGCTAGTCAACAAGGGGAGATAACTCATCTTGACGTGATAAACATGTAAACCAAAATTGGTTACGATCCGTCAAGTATAACTCGACTTATTGAGTGGACAAGGATATGGAGTGCGAAAATTAAAAATGGCAGCCAAGGGGAGATAAGTCATTGGAAATTTTTCAAAATCAATAGGCTTCTTCGTCTTGCAGTGATAAACATGTATACCGAATTTGGTTATGATCGGTCAAGTAGAACTTCAGTTGTTGCGTGGACAAGGATACAGAGTGCGAAAGTTAAAAATGGCTGCCAAGGAGAGATAAGTATCAGATTTTTTTCAAAATCAATAGGCTTCTTCGTCTTGCCATGATAAACATGTATACTGAATTTGGTTATGATCGGTTAAGTAGAACTCGAGCTATTGCGTGGACAAGGATACAGTGCGAAAATTAAAAATGGCTGCCAAGGGGAGATAAGTATCGGAAATTTTTCAAAATCAATAGGCTTCTTTGTCTTGCCATGATAAACATGTATACCAAATTTGGTTTTGATCAGTGAAGTAGAACTTGTTAGTGCGTGGACAAGGATACAGAGTGTGAAAAATAAAAATGGCCGCCAAGGGGAGATAAGTCATGGAAAATCAATAGGCTTCTTCGGCTTGCCATGATAAACATGTATACCAAATTTGGTTACAATCCGTCAAGGAGAACTCTAGTTATTGCGTGGACAAGCTGTGCCCGCCCGCCCATACAAGATGAATATATTATACGTCCCGTTTTTTTCAAACGGGCGTAACAAAATACATATTCAGCCCTGAAATTAGAATAACCTGCTTGCCTGGTGTCAGGTCCATACCACACCAAAGTCACATGGCCCCATCCCCTAAAAGTAATAGGATTATGAATAAGCCTATGCTTAATAAATGTAAATCCATCAATTGAAAATTCCAGACGATCCTAAATTTGCACTTACGAACATTTTAGTCGTGTGAAACGGCGGCCCCTGTTCGGGCTGTAAACTGGTTGCAATGGAAGATTTTCGACATTTTTCTACAGCAAAATCGTAACATGTTAAAATCTATAGCTACAATACAACTTGTTAACGCTAAAAACAATACTGGACGAGGCCTTAAAAAAAATTACAATTTTCGAAAATTGTAATTTTTTATCGCTTCGTCCAGTATTCCCGGGACTTTTCCAAGTTTATACCCCGATAAATTCCACAAAAAGGCCATTCATTCCTATATTAACGCTAAAAACAACTACCATTTGGATTGGAATTCTAACCTCACAATGCTGTGGCACAAATAAGAAAAGTAAATAAATCCGAACAAACGACCTGCCTGGAGCCAAACCGCTATACAAAATGAGTATATATACAATATTTACAAAATAATACAATAATGAGATGGTGAATTGACTATCACTGTTGCTAGTAGACCATTTACCATATCCAACAGTCTAGTCTACCAAATCCCACAGTTTGATGGATGTTGATGATGAAATGAACATAATCTGATGTCCTATAATTTTAGTCCCATCTTTTGGAATGGTAAACGTTACATGGACAAAAGAATGAACGAGTCATGAACGACAGAATTGGTAAGTGAAACATTCAAAATAGTCTAAGATCAAGAGTTACATACAACTGTGATCCCTTGATCCATACAATAAGTGTTTTTGTCCCTTATAATGCTGAATTAAATTGTCGTCTGCTGTTTTGTTTTTTTGACAGCACTTTAGTCTAGAATCATTTCCATTGGAAATGATTCTAGACTAAAGTGCCGTCAAAGTAAAAAAATCTAGAAATGATTCTAAATTGCTGTCAGACCAAATTTTTATTGAGACAGAAGACCAAATATGAAACAAGAGCAGACGACAATTTACAGTTCCCGCCTTTTAAGGGTTAATAATACATAAAGTCATGCACAAGTTTCTACAGACACAGTTTGGCTCACCTACACTTCATTTACATTAACCATTATCATGTTGAATCAATGTCAGCTGTAATAATCTTACTACAAATATAATGGGCAATAACCCAATTCAACTCCCAGTAGCCTATTTCACCAACATTGCAAAGTATACTTTTCTAGCAAAGTATACTTTGAGGGAGAAATTTTAAATTTAAGAATAAATTTATTAATTTTTATTACATTATCACATCCATTTTGGCATTTTGGCTGTGATAATGTAATAAATTCAGTATAATAATTCTGCATACTTTTAATCATCAAATATATGCAGTTGTTAGTTCTATATGAAATAAAGCATTTCAGGAAAAATAAATGATTACTCCCTCAAAGTATACTTTGCTAGTATAAAAGTATACTTTGCAATGTTGGTGAAATCAGCTACAGGTAACAAAAGAGCCAAAGATAAAAACGTACTAGAGGGTCAAATCAGGCATAATGTGATTCCTAGATTTCACTCTCCATATTTCTTTATCCACAAAAGAACTGTAGTGATCACTTTAATATTTCATTTAACTCCATGAGATGGTTCAAATCAGTCGTCACGAGATGCATATACAACTACATCATAAGGTTCGACAATGTCCAGCCGTGGGTAAACGTTTGCCGTGGCAAAATGGAACTGCTTGAACCCAAGGCTGGTAGGTTGTTAGTTCAAACAGTTCCCGAATGTCACGTCAAACGTTTACTCAAGGCTGGACATGGTCAAATGTTATTGTTACATTTCAGTCGGAAATATCATGTAATTTGAGCGAGTGTATATCAAAATCCCCTCCGTTCATAATCCCCTCTACTGAAAAATGACAGGGGCTATCATAATCGCCTGTCGTTTTGCAGGGGCTATCATAATCCCCTCTATGATTTTAACAGGGGTATCATAATCCCCTCTGTGGAAATGACAGGGCTATCATAGGGATTATGATAGCCCCTGCAAAACGATAGAGGGGATTATGATAACCCCTGTCATTTTTCAGCAGAGGGGATTATGAACGGAGGGGATTTTGAGTGTCTCCCAATTTGAGCATATATGCAGTACTTTCGGTACTTTGATAACTTGCTCCATTCAAACAGGTGATTTACATATACATATTTCTGGGCCACAGTACACATAGCGTGATGGTGCCCCATCCTCCACATAAATTTTAAAATTTCAGTGCGATCGTTGTGAACTGGTCTGGTGACGTAATGACGCATTCTAGTAATGTCACGAGACACATGCATTACGTAGGTGTTGGCTTGGCCCCGAAATGAGCATTGTCTACAGCCATGGTCAAACAGCACGCACTGTACATTTGAACACGGCTGTGAGCGGTGTCAAACAATGGCAGTCATGTCACTATCAGGACTATAATTATGTAAATGAAATGAGCCAAACTGTGAATTTTCAGTGTAATATAGGAAAATAAATAAATCTACATACTACCTATATGTAATTGTAGAACAACAGATTGCACCTATTGTGGAAATAACTTAACAAGTCGTAAAACATCCTTAAACATGATAATAAAATGCCCACACCCCTTCCTCGGACAATAAATGCAATTTATTGCATAAAATCAGCTAATACACAATGCACTAACAGTGTATTAAAATCAGCTAATACACAATGCACTAACACAGTGTATTAAAATCAGCTAATACACAATGCACTAACACAGTGTATTAAAATCAGCTAATACACAATGCACTAACACAGTGTATTAAAATCAGCTAATACACAATGCACTAACACAGTGTATTAAACTCATAATACACTAGTGCAATAAATATGCATGTTGTGTGGTCGGCTTCAAATTATGATTCTAAATACAATCTAACATTTGTGTTGACTTAACACAATATTTATTTACCTTGTTTACTGATTTCATATTACACTTAAACACAGCATTATGATACCAGTAAACTCGTTTAATCCTTAGACCACTATCTTAATTTTTTGTCGTCTGCTGTTTATTTTCAATTTTCCATTTTTATCATCAAAAACATGCTTTGACAGCACTTTAGAATAATTTACAACATGCTTTGACAGCACTCCATTGGAAATGATTCTGAAGTGCTGTCAAACCATGTTTTTTTTAGAAATAAGGCAAGATATAAAAGCAACAGCAGACGACAATTGTTGTGAGTAGCGGTCTAAGGGTGAATACATATCATATTAAATCCTCACTCATGTAAGATCCTCTATGCATAATTGACCATGAAAGTCTGCAACTATCAAGAAAGCAAAGTCCATAGTATTGGACAGGCAGCATAATATCAATTACATTTTCTTTCTTATTGCGCCACAAAACACAAGACACAGGTTATTTGAAATTCGTCATCCTTTGGGGTGATCCGAAATAATGTGTAATATTCACAAAAGAAGTAATGTCTTCAAACGTAGTGAATTTGTCAATTTGTCAAATATTTGTGGACAAAAATATATAACCCGAGTATTGTGCTTACCCAACTAATAATTGGACAGGTCAGTGGAAGAAGGGAGCTAAGTCCCTTATGGGACTTAGCTCCCTTCTTCCACGGACTCCTTCAATAGATGACCTACAATTTGATGGTGGCAGGTGCCATTTAAAATACTTGTAGATAAGTCCTGCTAATAGTAATAAGCGACCATCGCTCTACCCAATTGCAGCTAGTCCCAACAGTCAACAGAGTTACATTGTATCAATTTGCCCATAACAATATACCTGTCTACCCTCATACATGTTACAATGCCAACATTTGCACTATACATCAGTAGCCTATTTCTAGCAAAGCATACTTTGAGGGTGCGATCATTTATTTTTCCCCCGAAATGCATTATGTCATATAGAACGAACCACTGCATATATTTGATGATTAAGTATGCAGAATTATTATACTGAATTTATTACATTATCACAGCCAAATTGGCTGTGATAGATAATGTAATAAATTCAGTATAATAAAAAATAATAAATTTATCATTAAATTGAAAATTTCTCCCTCAAAGTATACTTTGCTAGATAAGTATACTTAGCAATGTTGGTGAAATAGGCATCTGCAGATGATGTCATAATACAAGAATTCCGTGTCGCGCCTGCCGAGGCATCTGACCGTAACATGATCATGGGCATGTGCTAAAGTAAATATCACAAAATCCGTCAGAGAAGTGCATGCTTAAAACACAAAAAAGATCAATGTTTGTAAATTAGGATCGGGTCGGGTTTCATAGTGGTTTTCATTTTTCTTTAGAAAAAAGAAAAACAACAAAAAAACATACCCTTTTCATAAATGAACTGGTCTCAAAATCATTTAGTGACAATTGGATTGGCCGGACAATGAACATATCAAAAAGGTTAATTGAGACAAGTCTTGTAATTTTGAACCCAAGAACATTACAAATATTTACGATTCTTTCCGTAAATGAGGTAGAAAGTTGACAAAATGTTGACGTCATTTACAGAAAATATCAGTTTCTGTAAATATATCGCACATGTTCTAAGGTACAAAATCACATGGCCTCAATTGTGGCCCGAGCTGGAATATGGTCCTGGATCGAGCTGGGTCTACACAGCTGTCAAACAGAATTGGATTTTCATGATCCTTCAAATAAGGAACACATTTACCGATATTTATTTTGTTACTTCGAACGAAAGATTGAAAATGCAAGTGTAAAATGTTAGTACATGTGTTAATACTAATATAAGTAACAAATCTGAATAAACTGGAACATTGTTATATATTTGATCATGATCTACATAATCAAGGTGCATGATCACGTGGTTACAACAACAATAACGTCGCCCACTCCAAAGTAAGTATTATTTGATATTTTCCTTAATATGCAACGGATTTTGATGAAATATGGCGCAAGCGCGTCTTCATGAGCTGCATTTGTTGGTCTAGGGAGTTTCGCACAGACTTATGTCGTTTTTGCGAAGAATCGATTTCCGTGTCAGAGACACGGAAATAGATTCTTCACAAAAATTTGGGTGAAAATAAAGAGACCACCAAATGCAGCTTAACAAGACGCGTTTGATGCGTTTGATTACATCAAAATCCGTTACGTAATAAGGACACTATAAAAGAATACGTACTTTGAATCGGTACTTGTTGTTGTTGTTAGTACCACGTGATCATACACCTTGATAATCATATAAGAGCTCTATCTAATAAGGTGAAATAAATTCCATACACAGCCGACAATGGATTGCAAATAACTATCTTTTCTTAATAAACAAACAACTACTTGAGAAAAATTATTAAACATCTAAAGAATTCCATTTTCAATAAACTTTGTAATTCAACAATTCTTTTGATAGAATATTTTTCTGTTTGTCTGTTTGTTTGTGTTTGTTTATTGGTGTTTAACAGCCAATCAACAGCTAAGGTCATGTAAGACCGGGCAAACAGGTTTGATCGCGTTTTAACCTGCTGCATTGGGTTTATACTTTTCTGTACAACATTATTCTATCACTGTCAGAGACATCATAAAGTGGACATTATATGTGCCCAGTGTAGACCAATTCACGAAGGATCATCTATAAGTCACGGCATCAGCTTTTAAAAGCGGATTTGACCTACATTTTTCTAATTATGAAAACATTTTGAGATGCGATGAGCAGTTAATATAGCAGTTACACAGGGGCGTCGGAACAGGTCCAGCGACTGCCGGATCAATAATTTTGACATATTTGGAATTGACATATATAAAAAAGAGAATGTAAATATTTTTTCTGCAATTTTTCTCATTTCTCATCAAAATTGTATGTTGTTACCACTCAGTTGAACCGTCTCGGCGAGACGGTTCAACTGAGTGGTAACAACATACACTTTGAGTGGGTAGCGGGGGCACCCACTAGATTCGCCGGACCAATAGTATGATGCTCCCGGCGTCCCTGCTACATACTACATGCATCATCTGTAGGTGCTGACAATCTCACCGCTCTAGCTGGTTTGGAGTTATTTTGAATAAACGTACATCTATGTAAATTTTCTCAAAATAACCTGAACAACTACAGCTCTGAGGACGGCTTAATGATCTACGGACATAGAAGTGTCACACTGAGCCAAGCATCGTCGATGGAATAAGTAAATATAATCATCACCGACTGAATGGAATATTATTTTGAATGGCAAAAGCTCTGCCGAGATTGTGACATTAAACATGATCTGGGGACGTCACAAATGTTAGAAGGTCTGGGTTTTTTCAGTCCGAGGTCTGTGTTTTTTCAGTCGGAGGTCCAAATACATGTACACCTGTTCGGTTTTCATCGACTCGCTTATGGCACAATATGGAATAGCCAGTGCCGTAACTACCCTGTAAATTACACCGTAAATTACTACATTGACAAAACAATCCCAATTCGTACACAAGAACACCATTATAACCCTCATTGTACCACCTCTAACCCTCACCATGCAATCTCTTAAACTCAACATTTTAGCGACCAAGTCACTGGAATGATGTACATTAGTCATTGATAATAAAAACTTTCTGAGCAAATACTCCAATCTCAAACTCAAAATCAGGCAGTTTGATTGGATGAGGCTGAGCTGCTCAGCCTCAGCCAATCAAACTACATGATTTCAAGCACAAATTTCCGAGTTTTATAATCTTGGGCCGTGGCCTCATTATTAGAAAATCTTTTGAGCACAAAAAGTCTACTTTGTAACTGAACACTTTCAAAACTACAGACCTCTATTTGCAAACAGTGTAGATCCAGATGAGCAGGCTTGTAACAAGCAGTCTCATCAGGATCCACACATTTTGCAAGCAATATTCATATTTATTTTTTAAATAAAAAATACATCCCCTTTTTGTAAATGGACTAGTCTGAAAATCATTTTGTGATGATTGGATTGGTCCTTAAATTAATATATCACAGTCCACATGTGTCAAATGTGTAAATATTAAAGTCATTCTTTAAGCTACATTGAAGTTATGGCGTAAGGAAGAAACTTACAAACTCTTTCTATGTAAATGACCATGAATAAACCAGGTTGATTTTGAGTTTGCTATTCAAGTCTTGCTCAGAATGTTTCTTAGTAATGGATCCCGACTGATAAATGGGAAATAATAGGAAACGTATTGTGATTTTGTACAAAATTTATGATAGTTTCTGTAAATGGTGTCAAAAGATGACATATAGCAAGTTTCATAGCAAATTTTGTCAACTTCGACGTCATTTACGGAAAATATAAAAATGTTCTAAATATTTTTCTCGAGATATCGCACATGTTCTTTGGTACAAAATCACACAGCGTGTCTCATATATGGATGAATCAATCCCCATTATGCCTTCTGTATCAAGACACAGGACATATTCCTTCAACAATATCGCAGTGCACACTCCACTGAAACGACCCACTGTATCAGCCGTGACAACAGCCCGTTCTAGCGACATCGGTAACGTGCCCATTTCTCCTTGTATAACGCTCGCCTCTTGAATTTGTACCACTTGAAATTCAACCTGTGCTGCCGTGCTTTTTGGGCAGCCATTGTAAAGTACAGTCCTTGAATATCAACCCAAGTTCCCAGGCGATTGTTATATTTAGCGTCACACCAATACCACTACTCTCAATTCAATTTGACGTGCCATAGGGCCACAGTTTGTTTGTGGCACCCATATACCGTAACATCTTGAAGAGAATATCAACCCAATTTGCTATGCTATTGGGCCACGGTTCGCTTTGTTGCTCGCCAATATCGTAAGATCTGAAGCCAATATCAACCCAATTTTCCATGCCATTGGGCCACGTTTTGCTTTGTTGCACCCCTATACCATAGGACCTTCATGTGGATATCGAACCAAATTTGCCATGCTATTGGGCCACCATTCGTTTTGTGTCACCGAGGTGACACAAAACGAATTGTAGCCCAATAGCATGATTACGCTACAAGGGCGCCGGGCTAGAACTGGTACCACTTCTTGTCCTTGTATTTCTGCATGAGTTGGTGGGCGGCGCTCGCGAACGACTCGGCGTGCATGGCCATCTCCTCGGTGCGGTCTCCCAGCGTCCCCAGCTTCTCCCCACGCTCAGACAGCAGCTACAACAGCGACGGGCTGGTGGTAATTATTGACCGTTTATTTATTTAATGGTGGGACACGGAATCACGTAGCCCCACTCCATACAAGTAATATGATTAGTACTAATCTTACTCTCAAGTAGCAAGAAATAAAAAAAAATGTACCTGACAATCGAACCTGGGATATCGGGATTCCGGCAAGGATGAACCCCATTGTTAAACTTACCCTCCGCATGCTCACAACCAACCATCTAATGACTAGATTGGTCAGTAATCGAGGCTTACGGAATACCCCCCGCGTGGGCCCAGGTACCACTAAATATGTAAAATTTTCCAAGTGTGTGGGCTTGTGACCTTGACTCTGGGCTTAGCGGGGGTGGCACAAACTTTAATTTGTCACAGGGTGGTAGAGGTCAATTGGAGCAATGCGAGTGTGAAATGTGAAGCAGATCCGAGCAAGGAAGTAGAAGTTATAACCGATTTCTCTGATGTTACGTGGTGTAAAGATACAAAGTATGTGACCTTGACCTTGAGATCAGCGGGAATATGTCACAGCATGATAGTAGAGCCTACTCTATATCTTAAGCAGTTTAGATGAAGGAAATAGAAGTTATAACATATTTCTCTGACGTTAAGTTTTGTAAAGAGACTAAGTATTTGACCTTGACCTTGGGATCAACGGGGGTTGGACGGTCGTGGATTTGGCACAGCATGGTAGTAGAGCCTTACAGGAATGCATGTGTTTAATATTAAACATTTTAGATGAAGGAAATAGAAGTTATAACAATATTTCTCTGATGTTAAGTTTTGTAAAGAGACTAAGTATTTGACCTTGACCTTGGGATCAGCGGGGGTTGAACGGTCGTGGATTTGGCACAGCATGGTAGTAGAGCCTTACAGGAATGCATGTGTGAAATATTAAGCATTTTAGATGAAGGAAATATAAGTTATAACAATATTTCTCTGATGTTAAGTTTAATGACGGATGGACGAACGGACGCACGGACAACCTGACTCCAGTATACCCCCCCACAACTCGTTGCGGGGGGTATAATTATTGACTGATTGGGGCTATATATCTGTAAGGTCATGTACAGATGGGAATGCACCTGTATGGGGGAACATTGAATATGTAGCACTAAAATTACAATAGAAACTTTCAGAGCTGTTAGTGTATTTTAGTTTATCAGGCTCAGCTCGGAAATGGTAGGAATTCCTACATGTTTCCGAGCCTTCCCTGATACACTTGATATCCGAAGACACTAGCCTGGTACCCTCTATGTATTTACATGAAGTGAGGATACCACATATCTTGTTCTTTATTTTGTCTACATTAAGTGGAGATATTGGGTTTCTTGTTCTATATGTATCTATATAAAGTGAAAATACTAATCAATACTCGCAGCCTTGTTCCCCGTGTGTAACAGGTACCTACCTGTCTGGCGCGGGACATCTCTCCGCCCACAGTGCCGGCGGCCTGAGCCTGTAGATTCTGCATCCCGCCTGAGCCCGCCACCCGTGTCGCCAGGCCCCGCGGGCCCTTACCGCTCGCCTCACCAACTGTCGGGCAAATCAGGAATAATGATAAATTTATTTATTTAACCCTTTCAACACTACAGACCTCTATCATAATGTTTGCAAACAGTGTAGATCCAGATGAGCTGGCTCATCAGGATCTGCACCATTTGCGGATATTTTATTTCTAACAAGAATTCCGCCACGGAAGCGGTGTCGCACCTGCCAAGGCATTTGACCGTAACTAACATGATCATGGGCATGTGTGTTAAAGAAAACATTACACAACCCATGAGAGTAGTGCATGCATTAAACACGAAAAAGGTTATGGTCATGTTAATTGACATAAGTGTTTCTGCAACCATGTGAAGGTCTAAAAGGTGAAGGTCATGGTTAATGGTGGCAGGAGTGTGTTCCAAATGTTCATATGTATCAAGTTTCCAAATACTGAAGCAATCAATGAAGTAATATTAAAGTTATATCATGATGAAGAACGTGTACAAACATTTGTTTATGCCGACGATGACGACCGAAAAAGTGGCGACTATAGTCCCGTCTGCTGAAATTACAACGATTCGCTTTGTGAAAGTTTCTGCAGGTACAGCTTTATTGAGTAATAGTCGGAGCATGCGCCCAGAAAGATAGCGGCCCGTGTTGACTTACACAACTCCTGCCGGTCGAGTGGAGAAGCCCCACCACTGAACAGGTTCTTGAAGAATCCCTGTTTCGGGGCGTCGGGAGCTTCTGTTGGCAAGAAAAGGTCCCCGAGCATTTCACCCAGGTTATCACTGAAACACATGCCGGTTACAGAGAATACAGTCAAACCTCTCTACACCGGACGCCCTGGGAGGTCCCCAGTGGAACCTCTCTAAACCGGACAACATGGGAGGTCTCCAGTGGAACCTCTATAAACCGGACACCATGGGAGGTCTCCAGTGGAACCTCTATAAACCGGACACCCTGGGAGGTCCCCAGTGGAACCTCTCTAAACCGGACACCCTGGGAGGTCCCCAGTGGAACCTCTCTAAACCGGACACCCTGGGAGGTCCCCAGGGTGTCCGGTTTAGAGATGTTTTACTGTAATTCCGATGTAAGAGCACTGAAACACACGCCCGTGTCCACTGTGTATCATGAACACTGATAAACATTAGCGATATTTGACAGTGAAATCGGTCATAAATTAATACACAGATGACACAAGGTTGTTTGGTTTAGAGAGGTTCAACTGTACCAGGTTAGTGTCTTTTGATATAAAGTTTATCAGGAAACGTGTAGGTTCAGTCTTTTTCAAAACAGGCATATAAAATGTCCAGGTCCTGTTAATGGTGTCATAAGTGTGTTTCAAGTGTCAAATATTTAAATAATTCTTCAATGCATATTGAACTTGGGACTGGTTAAACATTTCAACCCTAAATAACTGGAATGGACTGTGATATGTTAATTTATGGACAATCCAATAATCACAAAATGATTTTCATACTACATTGTAGTTATAAGAAGAGGGTGTTTCTTTCCCCAAAAATGTTAACATTATTTGCAACTAGAAATGTGGCCTGTCGGCACACGAATACCCCCACTGGCAGCCAAAGAAAATGAGGCATTTTTTATTATAAGCTATTTAGCTGAGCGTTAAGGTTTCAAATGCATCAAGTATGTGACCTTGACCCTGGGCATAGTGTGATAATCCATGCATCGGTGTAGAAGATATAGAGCGGAAGGGAATTTCAATAGGTTTGACCTTTGACCTTCAACTGTGACCTTGACCTTGGACGTAGGTGGGTGGTTATTGATCGCGACACACCTTCTCATCATGAGAAACATTTGTGCCAAGCCATTTGATAATCCATGCATGGGTGTAGAAGATATAGAGCGGAAGGGAATTTCCAACAGACCGACCGACCCGACCGACCGACCGACCGACCGACCGACCGACCGACCGACCGACCGACTTTGTTATTGAGGGGTTATGGATGTACATCACTAGGAGATGAAGTTTTCCAAGTATGGTTGCTGTAGGCCCAGGAATATTCCATATACAAGCTTGACTAAAAACCTTAACCAATGGGAAATAAGAAAGTAATCCAAGGATAAAAGTAGGTCAAGGTCAAATATAGGTCAGGGATTATTGATGTACATCACTAGGAGATGAAGTTGTCCAAGTATGGTTGCTGTAGGGCCAGGAGTATTGCATCTACAAGCTTGACTAAAAACCTTAACCAAGGAGAATTAAGTAAGTAATTCAAGAGGAAATTTAGGTCAAGGTCAAATATAGATCAGGGGTTATTGATGTACATCGCTATGAGAAAAGGTTGTCAAAGTATGGTGTTAGTATGCACAATAGTATTCCATGTACCAGCTTGACTAAAAACGTTAACCAAGGGGAATTAACTAAGTAATTCAAAGTTAAATGTAGGTCAAGGTCAACTATAGGTCAGTGGTTGTTGATGTACATCACTAGGAGATGAAGTTGTCCAAGTATGGTGGGTGTAGGGCCAGGAATATTCCATATACAAGCTAGACTAAAAACCTTAAACAAGGGGAATTAACTAAGTAATTGAAGAGGAAATGTAGGTCAATGTCAAATATAGATCAGGGGTTATTGATGTACATGCCTATGAGAAAAGGTTGTCCAAGTATGGTGTCTGTATGCACAATAGTATTCCATGTACAAGCTTGACTAAAAACCTTAACCAAGGTTGACTAAAAACCTTAACCAAGGGGAATTAACTAAGTAATTCAAGGTTAAATGTAGGTGAAGGTCAAATATAGGTCAGTGGTTGTTGATGTACATCACTAGGAGATGAAGTTGTCCAAGTATGGTGGGTGTAGGGCCAGGAATATTCCATATACAAGCTTGACTAAAAACCTTAACCAAGGGGAATTAACTAAGTAATTTAAGAGGAAATGTAGGTCAAGGTCAAATATAGATCAGGGGTTATTGATGTACATCCCTATCAGAAAAGATTGTCCAAGTATGGTGTCTGTATGCACACTAGTATTCCATGTACAAGCTTGACTAAAAACATTAACCAAGGTTGACTAAAAACCTTAACCAATTAAGTAAGTAATTCAAGAGGAAATGTAGGTCAAGGTCAAATATAGATCAGGGGTTATTGATGTACATCGCTATGAGAAAAGGTTGTCCAAGTATGGTGTCTGTATGCACAATAGTATTCCATGTACAAGCTTGACTAAAAATGTTAACCAAGGGGAATTAACTAAGTAATTCAAAGTTAAATGTAGGTCAAGGTCAACTATAGGTCAGTGGTTGTTGATGTACATCACTAGGAGATGAAGTTGTCCAAGTATGGTGGGTGTAGGGCCAGGAATATTCCATATACAAGCTAGACTAAAAACCTTAAACAAGGGGAATTAACTAAGTAATTGAAGAGGAAATGTAGGTCAATGTCAAATATAGATCAGGGGTTATTGATGTACATCCCAATGAGAAAAGGTTGTCCAAGTATGGTGTCTGTATGCACACTAGTATTCCATGTACAAGCTTGACTAAAAACCTTAACCAAGGTTGACTAAAAACCTTAACCAAGGGGAATTAACTATGTAATTCAAGGTTAAATGTAAGTCAAGGTCAAATATAGGTCAGGGGTTGTTGATGTATATCACTAGGAGATGAAGTTGTTCAAGTATGGTGGGTGTAGGGCCAGGAGTATTCCATATACAAGCTTGACTAAAAACCTTAACCAAGGGGAATTAACTAAGTAATTCAAGAGGAAATGTAGGTCAAGGTCAAATATAGATCAGGGGTTATTGATGTACATCCCTATGAGAAAAGGTTGTCCAAGTATGGTGTCTATATGCACAATAGTATTGCATGTACAAGCTTGACTAAAAACATTAACCAAGGTTGACTAAAAACCTTAACCAATTAAGTAAGTAATTCAAGAGGAAATGTAGGTCAAGGTCAAATATAGATCAGGGGTTATTGATGTACATCACTATGAGATGAAGTTGTGCAAGTAAATTAGTCGAAAGTGCTGTCAAAGCCTGTTTTTGATGATAAAAACGGAAAATAGAAAATAAACAGCAGACGACAAAAATACCAAGATAGTGATCTAAGGGTTAATGAGAGGATTGGTGAGAAAGATGTTGGCTTACCAATATTCAGCAGAGTATGTCACTTTCTGTAGCTCAGTCGGTGAACACATGTAGAGCGCGTGGCCATGATTGCTAAACGAGAATGTTCTCGCTACTCTGTAATGGGAAACATGTGGCCATTAGAGCACACAACGAGCACCGGACAGTGGATGTATTTTATCAGGTAACAAGCTTTGTATTGGCCGAATACATACCAACTGATAACATATTGCTGTATCAGGCGTTGGTCCGATACGAATATCCGGGTTACAACAAATTGAAAACCGACGTTTCATTGGTCGAACGGCATCACTTGACGTTACTGAATTACGTCAGTGGAATGACGTCAAGGAAGGAAGTCCGTGTTCTTTTCAACGAAAACGTCATAATTGCTCATGTTGTAGCCAAAAACGTTACCTGATACATAGAATACCATGCGAGTGTTTTTTGATATCAAGAATATCAGGCTCGGCTCGGAAAAAGTAGAAATTCCTCGGAATACCTTGCCTGATAAACTTGATATCAAAAGACACTAACCTGGTATTCTCTATATATTCATTCACATAATAAAGACAAGTAATGATACAAAGACCAGTCCCTCACAGGAGATATGGTATCATACCCAAGTGATGATTTAATGATATTTATTAACCCTTCCTACACTGTTGAAGGAAATTGCCTTCTGCTGTTTTTCATTTTTGCTTTAATTCTTAACAAAAAAACTGGTTTAGTCAGCACATGAGAATCGTCTCCACTGGAGACGATTCTCATGTGATGTCAAAACCAGGTTTTTGTAGAGAAATATTGAAAATAAAACATTTCCAGCAGACGACAACATTTAATTCAGCGTAGTAAGGGTTAAACAAGTTCACAGCTGTCAAAGGAAACGGGGCTGTGCAATCAGTCAATGAGCTTAATCAGCATCACATTAAATCAACACGAATGTTATATAATATTTATTACATAAGCACATTGTTATATATTGAAGCTGTACTAACTATTAACAATAACATGTTGCATGTACTATTTATTACACTGCTGTATTATAAATGTTACAACCCTGTGTTTTTACACTGCAAAAGACGATGTTGTGTAACAACACACAACACACATGTAACGCGGAACAAAAGTAAACCTATGTTAGTTAATGTCACATACTTAGAGTAGAGGCTATAAAGTCAACATTTGCAAACACTGTAGATCCAGGTGAGACGGCTCGTTACGAGCCGTCTCACCTGGATCTGCAGTATTTGTCATGATTTTCAAGATTTTTAAAACTTTTTTTTTTTAAATTAATAGAAATGAAAAAATGTGCATGGAGCAAGCAGCCAATGTCTGATGGTTAGGCCATGAAAAAGTGCATGGAGCAGCCAATGTCTGATGGTTAGGCCATGAAAAAGTACTTTGGTTCTCAGATACGGGGTTTGCGGAATGTGATACGAGAGGGCGGATTTTTTAAATGTATTTCTTTTGTTTGAAATGTTCGTCTCTGATTTTTTTCAAGTCGCCAGATGCATATACATGTATGTTCATTAGAATTGCTATAACCTCTTTAGATCACAGGCAATTGGTGTTTTTCGGCTTTCGTCGGTACTGCTATAATTGAACGGCGCTGGTAATACTGAATACATTACATTTTTGACTTCCCTTGCGATTAAAATAACGCAATTTGCTTTCATATTTATTATACGGTATACAGCATCTGGTCGGACACAAACTCGAATTGTAACGAGATAAAAATGTGATTTTCTATGTATTTTATGTATTTCTGCAGGATAACGATAATTCTCAAATGAACATATGAACTTGCCACTACAATATTGACGTTAAGACATTATTTCATTTGTTATGATGATGCGAGGTCGTGTCCGACCTAGGAAAACCACTTGTAATTCAATATTCTTTGCATAATTATGTTCTAATTATGCTATTTTAGCAAGATAACAATAATTCTCAAACGAACATGTGTACATTCAATTCAATCAAAATATTTACATAGGCGTTAATAAAATTATGAAATTTGTTGTCATACGAGGTCGTGTCCGACCAAAGCTATAAGCCTTGTTAATATTATATAGTTATACCGATGAAAGCCGAAACACGCCGAATGCCTATGCTTTAGATGTGAAAAATCGCCAGACTTTCATCAGACATGATTGGATTTAACATATTGTTGCATGGTAGTGTTATTGATCATGTGGCGAATTTACAGTACGATTTTACTTCTCCATGACGATAAAATTCTCGGCGTTCAGGGATTTTACTGAAGCGACAATATCTGAGAACCAAAGTTCATTTTTTATGGCCTTAGGGGCAAAAAGGGTTCCGGCAACCCCATTGCCAGTAGCCTATTTCATCAACATTGCAAAGTATACTTTTCTAGCAAAGTATACTTTGTGGGAGTAATCATTTATATTTCCCGAAATGCATTATTTCATATAGAACGAACCACTGCATATATTTGATGATTAAAAAAGTATTATATTAAAATGGCTGTGATAAGGTAATAAATTCATCATAATAAAAATTAATAAATTTATCATAAAATTGAAAATTTCTCAAAGTATACTTTGCTAGATAAGTGTACTTTGCAATGTTGGTGAAATAGGTTACTGGGGGCCGTTTCACTAAACTTTGTACGACCAAAATGTTCGTAAGTGCAAATTTAGGATCGTCTGTAAATTTCAATTGATGGATTTACATTTATTGAGCATAGGCTGCATATGCAGCCTATGTTCAATAAATGTAAATCCAATACTTGTTTACAAGAAAACATTGTTAATGTCAAATTTACAGACTATAATCATTTTTCACTTACGAACATTTTAGTCGTACGAAGTTTAGTGAAACGGTCCCCTGGTGTTCCCATTGAGAAGCCTTACCTCATCTCAGTGAGGGGTAGGAAGTTGACGTCCAGCAGCAGTTTGAGACTGGGCAGGCTGTAGACCATGATGTGTCCATTGGCCACGTAGCACGCCAGACACACGCCGTCTCCTGTAACCAGCGAGTCATTCATTGGATGAAGACGAAATTCCATTTGAAACAGAGTAGGCATTATTCTTTAATGGTGTTTAACGGCCCGTCACCAGCCAAGGTCATTTTCAGTCGGGTTAACATGGTCGAATCCTAGATTTCACCTGTACGGATGGGGGACCAATCCCAAATCAGAACTGAATATTTACATACAATGTTTATATTCATCCCTGAAATTAGAATAACCTGAACTGGTGCCAGGTTCTCACCACAGAGTCACTTAGACCCACTCCCTAAAAGTAATAGGTTTTGCACTAATCTTCCTATTTTTATAATGGGTATAACCATATTCAATCTCAAGTAAAAAGAAAGCCCAAATGTAACTGGCTAAAGATGCTGGTAAGGCTAACACCATCGGTAAATTAGTCTTCCAATGCTCCCAACCAGCCACCCACTTTCCCAATGTCAAATGTCAAGACTGAAACAAGCAAGTAGAAATAACCTGGGACGCGAGACTGACCTATGGTTTTGTTTGTTTGTTTATTGGTGCTTAACGGCCTATCAACAGCTAAGGTCATGTAAGGCCATACAAACAGGTTCGATCCCATTTTAACCTGCTGCATTGGCGGGAAAATACCAAAATCAGAACGGAATATTTACATCGAGAAAAAATATATTCAGCCCTGAAATTAGAATAACCTGACTTGATGCCAGGTCCATACCACACCAAGTCACTTGGCCCCTTCCCTTAAGATAGGATTACGAATAATCGTAATACTCACATAAGGGGTATAACCAGATCCAACTGTCGCATACAAAATGCCAAACACGTATGTGAGGGCCAAACCAGGTCTCCAGTCATAATTCCGGTAAGGATGAACTCCGATCGTTAAATTACCCATCGCATGCTCCCACCTGCCACCCACGACTGACCTGGTACAATAATTCCAGCACAAAAATATTTACACAATTCCCTAACATTTGATTGACCCGTAGCAAGTCTCTGTCCAAAATTTATATCCCAGTAAACAACTCCCACGCCGAACTACTTTCCGTAACCGTGAGGCGCAGTTAAAATAATTCTTAAGAAAACGGAAAATAAACACATTTTCTTGATGAATTTATTTAAAATGCTGGAATTATAAGGAATGAATGGCCTTTTTGTGGAATTTATTGGGGATATAAACTTGGAAAAGTCGCGGGAATACTGGACGAGGCCTTAAAAAATTACAATTTTCGAAGGAAAAGAAAAATTTGTTTTATTTGTTTTCTATTTTTTTTTTAGAAAATTGTAATTTTTTATCGCTTCGTCCAGTATTCCCGCGACTTTTCCAAGTTTATACCCCGATAAATTCCACAAAAAGGCCATTCATTCCTATAATGTTGCCGGCTACAATGTGCCGTGAAGTACTCACCCCTGAGTGTAACTATGTCAGCCTTGATGATGAAGGAAGATTCGGATACTCTCACTTTGTATGGACACGTCTGTGAGGGGAGTGACACTACCTGCAAACAGATGATGGTCATGCTGATGACACTCATTGATTGATTGATGGGTGGTTGATTGATTGATTGGGGTTCAGACACACGTACCATTACACGCTTCAATGTTGGTGACAGTAAATTAATAGACCAGGGGCCCCGTTTCAATAAACTTTGTACGACTAAGATTTTCGTAAGTGCAAATTTAGAATCGACTGGAAATTTCAATTTATGGATTTACATTTATTGAGCATAGGCTGCAAATGCAGCCTATTTTCAATAAATGTAAATCAAATAATTGTTTACAAGAAAACATTGCTAATGCAAAATTTACAGACCACCATAATTTTGCACTTACGAACATTTTAGTCGTACAAAGTTTAGTGAAACAGCCCCCAGTCTTATAAACAGGTTACAAAACTTACAAATTCTGTCAATTCTGCCCCGGAAGTTGTCCTAAGGGAAGTTGCATGCAATTTTCTATGTTCCATAACCTATTGTTACACGACAGCCGTTGTTTGACACTGCTCACAGCCGTGTTCAAACGTACAGCGCGTGCTGTTTGACTATGGCTACAGACAATGCTCATTCCGGGGCCAAGCCAACACCTACGTAATGCATGTCTCATGACACGTTACTAGAACGCGCCGTTATGTCACTAGACTAGTTTACAATGGTCGTACCGAAAGTAATGCATAAATGCTCAAATTGCCTGATATTTCCAAAAGAAAAGTAACAATAAGGTTTGACCATGTCCAGCCGTGGGTAAACGTTTGCTGTGGCACTTGGGAACTGTTTGAACCCGAGGCCTACGGCCTTGGGGTTCAAACAGTTCCCTCGTGCCATTGCAAACGCTTACCCACGTCTGGGCATTGTCAAATCTTATATTTATGAGACCATCAGGGCTCCAGATAAGGAATTAGTAATTGAGTATTGTCACTCCATCATATCTGAAGCAATTCGGTATTTCAAAATTTTAATTGTGTAAAATAGAATCACACTACTGTTTACACATCAGCAGACCGAACTTATTGAATAGTTTGCTTCTAAATGAAAACACATCTTGGTATTTCATTAGAATTGTCTGTGTTTTCATGGAAAAATAAGAAAATATGCTATATTTGCGATCTGTGTATTGTTTTCTGTAGCATGATAAAGTTACCACAAATTTTTCATTGCTTTTTGATACTCACTACTTCTGATTTCAATTGGGTTTTTGGCAATTTTAATTGGGTATTTACGCAAATACGCAGCTTATCTGGAGCTTTGGACCATAGAGAATATCAGGCTGATGTTTTTCAGACTAGGCTATCAAATGAGTGGATTTCCGAGGCTTTCAATGAATACCTATTGTTTCTGAATGAAGTCTCTCAAAAGTTAGAAAACAACTTGAGCAAGTGAACAGGGGCACATGAACAACTGATGCTTGGAAAGAAACATGAAATCTTTTAACTCCATTTTCTAGGCCATTATGAAGATACATATTTATTGCAATTGGGCTCAAGACATCTGTGAAAGTGAAAGCAATGTCCTGCTAGCAGGGAACCGACCAGCTTTGACACTTAGAATGCGGGGAAAAGAAAATTCTTGTCTGCTGTTGTTTTATATTTTGTCTGCTTTCTCAATAAAAACATGATCTGACAGCACTTTAGAATCATTTCCATTGGAAATGATTCTAAAATGCAGTCAAACAAATTTTTTATGACAAAAATGGAAAATAAACAACAGATGAGAATATTTAATGCAGCATGGTAAGGGACAATAATGTGGATGGATTGCATACCCTGGCTTGTTTCTCCGAGCAAATGATAGCAAACTGTCGGTCATTCGCCATTTCTGTTGATGAGCTGGGTGATATCTTCAATTTTAGAGCTGAAATAGAGACATAGAATAACACAATGTATATATAGTACCGTATTTACCGTAAATTTCCGGACACCCTTTATTTTCGGATAAGCTCATTTTGTAGAAAATTAATTATTTTCATGTACTCTTAATTTTCGGACAAGCTAACATTTGATAATATTCTCAAATCGTAAATTTTCGGACACGAAAATAGGCAAGTGCGCCCATAAAATTTGTTGTTGTTGTAGTTCAAATTGACATTTCCTGTTTCGCGCTTACTTTCCGCGGCACCGTATAGGCCAGAATTGTATAATAAAAACATTTTTAATTAAAGTTGTTTACTATGTTACGTTATGTTATAGTACAGTGCGACCCCGTTAGTACACGGAAGTCCGGCGACATACAACCTTCCATGTTGCTTATCCGAACGTGCTATATCCGCCTGTTTTCTTCACTAGACTAATTCTAAATTGTAACATTTCATCGATCGATAACGCCTAGGGCGTGTGTCGGCTTCCCTGTGGCGTTACACACTTACACAGAAGCTGCTATACTGTGTATATAGCAAAAAAAGTGATATACTAGCTGTGACCCTGATTAGATTAATTTATTCGAATTTGAAAGCATAATCCCACCGACAATTCCGCATGAACTCTGAATTTTGTGCCAACTTTTCAACACCATTTACGGAAAATATTTTGGAAATCAATATCGGCGAAATATGGCGACAGATCTGCATATAATCCAGATTTTTTTTTAATCCATTCCTTTCGGAATACACATTTACGGGTATGAAATTATTAAAAAAAAATATTTTCTTTTTGTTATTTCTCAATGAAAGTATACGATGTGACCACTCATTTGAACCGTCTCGACGAGACGAATTAAATGGTGGTCGCGGCATATACTTCTGAGTGCATAGAAGGAAAATATTTGTCCGCAAACATAAGCGTATCCTGAGCATGAAATGGGTTACTGCATGATTTTCCCGTGATGCGATGATGAAAGTCGCACGTTCGCAACGTCTGTGGGACATCAAAAGGCGTGTTGACCAATCAGTAACATTTCAAAACATAGCCTAAAGGTCACACCTCATTCGATGACGCAATGACCCAATGACCGATATCCTGTTCCATCAGCTGCAACGTCACGTGACAAGCTCGTGCGTTGAAAACTGTGTTTACTCATATGGTGAGCACAGGTGGAAGACTCGGACCCATGACACCAAAATAAATTCCTATTTAAAAAATCCCATTATCCCACCAACCTGGTATCGTACTGTACATGACGTTAATAATAGAACGGGATCAAGTGGATATTTTTGTAATGGTCATTTTCTTTGTGTCAACACCACAGACCTGTATAGACATGTTTTGCCCGACGTGTTATAATATTGCGCCAGTTCATGAGGTAATCAGGCTTATCACGTGAGATTTTCGACGAAGATGAATCTGATAATAGTGTACATTTTCTGTAAACGATATCGAATGTTGACGAATATTAAATTAGTAATTATTACGCATTTGCTCTGAAAATGTTATCAACTTTCCGATATATTTGCAGAAAAAAGTCAAAAAATCAAATCATTCTCGGCGAAAATCTCAGTTATATAATGAAGTTGATTATCTCATACACTGGCTCAATTATGACTTTGCGAAACAAGGCCAGTTGTCACGTACACATTTGTGTACATGTGCTGGGGGCGTGGGCAGTGCTGTAACAATTTAGTTAATCTGGGTTGAGTTAATCTGCGCCACTGATACGCGATCTCCGATTGGTCAGCCTTTACACCTAATTAATATTCCACCAATGGTGAGCGCGAACGCATGCCGGAACAATTAAATCGAGCACATAACAATTAGCACTGCTTTGTTACTGGGACCAATAATTGATGTTATTCCCAGTTTGCTCGGATTAATTTACGAAATGTGCAAACGTGATCAGCTGCACAATCACATCGGTGAGATAAAAGGAGGATATGGGTCCGTAAAAAAAAAAAAATTAAAAAAAAATCGTCCATTTTGGCGAAATAAAACCTAAATTTTCGGACACCACTTTTTAAGAATTAATTAATATTCCTAATTATTCGGACACTGACAAAAGTAATTAATTAAAAGTGTCCGGAAATATACGGTAAATACGGTATCTTTGAATAGCTGAGGTCTGTGGTATTCAGAGAGGGGAAAACATTCGGTGGTAATGTCTATGCTGTAACCAGTAAGAATTTTCATTAGTGAATTGGAGGATAACACAATACATCATGACCATGGATACGTCAACGTCCTGTAGGTTTTTTCTATATTTTAGTGTGCTATTTACGCACATTTTTACTGTGTAGCGTGGTGTAGCGATATAGTGCAATCTGTTACCAAAAAAGCGGAAAATGTGCAGCTATGCTGATAATTACTCCTTATAAACTTTGTTGGGAACAGATTAATTATGTATCATTAACAGCCATCTGCCATAAACTAGTCAAGGAAGTGTTTACAAAGTCAATAATCACGGTTCATCAACAATAGATCACCTCCTGTCCTGCTCAAAGAAGTGAATTTCGCCTGGTAGACAGAAATATCGGAAATATAAAATATCAGCAGTTATTGATTGTCTTTGACTCGAGGGATTTCACTTCGGGTTTTTCCAGAGGGGGGGGGGGGTGGGTGGTGGTGGTGGTGGTGGTGGGGTGATCCAACAATCTTCCTAGGGTGAAATAAATCGCGAAACTGCAGGGTAGCGAATCCTCCGTCAGCCTCTTTCTGTTTGCGCAAAGCACGCATGTACTAAAAATGGACGTGCCGCGAGGTGGCGAATTGCAGCGAAACACTGTGTTATTACTTTGTACAACAAAGTGACTCGGCAATATGCGACGAATCACTGTTACTACTTTGTACATCATGTGATTGAATGGAGTTGACCACACATTCCATCACGTTACACCCTATATTTAGTTCAGCCGAATAAACATGTCTACATGTAGATGTGTTTGCATAGACTAGTTGCTTGGATAATGAAACTGTGTGACCATGCCATGATGGTCTACACTGATCATAATTTTATCAGATAACAATGTGACCCGCCCTGACTAAAATTTATAACAAGTATTCTCCCATCACGTAGTCCCACATCCTGCATACAGCATGCATGTTTCACCTCCCAATGCAAGCTGATGTATTGTAGAAACTGAATCTGAAAGTAAGCCTAAACGCAGGTTTGTTCACAGTAGTACGTACATGTCGGCTCTTTGTTCGCATTCTTATGGTGGCTCGTTAGGAACATTTCAGTTTGTGTACTCGCCACGAATGAACGTAAATTTTACACCTCTGACCCGGGGACGATTTAAATCAAATATGACGTAAACTATTTTTTTTTTTAATTTATTCTGACCCCATTATTTACTTGTTTTTTCCAGTTCACAACCTTAAAATTAATTTCTATGTCACGAAAGAACGATAATTAGCATTCCTTTAAGGCTTCGAAACATAATGTAATTGTAGTAAATGTCAAGATTTTTTTCGCCGATGTGTGTTCATCTAAGGGATGCTAATTTTCCTTTCTTCCAGAGAGCAGTGTAGAAACGAATTCCGTTTCTTCTTGTATATGGCCCCAAGACGAAAAACACTTGAAGTCAATGTGTAAAAAATGTATATAATACGGTGTTATAATCACGTTTTGGAATCGATGGTTATTGATTTATTTTATTTTCTCATTGCGTCGACATGCCAAGAAACGAATATTTAGAGAAATAACTTCACGTTCCTTCACGGGGTGGAAAAGAACTTTAAACGTTCTTAATTATCGTTTCTACGCGTATAAACGAAGGAAAAAAGTGAAAGTGAATGGGTTAAACGTCCCAGCAACAGATAAGGTCATATAGAAACAGGAACACTTTTAGTCTCATCCGACAGACCAGTGGGATGGAAATACTATGAATATACTATGAAAGTATATTTTTGATGCATAAGGCGATGTTTGAACCCACAACCTCCAGGTTGGAAGTCAGATGTTCTACCCCTAGGCCACAAACCATCCCTTATAACAGAAGGAAAAAATGCCCCTAACGAGCGACCATACATACTTAGAATAACAGCTGATGTAACGGCGGTAAACTGAAATGGTGTACGTGACAATTGACATTTACGTTCCAACAAGATTTTCACTGTGTGTAATCGATCGTATTTCCTCTCACCGACTCGAGAAACGCGAATTAAATCGTTTATTTCTGAATGTGTCGAACGTTTGCCCGGTCTAACAGTTTCCCCAATGAATATGGGCTAGGTTCGACATTTCATTCCATGTCACATCGCCGGTTTTTCTGTCAATAAACCATGGCAGCATTTCAGTGATGGGTTTTACGCCCCAGCAACAGCTAAGATCATGTAGGGACGCGAGTTTGAAGTCTCATTCCAAAGACCAGAAATGATTCTCAAGTGCTGTGAAAGCATGTTTTTGATGAGGAAAATGGAAAATAAACGAGAAAATGACTGTGTTTGTAGAACACGGATGCCCACGCTTTGATAGTAAACAGAGAAATTCTAATTTGAACAAGAGTGCCGAAGGTCACAATATACGCCCGTGGAAGCGAGGCCAGTTAACAAGGGGAGATAACTCGCTACTTCATCTCGAGATGATAAAAACATGTACCGTATTTTGCTGTGTATTGCGCGCACTGGTGTAACGCGCATCTATATTTTAGGGGAAAAAAATTGTTCGCGTCTATAGCGCGCAACAAATTTTCCAAAAAAAGAAAAAAAAAAAAAGAAAAAAAAAAGAAAACACTCGCGACCGTCTTACGTCTCTAGGTGCGGCGAAAACGAAGCGCCGGGACAAGCATTGCGGTAACTGCAGAGGTTATCCGAATATACAATTGTGTCCGGTGATTTCGCGCACCTCTTTAATTCGCATTGTCAACCTCTCGCTACCTGGTGTCGGTATATTAGAAGTCAACCTTTTTATAAACTATACAACTTCTGACCATATTTGGCCAGTCTAAGTATATTTGGTGAGTACAAGTTTTTTGTGTCTGTTTTACTCTTCGTATCCTAATATATGCATATGTTTTATTTCTCAAAAACAGATCACATTTAGCAGAAGACATCGTCTGTCAAAACCATGTTTACTTCTGTGAATGAAATAGTATATTAAAACATACAAATGACGTCATTGGGGAAACTATTACAAAATATTCAATGTATGGAAGCCCAAACTTGTTAGAATATTTTGTTTGTAATAGTATATTGAGTACTTGCATTAATCTGGGTATTAATCTACGCTGGATGTGTTATAATGTCATTAATTTGTTCCCCGACTGTAATTTATCACATACGGACTTATTGACCCCCTTCCCTGAACATAGAAATGACAGTCATGTTGGCGTGTATTGGCCACCATAGACAAATATAATTAACTGACGTCACTAAAATCGCACTGCGCAAGTACACCGGACATCCAGATTTTCGGGGAATACCCAACGCGAGTTCACAAATGGCGGCCGTTTACATTGATGCACCTTGTTTTATTGCATGATATTTCGTAGAAATACGGCGAAATGGCGAGTTATTATGCATATAAAGTTGTATGTCTGAATATGCGATATTTATAGATCGGTTACGTTATTGTTTCCTTAGCTGCGCGAAATCACCGGACAGCACTGTAAGCCTACAATCAACAACAACAACAGAAATTGCCAATTGGCACAATGGCTAGGATTTCGTCTAGTGGGACTCGCATCTTGTTATGCATAAACATAGATGTATGCCAACATTCTCCAGAAAGACGAACATTTGACATTTTCCCTATAGCTAGTTCATCAGTGTTTGCGGACATGATACCATTGTATTGCGAGCAGTGCTCACGTGTAGAAATCAGGCATCAAATCAGGATTATTCTGATTTCAGGGCTGAATATATAGTTTTCTTATTGTAAATATTCAGTTCTGATTTTGGGATTTCCCCCCGCCCCCCTCCCCCCCATTTGTACAGGTAATATATGGGATATAGTACTAACCCATTGACCCGGCCTTAAATGACCTTAGCTGTTGAACGGCCGTTAAACCCCAACAAACAAACACCTGTGCATCAGCGTCTTCGGCATTAAACCATGGATTAAGTTTTGGGTCAAGTCTTATTTATTCTCAACAGTATATATACAGTGGAAGATCGATCTCTCGAACCGGCAACGGACTCGAATAAAAGTTCGAGTCAGGCGTAGTTCGAGGGAAAGAAAATAAATAAGTCAGTGATTTCATTTAGGAATGACACCATTGATTGATGTTTGTATGGCCTTCTGGATGAAATATCAAGTAAACAACTATAATGAACTAATTATTGTATTGTATTGTACATGTATGCATATGTAAATAAATAAACTGTTAATTAAACTGAATATTACAAACCGTCTCGTCTTTGTTTTGTTTTTTTCATATCGAAACCGGAAGTTGCCGTGAGCAACATTCTCATTGTAAACGTGTTTATTTTACTATGCTATAATTAATTAAGCTCGACAACCATTTTTATTGCGAGTGAATGTTTTTTTCATCACGGATCATTTGCATACATAAGCAGTAAAGTGTTTGCAAAAGATCGGCGTAAAATAACATTCAATAAACGAAAGTAAACGGGTGCAAAACATCATATCCAAAGAAAGTGTCTATAAATAGCACACTGGTTTATTAAATATACAAAATGTACAAATAAAATTTAAACGAAATTGCACAAAACGCAAAAAAAATAAGTGAATCACTCATAATTCACTGATGTGACATTCAATTAAATATTTAAAGGCGAATGTTGTTCACATTAATTAATAATCGTGGTCATCTTGACGTGGAATTAACACCGTTTACTTTTTAAATTCGTGATTTAATGTCACCACCTGTCAAGCGAAACAAATCAAACAGACCGTCAATCGTGATATTCACACCTCGTTAGGCAAACAGATTAGCTGGCGACAGACTTACCTGTTCGAGCTATCAATAGCACTTTACGTTGATTGACTGACCAAGGTACCGTGACTTCGGTTCGAGAGTTCGACTTTGTCGTAGTTCGAGTTTTAAGTAGAAAATTATATGATTTATATAGGGAAATTTGTCGGGACCACAGGACGAGTTCGAGTTTTCCGGAGTGTTCGACAGAGACCGGTTCGAGAGATCGATCTTCCACTGTAGTTCATGTACATTTACAGATGGCTTTTGGGTTTGAATTAAACACTACAATTGATAATTTTTGACATAATATATTATATTCCATACAGGATGTACAGTTTCATGTGCATTCTGTGTGTTCTTTTAATGCAAAATATCCACCAGAATATACAATGAATTATGAGGTTAATTAATATTCATACTACAACTAATGGCATGTAAAGTAAACAAGGTACATGTTGTATTTAACGATTTACAGCTTCATTTATATATATAAACCCTACCTGCCCTACCTACGGATTTTGAGCCCGTTCCCCTAAACAAACAATTTTTTTGGATACTAAGGCCTAATCGAGGCATAAATTAGACTTTATATTGTCTAAAATTATGTTGTATTTATTGTTATTTACTGATTAATATGCTTATTCAAAATTCAAGATGCATGTAATAAACTTATTGAACCTACTTGCGAAGAAATTTGTGGTATATAATTCCACCATATTTGTCATTCATATATAACATATTACCCGTAATCGCAAACACACAGCAGCCATGTGTAAACTGCTTCCCCAAGGCGATAAAAACTCCAACTAGTGACCTGCACATGAGAAATGGGCCATAAACAATTCCCCCAGCTAAATATTGACACTGTGGACCACAGTGGATATACGTAGGTACAGATAGTGTGTATTCACTGTTTATTGATTAGGTTTAACACTAGACATAGGTACTACACTCCCGCCTGCGATTCTCTTTAATACCAAGAATTGCAATCCAGCGGTCCTTGAATTGCAATTCGTCCCCTCTGAAATTGCAGTCTGATTGCGGTCCAATCACGGTCCCGTTTTTGCGGTCATTCTTTCGCGATACCGTTTGTGCGGTCATTATTTTGCGGTCCAGTTTGTGCGGTCATTCTTTCGCGATACAGTTTGTGCGGTCATTCTTTCACTATTTGCGGTAAAAACTTATATATACACCTAATTCTACTATTTATGTATATTTATTGGATTTTAAATGGCTAAATACAGATAGGAAAATATATGTTTTCGTCAGAAAAAATCAACTATTTCGATTTTATTGCCGCATTGGTCAAGCAGAGCGGTCCGCTGGTTTGACAGCAGAGCGCAGCGTAAAGCGGTCATTCTTTCGCAGTTTAAAGAAAAAAAGGAGCGTAAACTGCAATTAAAAGCAGAGCGCAGCGCTAACTGCGGTTTAAGTAATGCAATTCCGCAACCAACTCTTTGGACCGCAGTCACATGATTGCGGTCCAATTGCAATTAATGGGAACTCCAGGAATTGCAATTCGCCTGGTAAGAGAACCGCAGGCCACTCTGTACCTGAATACACGACATTCCAGCATAGCCCCATATCAGTGTATGTGCAGAGCAGAGCGGTCCGCTGGTTTGACAGCAGAGCGCAGCGTAAAGCGGTCATTCTTTCGCAGTTTAAAGAAAAAAAGGAGCGTAAACTGCAATTAAAAGCGGAGCGCAGCGCTAACTGCGGTTTAAGTAATGCAATTCCGCAACCAACTCTTTGGACCGCAGTCACATGATTGCGGTCCAATTGCAATTAATGGGAACTCCAGGAATTGCAATTCGCCTGGTAAGAGAACCGCAGGCCACTCTGTACCTGAATACACGACATTCCAGCATAGCCCCATATCAGTGTATGTGCAGGCGAATCAGGGGCTAAGCTGGTCACACATGTCATAAGGTATTAATGCGTGAATACTTGTCAATACTTTACAAAAATAGTAACACAGTCAGTCAGCAACCTAGCAACGAAAACGACCATTACCGAGTGTTACCGAGTGCGATCTGAATGTGCGCGACGCTTGATTTAGCATCTAAAACTTACATCAAGCGCTTATGGGATCGAGATAATCGGTCCTCATTAATTATTCACATGATGGCAGTCGTGTGATGTCTACTTTGAAAATTTACAACCAAACAATACCCGACAGGCAACATTTGACCGATATGAGATCGGGAAATTGAATTGAATTGGTGTTTAAACGCCCAATGTGGATAAATGTGGCTTTGGATGGAGAAATGGGGCTTATGGCATTTGCGGCTTGTGTATATCCAGACCATCTTGCTTATTATTCGGCACATTTGATGCGTATTTTTACTACACTTAGTGTATCCCAGAAATCCCAAAAGATACCAAATTTACCATCAATCTATACTTACCGCACCCATTCTTATTCATTGAATGATTGATTCCTTTTCTCTTGTTTCACACTATGCGTATTTCAACGTCATAGCGGACACCTGTCAAAAATTGATATTTCCGTCTCCGGGCTTGTTTTGTTTGACAAAAAATGCGTAAAACTGGCAGAAATCAGTTGGAAAAAATGTTTGAAATTTATATACCTACCTATAACGCGCAGGCTGACTTCTGGATTAAAAATGCGGGTGAAAAAGTGCGTGCAATACACAGCGAAATACAGAATACCAAATTTGGTTAGGATCCGTCAAGCAGAACTTGAGTTCTCGTGTGGACAATGGTATAGAGTGCGAAAGAAAAAATGGCCGCCAAGGGGAGCTAAGTCATCAGAAATTTACTGAATAAACAGGCTTCTTCGTCTTGCATTGATAAACATGTATACCAAATTTTGTTACGATAGATGAAGTAGAACACGTTCCATCAAGTAGAACTTCTAGTTATTGCATGGACAAGCTGTGCCCGCCCACCCAATGCCACCCCCCCCCCCCCCCCCACACCCCTAAAAAAGGGAGATAAGCCATCCGGGGGTCAAATCAAAAATAGAAATAAACTTTGTGCCTCTACTCATCATAAGGAAGCTATATACCAAGTTTCAGGTCTGTAGCTATTACGGTTTAAAAGAGTTACAAGTTACAAGGCAAAATTGCCAAAATCGAAAAGGGAGAGATAATTCATGATCCGGGGGTCGAATAAAAATAAAAATAAACTTTGCGCATCTACTAATCATAAGGAAGCTACAGATCAAGTTTCAGGTGTGTAGCTATTAGGGTTTAAAAGTTTTACGAGCTACAAGCCAGTATTGGCAAATTCTAAGTCGAAAAGGTGGAGATAATCCATGACCCGGGGGTTGAATAAAAAAGCGAAATAAACTTTGCGCATCTACTCATTATAAGGAAGCTACAAACCAAGTCTCAGGGGTGTAGCTATTAGGGTTTAAAAGTTTTACGAGTTACAAACCAAAATTGGAAAATTCTTAGTCGAAAAGGGGGAGAAAATCCATGACCAGGGGGGGTCGAATCAAAAATCAAAATAAACTTTGCGCATCTTTTCATCATAAGGAAGCTACATACCAAGTTTTAGGTATGTAGCTAGTACGGTTTAAAAGTTTTACGTGTTACAAGGTTGGTGACGGACGGACGGGATGGACGGACAAGGGTAACACAAATTCCCCCGCCACTATCGTGGTAGGGCAATTGGTTGCACCGGTTACTAGACGAAAATGTTTATGCAGCATCTTCTGTATGTAGCTGAATGGGAATTCGTGAGGAATCCAGCACTTCAACATGAAACATTTTACGCTGGTGCACAGTGCAGCACCAGTGAATCAGTACTCACGTGTTGACTGTTTTGAGTTTTTCTCATCGCGGGTCTCCCTGTCCCTCCACTGACCGGAGGATATGGTTGGAATGATCTGACCGTTACAGTCGAGGAATGACATCGCCTGGATGGAGCCTTTCAACCGGAAAATGGTTCCTGTAAATGAAACAACTAGATTGGTCAGTAAGCGAGGCTTATGGAATACCCTCCACGTGGGCCCGGGTACCCCTAAATATATAAACATTTTCCAAGTGTGTGGGCTTGAGACCTTGACTCAGGGCTTAGCGGGGGCGGCACGAACGTCCAATCGAGCAATGCGTGTGTGAAATGTGAACCAGAAGTAATAGAAATAGAAGTTATAACCAATTTCTCTGATGTTAAGTTTTGTAAAGAGACTAAGTAGGTGACCTTGACCTCGAGATCAGCAGGGATTTGTCACAGCATGATAGTAGAGCCTTAGAGGAATGTATGCATGAACTATTAAGAATTTTCGATGAAAGAAATAGAAGTTATAACATATTTCTCTGATGTTTAGTTTTGTAATGAGACTAAGTATGTGACCTTGACCTTGGGATCAGCAGGGTTGGACGGTCGTATATTTGTCACACCATGACAACCTTAGAGGAATGCATGAGTGAAATATTAAGAATTTTCAATGAAGGAAATAGAAGTTATAACTTATTTCTCTGATGTTAAGTTTTGTAAAGAGACCAAGTATTTGACCTTGACCTTGGGATCAGCGAGGGTTGAACGGTCGTGGATTTGGCACAGCATGGTAGTAGAGCCTCACAGAATTGCATGTGTGAAATATTAAGCATCTTAGATGAAGGAAATATAAGTTATAACATATTTCTCTGATGTTAAGTTTAGTGACGGACGGACGGACGGACGGACGGACGGACGGACAACCGGACTCCAGTATACCCCCCACAAATCTTTAACGCAAACTAGTTTTTGAAGGGTGTGTTATGGAATGAAAATATGGATGATGATAAGGAAGTATATGAAGTTTGAGGTCAATCCGACTTACCGTTGCAGAGATAATGGGTACCCAAAACCTTTCACGTGCACAGACGGAAGGAAGAACGGGCAGAATTACGAAAATCATAGAACCTTCGACATACTTCGTATGCCGGGGGTATAATCAAAGTACAGTAGAACCTCTCTAAAACAGACACCCTTGTAAACATTGTGAAATCTAAAATGGATGCCACTTAGCGTTCAGTAGAAACTAATTCCTTGATAAAGGCCTTGTAAACATTGTGAAATCTAAAATGGATGCCACTTAGCGTTCAGTAGAAACTAATTCCTTGATAAAGGCCTTGTAAACATTGTGAAATCTAAAATGGATGCCACTTAGCGTTCTTAACAAAAGTCACATTTTAGCAGCACACGAGAATCAATACAAATGTCATGCGCTGTCACAACGTGACCTACAGAGCCAAATTGAGAACGAAAGCTAAGCAGCGCTGCAAGGGTAACAACCCAGCAACACAAGTGGGTGGGCGTAATGTAGAGCCAGGCACTTACCACTGGGCGAAACGATGACAGGCTGCGATAGTCTCTGCTCCCCGTCGGGCGGTAAGTTCATCACAATAACTAGCACAGAGCCCAAGCTCGTCCCCACCCATAGACACGGACTAGTGTAATTATCTGTAAGTACAGTCGATCACATACAAGACAAGTCATGTGATTTTGTACCTAAGAAGATATGTAATTTTTTAAGAAATACATGTAAAGAAACGGTTATACTTTCTGTCAATGATGTTGACGGAATTTTGATAGCAAATACAGAATTCTACTACACATTTGTTCTAAACATTTTGTCAACATTCGACACAGTTTTGTAAATATTTTTTCATGAACCAGATGGCCGTGGCCCACATGTCGACCCACCAAGGCATTTGATGGTCTCAGAGTGTATTTATTTGAAGTTTGAATTAAGGGTTGTGGAGATATAAGGTATGTAAAAGCTTTAACGCAGAGTTTAAAGTCATTTGACCTTGATCTTGGGCATGTGGGCCACACGGGTGGACTATAGAAATAAAATATGGATGATAATAAAGAATTAGTTAAGGTAAATCCGAGTAAGTGTTGTGGAGATATAAGGTATGTAAAAACTTTAACACAAATTTCATTTGACCTTGACCTTGGGCATGTGGACCACATGGGCAGGCCATAGAATGAAACTATGGATGATGAAAAGGAAGTATTCGAAGTTTCAAGTAAATTGGAGTAACGATTGTGGAAAATTTAACGCATATTTTATAATAATTTCTAAGTCATTTGACCTTGACCTTGGGGCACAGGGGCGCATGAGTGTGACACAGAATGAATATATGGATGATAAGCATACAAAGTTTCAAGCAAATCTGACTTATGGTTACAGAGATAGTAGGTATGTGAAAAGTTTAATGCAAATTTTTGCAAAAACTTTAACGCAAACTTCCAAGTCATTTGACCTTGACCTTGGGGCACAGAGGCTACATGAGTGGGACACAGAATGAATACATGGATGATGACTAATAAGCATATGAAGTTGCCAGTCAGTGTGACTTAGGACTGCAGAGATGCAAGGTATTTAAAAACTTTAATGCATATTTTGGACGCACGGACACCCGGACGTCATTGTGATCACAGTCTCGCTCTCCGTAAGCGGGCGTGACAAAAAACACCCCCTTTATATAAATGGACAGGTCTAAAAATCATTTTGTGATAATTGGATTGGTCGAAAAAATAATGTATCACAGTCCATTCCATTTCCTGAGAAAGCAAGTTAACAAGAGATGCGGGTACGTACCAAATTTCCTAGTATACGTGTCTGCGAAGACGAGACACTGGATGGCTTCCTTGGACACGTTCTCCAGGCTGGACATGCTGGAGCTACGCGACCGCGAGAATGACGAGCCGTCATTCTTGTCTGAAACACACAGGCAAATGTCACCAATGGCAGGTAATGCAAGTGTAATAGCTGAAATACACACGCAACTAACGTCACAAGAATAACACACATGGAACGTTTACCAATGTTGGGAATGCAAGTGTATGCAGTTGAAACTCGCAACAGTTACCAATGTCATGTAACACAAGAACAGGTAGCTCAAACAGACATAACAGTTGCCAATGTCATGTAACACAAGAACAGGTAGCTCAAACAGACATAACAGTTGCCAATGTCATGTAACACAAGAACAGGTAGCTCAAACAGACATAACAGTTGCCAATGTTGTCCAATGCATCACGGACACCTGGGGGCCGTTTCACTAAACTTTGTACGACTAAAATGTTTGTACATGTAAGTGCAAAATTATGAGTCTGTAAATTTCACATTAACAAATTTTTTCTTGTAAACAACTAATGGATTTACATTTATTGAGCATATGCTGCATATGCTCAATAAATGTAAATCCTTCAATTGAATTTCCAGACGATCTAAAACTTGCACTTACAAACATTTTAGTCGTACAAGTTTAGTGAAACGGCCCCCAACTCTATTGGTCCACTCCAATGTACATTTACATAAATAACTCGGCAACCCCTGGAGTGATTTTGATGTGATAAAGCTGCTACATAAATGTCTTCTCGATATAACTCTACGTCTACCGTTACGAAGACGGCTTCATCATGAAGATAAATGTTTGCCGTATTTGCACTTTATCGTCTCAAAACAGCTCATGCAGTTACTGAGTTGGGAGCCGTTTCACTAAACTTTGTACAACTAAAATGTTTGTAAGTGCAAAATTATGATAGTCTGTAAATTTCACATTAACAATTTTTTCTTGTAAACAATTATTGGATTTACATTTATTGAGCATTGGCTGCATATGCAGCATATGCTCAATAAATGTAAATCCATCAATTGAAATTTCCAGACGATCCTAAATTTGCACTTACCAACATTTTAGTCGTACAATGTTTAGTGACTAAAAAGAATGTGCACATTACATAAATGTGCATTACCCGTCACAAAATGTGTAAATAAAGTGAAATAAACGATGAAATTAGAAAACAAATTTGGACTAAAGTTAATATGTCAGTATTCAAGAAAACAAGAAATTAATATAATTAAATTAATACTAAGAATAGCGCACGTGATAATATTGAAGTTGAAATAGTACAAATAATAACTAATTGAAGATTCTTCAAATGCCTGCTATTATTAGTGCAACTCTTAATTAGCAAAATTGACGGGATATATATAGTACAAGAGTGATAATAGAAGGGCAAAACAATTACCAACTTGACAACAGAAATGTACACTAGTAATGAAAATGTCTTGGCAATACATTTACTAAATGAAACAGTTAAGCGATAAAATTACAATATATTTATTTTCCCTTTCATTTAGATGATCCTATGAGTTCACCAAAAATATCACTTAATTTATATTCTAAAAAAATGAAAACCAATTTAACCCTTAGACCGCTACTCACAACAATTGTCATCTGCTGTTGCTTTTATATCTTGCCTTATTTCTCAATAAAAACATGTTTGACAGCACTTCAGAATCATTAATGATTCTGAAGTGCTGTCAAACCATGTTGTAAATTATTCTAAAGTGCTGTCAAAGCATGTTTTTGATGATAACAATGGTAAATAGAAAATAAACAGCAGACGATAAAAAAATTAAGATAGCGGTCTAAGGGTTAAGTATCTTTCAGAGAGTTGAATCTCACAGTCTTACGAAGTTGGCCATAACATACATTTTCCCCAATATTTTAGCAACTACAGGAGCAGGAGGGATTTTGATGCATTGACGGGAAATATATGTTGGCTAATTGCATTTCACAAAGCTGAAACACAAAGACACATAATTGTCGTACATTTTCGTTACAACTTTTGACTTTGGGTCAAACTTTCATCTTTTCACATTTCGACTGTGTAAAAGGCAAATTCGCTATGGACAAACTCAGTCACCATACACATATTTTCCGAGTTCATGTATTCAAATATTAGTCTATCTTCCATGAAAGGGTCTAAATATGGAAACATCAACTAGTACAGTGTACATTGAACACAAACACTTAACTCTTTACATCCTAGCGGTGAAAATATCCACCAAACAAATTAGGAGTATATGTTTTATTTCTCTCTGTAAATATGTCTTGGAATTTCATTAGAATTGAGTCCTCAGGACTCAATTCTAATAAAATTCCATGACATATTCATGATATTTACAAGGAGAAATAAAAGAAAATATGATGATATTTTGGCGGCTAGTTTTGAATTATTTATAGCCCACAAGTTTCCCAGCATGCAAAGAGTTAAGAAACAACTTCAACAGCCAGCAGTGTGCACATATGACACGCCATGTGATTTTGTACCTTCGAACATCTGCGTAATTTCATGAAATAAGTCTACAAAATTTACAATATTTTTCATAAATAAAGTAAAAAGTTGACACAATTTTCAGAGTATATAATTCTGCATGTACTCTGAAAATGTTGTCAACTTTTTGACACCATTTATGGAAAATATTGTTAAATTTGTAAACATATTTCATGAAATTACGCAATGTCCGAAGGTACAAAATCATGCGCAATCGAGAGAAAATCAAAACATTTAATATAGACAAATATTATTTAAAGGGGTACCGATATGATATATTTAAATATTAAAAATATATACTACAATTGCTTACAAATTAATTTACTGATCGATAATAGTCATTGAATCGTGGCATATTTGAATGCATTAGTGGGTGAGCCAGACCCATGAAAACAGGGTTGTCATTACCACACCTTGCGGGTGGGGTGGGGTGGGGTGGGGTGGGGTGTGGTGGTGGTGGGGGGGGGGGGGGGTTGCGGTGGGCCAAATTGCCACTATATTTTATTGAAAGGTATGTATATGTAGATATTATTTCCGCTTGATCGCAATCTGCAATGCTATTAATATCAGTATGATTTATCATCTGTTTGCATCCAATTGTAGCATTTATTATTGTAATTTCAAGGACGCGGTGTACACGTCATATTGCTGTGCTATAGTAGTTTAATGAATCTCGGCCATGCTACTACTAGTTTCAGAACAACAGCTACGTTTAATGATCAACATACTCCTCACTGCAATGTCAGTATTTGTTCCTGTGGATTATATATAATATAAATAGTACACCTAAAGGCCAGCATGAAGCTGTAAGCAGAGTTTTCAACGGGCATCAATGTACACTCTTCACGTTTTATTATTCCATAAACAACATCCTATTAGGATGACAATGATATATTACTTTCAAGTACATGTATATGCCATTGATAAACACTTCAGATTGTTTATTGAAAACTGTAGCTACACGACAAATACGTCAATAAAACGTTGGAAATATTAACAAATTATCTTACAGGCCTTGAGAAATCGGACGTCGTGTAAGTTTGCATGTCCTACATTTTCTTAACTGGTACATTTAGTATTCCAAATCGAACAAATCTCGCGATACTGAACACGTATATTGTCAAAAACCGCAGTGTTTGATCGTTGTACATGGTTGCCATAAGCCTAAGTGTGTGTCGGCTGCATTGGCTCCACGCCATATAACTTTATCGCGCGTTTACTCCAGGACAGCATTTACCACGCCATTGTTGGAAATGTTATGGACAGGTCCATTTATTCAGATCAGTTTGTATTATATTCTATCAGACAATAGTTTTTATGTGCTCACCAAGCATACATACTTATACAAATCCAAAACATCCTGAAATCCTTGCGACTAGTATTTAACATATAAAAGATGTTACATTTCAAATATAACCGTATCTGCTTCATAACATACAACAATATGTTATGCGTCAATGTCCCTGTCTATTGGTTACGCGTAGCTACACAAACTTTACACCAGTCACACAGATGAAACATTGCAACTGGCAAGCGTTGAAACAATTGTGTAATGCCATACTGCTAAACACTTAGTTAACCATATTAGCATTACAATATGTACTTTCCAATGTAGCGTGCACAATAATATTTGCCATTTTGCACCACCAGCTTTTCAATCCTATTTCCTTCATACTAAATTAAACAGATATTGAAACATTTAATATCCAATTCTACAACATGTCCTGGAATTATTTCAACAGACCACTCCATGTTAAAGGATAATGCATTTTACTAACATAAATTAGTCACTGCCAGACATATAGTCAACGACAATTTCTACCCATGACAATCATTGTCAAGTGAATTCTATAAACCGAGCGGGGATGTTCACCTGATGTTCGAATTGGTTATTATTTACTTACTATCAGGACATTTATTTCTTTTGGTGCCAACTACCGGTAGTGCTGAGGGCGCATGCTGTCAGATGCAGTTATCAGTAGGACTTTACTATATATGTCGTGTTTTAAGCGCTACTGATATTACTTTGAAGTGCAATGTTGCTATGATGTGCTTGTAATTACATGGCATGTGTAAAAAGATGTTGTCCAGCAGATTGATAATATTGTCCCTTCTTTTGTAGCATTTGCTTTGTTTCATTGTACTTATGGGTGACCTGTTACATGATTGTCGCACATTACACTACAGTGTTGACGTTTGTCACTGTCAGGGTGTTGCCGTATTGGCCGTTTTATTTTGTTGATGTATATTTCCTCTATGTTACTATCTCTTTGCGCCATAATAAGAAGCTAATGAGACCGTGCGGGCGTTGTAACGCCATGCTAACCAGGTTTAACCATCTCTTCGAACTATATTGATCATTGATGATTCGGCAGGGTACAGTTTTGTGCCTCCTTGGACTGTACTGGAGTGGTTTTTAGTATTTTATTTTATTGTCACTGCTGTTTTCTCATTTATCTAATTAGTGAGTGATTTATTAATTAATTGATTTCTTAGTGGTTATCAAATAGCGTTTATAATAAGTAAGTAATAAGTATGAAACATACGTAGTAGATACCCATGTTTATATAGCATATGTGTGCTGTTTATAAATGAACGTAGACATAGTAACATATTCCGCGGTTGTATGAAACCTATTGTTATATGAAATATGTAGCAGTGGTGCCTGTCAATGACGGACCCACACATTAAGCAACACGACGTATATTAATGTTCCATATAGATACGCTCGTGTATATATCGAAAGATAATAATCAACTGGTGTAAATACGATCATGACTATAGTGATTAAATAACATAGTTATTGCAGTAGTAAAATGAGTTTCACAGGCAGCTTATAATGATCATGTAACAGTACGATGCTGTATAATATTCAACAACTGGGTATTGGCATGCGATACACGTATGTTGTTAACATCATGTTCGTGAAATCCGCTCAGTGAAAATAGAAAATGGTCTGATGGAGTAGAGTAGTTTTAGAGTTAATTATTTATATTTCGCTAACACTTAAGTGCGTGTGAAGCTATGTCTGTAATATTTCTATGTCAGTGGGACAAAACAACGTTTACTGGTTGATTTAATGAAGGCAATATACTGGATGTCATATCGCCCAACTTATAGGTTGAAGTTCAGAAATGTTAATATGAAGAGCATGTGATTGTATAATTTGAAATATTTCACCATCCCTGTGCAATATTACTGCTTTCAGAATTAAAATATACCAACATCAAAGTAACAAAATGGCTATGTCTGTTTCATACAAAGGCCGTACTTACTTAGGTATACATTGTATTATAATAATTTCCAAATTATAAACCGTGTCACAACAGAAAAATAAACTTGACAGTAACCGTCTTATCCAGTATTAAATAGCCCATACTAATACATTGCTGCGGTACAATGTGAACTTATGGTGGCCATCTTAGAATTTGGTAAACTAGGCATTTATCCAAGTATGTGTTACATTTGTTTACTGTGTTAATATACTACTGTTTACTTGTTTTAAATGATTAATGCCATCAAATAGATAACACAATGTAAATTGATGAGAACTCGTGATATTTGGCAGCCCACTTGGATTTTGGTACACAAAACAGTTATCCAAGTATGTTTTGCTATGGTCATGGTCATTTACTGTGAACATATGATCGTACGTAAGTATGTTTTAAAATGTTAACTGATGATCTATAAGTGACAAGGTGGCAAATTAACGGTGATTGTGATTGTTGGCGGCCATTTTGGATTTATATACATAATTTCTCAAGTAATAATCAGTTTTATGTGAACGTTTGCAAAACAGCCATTTTACGGGCAGAAATGTTGCTGTTAGGGGGGTCCACTTATAGGGGCATACAAACTTTAAACAAAGACTTATAAATTGGTATCATGCGGAAATGATATGCTGGGATATATATCTTTCAAGAAAATACAGTGACAATTTGCCCCCCAAGTGGTAATGGTGACCCCTCCTGGCTTACCCACTACATTACCTATTGTACGGGGACCCCAGCAAACCCCCTATTTACGTAGATCACTGGGGCTCTGCTGGGGTGTGCTCGCTAATACAATGTTTACGTAATGGCTATGACTGGAGAAATTGGCATTATGACATTTGTGACCAGTGCAGATCCAAATCAGCCTGCTCATCCAGTCTGCACTGATCGCCATTCAGTCAGTGAATGACATGCCCTGATTCTAACAAACAGATAGATTGATATCAGGTGGCCATGGTAAGACTGCACTAGAAAATCTAGGAGCTAGACTGGCCACAGATAGCCCCATTTCTCCAGTCACAACTCGGATCACTCCCTAAATTCCAAGGGTGCATTAGGCTGGAATATTGTGAAGAAATATATTTTTCTTATTTGTGGCTGTGATTGGAGAAATGGGGTTTATTGCATTTGTGAGAAGTGTAGCTCCTGATAAAATAGCGCACTCATGTAGCCTGATAACGATTTATATTGTTTGTTAGAAGTATGACGGGTGTTTCATTGATGAAATGATGAATAGTACAGATCCTGATCAGACTGTGCGGATGCACAGGCTGATCTGGATTTGCACTGGTCGCAAATTCCATAAGTTCCATTTCTCCAGTCACAGCCACATTTGTCTTATAAAATATACAAGGAGACAAACTCATTTGAATTGTAAAGATAATGAAAATACGTGGGTACAACATACTCCTTTGAGAAATCAGAAATACATAGAATCAAAACATGTATTACATTGTATTAATATTACAAAGGTTTTGATTTTCAAAAAAAACATATTCCAAATCAAGCCTCAACTTCTAATCACAAAGGTTTGGAACTTGATAGCTTGACAGGCTGACACATATTGTTAGGACAGGCAATGATCAAAGTATCTGCATTATGTCCTAATTGGTGTATACAATTAGAAAAAGAAAAACATTGGCTTCAAAAAGAGTATTCGCTTGATGAATATTCTACTCGGTTGGCAGACCATTTTGAACAGAGAAGTAACAAGCAAAATAATTTAAACATTCAATATGAGAATATAAATACAAACATGTGATACTAATTCTTCACTACAAATGCATCCTTCAATACAAAGTTTGAAAGTGCTAATTAACTCTTTGCATGCTGGGAAACTTGTGGGCTATAAATAGTTCAAAACTAGCGGACAAAAACTCATCATGTTTTCTCCCCGTAAATATCATGAATATGTCTTGGAATTTCATTAGAATTGAGTCCTCAGGACTCAATTCTAATGAAATTTCAAGACATATTTACAGAGAGAAATAAAACATACTCCTAATTCGTTTGGCGGATATTTTTGCCGCTAGCATGCAAAGAGTTAACAAAATATGGAACAACACAAGGACAAGAAATACTGGTGAACATTAAAACACAGAGAACAACTAGAAAAATGCTGCCATAGATGCTGGGAGATACCAGTCAATTAGTTCTAAAGCAATTTGAGCTCCGCGCTTGCATTAATCCCCTTATTGATCATCCTTTTTCATCAATATTGATTTAGAAAATAAGTTTCATATACCGTAAATGACATAGAAAATTGACAAAAAAATCTGAGCACATGTGGAATTTAATTCTTTAGATCAGTATCAACAAAAATGGGCAACGTGATAAGGGAGGTAATAACAGAGGCACAAGACCCATTTCAATGTCTTCTACACTTCCCTATGAATGTACATGTATATGCTATGGTCACAACATACTTTTGTGGAGAAATGTGAAAATACATAACCAAAATCCTGCAGCATAATGGCAACCCAGAAGCAAGAATTAACCCTATAAAGGCCGGTGAGAAGCTATAGTCCTTACATGAGAACATATAGTCCTTACATGAGAACATATAGTCCGCGTGAAAACCTCAAGTCTGTGCATGAGAACCTATAGCGTGAAAACCTAAAATCTGTGCATGAGAACCTATAGTCTGTGCACAAGAACCTACAGTCCATATATGATAACCTATAGTCTGTGCATGAGAACCTGTAGTCTGTGCATGATAACCTATAGTCTGTGCATGATAACCTATAGTCTGTGCATGAGAACCTATAGTCTCTGTGCATGATAACCTATAGTCTGTGCATGAGAACCTATAGTCTCTGTGCATGATAACCTATAGTCTGTGGATGAGAACCTGTAGTCTGTGCATGAAAACCTATAGTCTGTGCATGAGAACCTATAGTCTGTGCATGAGAACCTATAGTCTCTGTGCATGATAACCTATAGTCTGTGGATGAGAACCTGTAGTCTGTGCATGAAAACCTATAGTCTGTGAGAACCTATAGTCTGTGCATGAGAACCTATAGTCTCTGTGAATGAGAACTTATAGTCTGTGCATGAGAACCTATAGTCTGTGCATGAAAACCTATAGTCTGTGCATGAGAACTTATAGTCTGTGCATGAGAACCTATAGTCCGGCAGATTGAAAGTCGGCTTAAGGAACATTAATAAAAAAACAAGAAATGCGTCTGTCGAACGCGGATGCCACCTGCAGCATATTTGAGAAACTGTGACAAAGTGGTTAAGTCATTTAAGTAACCTGGTGAAGGTCAAAAGGCGAAGGTCATATAAATTATGAAAAGGCAGATGTGGCACAATGAATGAATGTTGAAGACATCAAGATGAAGTGTTGAATATTGAAGCAATTAAGCAAGTTATGTAGATGATATGGCCAGTTTGAGAAACTGTGACGAACTGGTTAACCAAAATTGTTAAGTCATTTAAGTAACCTGGTGAAGGTGAAAAGGCGAAGGTCATATAAATTATGAAAAGGCAGGTGTGGCACACATACCAATGAATGAAGTGTTGAAGTATTGAAGCGATTAAGCAACGTATGTAGATGATATGGCCAGTTTGAGAAACTGTGACGAACTGGTTAACTAAAATTGTTAAGTCATTTAAGTAACCTGGTGAAGGTGAAAAGGCGAAGGCCATATAAATTATGAAAAGGCAGGTGTGGCACACATACCAATGAATGAAGTGTTGAAGTATTGAAGCGATTAAGCAACTTATGTAGATGATATGGCCAGTTTGAGACACTGTGACAAACTGGTTAAGCAAAATTATTAAGTCATTTAAGTAACCTGGTGAAGGTGAAAAGGCGAAGGTCATATAAATTATGAAAAGGCAGGTGTGGCACACATACCAATGAATGAAGTGTTGACAAAGTGGTTAACCGAAAAGTGTGACGGACGGACGGACGGACGGACGGACAGTCCAAACACTATATGCCACCCGTTTCTTCGAAACCTGGTGGCATAAAAATAGGTTCTCATGCTTTCTGTAAAGTTTTCTGTCAAATTTATATTTTTGTTAAGGAACAAGACAAATATGATAATACAGCAGATGACAATATTCGGTTCCCGCCTTTTGAGGGTTAAGCTTGGACACACGAGAAGCAAATTTGATCAATGAAGACCAGGTTTGAATAAACTGTGTTGGAGTGAAGCAGGATGAACAAGTGAGAAAATGACGAGGCGTGATAAATGGGTGATTGATTAGTAACTTTTCTGAGCATGTAATTGCGTCTCAAACTCAAACTCTGAACCCGCGATTACAAAACTGTCAAAGTTTGTATTCCGTCCTCATGCCTGAAATCAGGCAGTTTGATTGGTCGAGACTGAGCTCAGTCTCGACCAATCAAACTGTCGGATTTCAATTTCAAATAGGAATTTGAATGACATGCAGATTGGTTCAGCCACATCTGTACTATCAGCCAATTAACCTGATGTCTCGTTCAGATTCTGGTCACATGCCGAGAAGTTTCATAATCAGAGACTGGTTCAATGATGGCGTGGGTTCTCACATCGAGAGTGGAAAACATTGTACCTACAGGCAATCATATTGGCAACAAGGCAACTTTTGTCTCACCCACATCAGTAGAAAGTGAGATATAGCGGTCACAATTCCGGCGGGGTCATAGACATCAACAATTACGTCAACAATGTTGAATATCTTCTGATTTGTTAGTCGAATCATTACCAAACTCTATCAATGGTTTCCTCACATCGATGGCTATCCAGCCAGTGTCATTTGGGTGACCTTGACCTTCGTGGGTGAGACAAACGCCATTGATCACCTCATTTATATACATTAGCAACTGTGAATTGATCGACTCCATGGGCTTTTAACCTATTTCATGCTGAGAATATGCCATTTTGTTTCTGGCAAATTCTAAATATTTTCTTTAGAAGTATATGTCGTCAGCACCATTTGATCTCGACGAGATGGTTCAAATGGTGGTCACAACATATTTCATTGAGAAATAAGAAAAATAACAAGAAATGTGGCCTGTCGGCACACGAATGCCCCCAGTGGCAGATTGGACAAACTATGGAAAAGTCAATTAACCAAAGTGATAAGTATTCACAAGCACAATTATGAAGGTCAAAAGTTCAAGGTCATATTAAGGGCAGCATGGATGTATTGTATAGGTATATTGTGTTAAAATATTTAAGTAATCCTTCCAGGGATATAGAAGTTATAACAGAATTTCGAAACTCCGCCGAACTTCATAATGTGCCGGACACACGGAAACACAGACACACAATCCAATCACTACATGCCTCTGGCTCGACCGAGACCATAAAAATAAAATATTTACAAAATTTCATACTTGTACAGGTACATTCCGAATGCAATATCTGCTTAAAACATCATATAACAGTAGCCTATTTCACCAATATTGCAAAGTATACTTATCTAGCAAAGTATACTTTGAGGGAGAAATTTTCAATTTTAGGATAAATTTTATTTATTTTTATTATACTGAATTTATTACATTATCACAGCCAAAATAGGCTGTGATAATATAATAAATTCAGTATAATAATTCTGCACATTGCTAAGGATTTAACAGTCTGTTAAGCTAACAGAAGCTTTGAGCAACCGGGCCCAATGCTAAGGATTTAACAGTCTGTTAAGCTAACAGAAGCTTTGAGCAACGGGGCCCTGATTGCCTGACAGGTACACGTTACACATGACAAAGAGAACAGGACGGTGTGGTGAACAAATAAACACGTACAATAACATAGAAACTAAGTAACATATGCAAACTAAATAACGCATTCAAAATTGATAGGAAGGACTGTGATTGCACTGCGAATGAGTGAACGAATATAATGCGACCATGAATGTAACATTCACTATTGATGGATCATAATCGCGACTGTTAAACGATACTAAAAATAAACATGACAAGCGAGTGAATAAATGTGATCCAAAAATAGAACTAAATGCAAACAAACTAAACACTGTTGAAGTACGGGTGAAAAATTTGTGGAATACCGGTAGTGGATCACATGATAAATACAATTGAATATCAAAGAAATGTTAAATGATAAATACATGAATGAACTTATTCATTTTTTTGGCAAAAAGAAAAACGTTGATGCGTTAACAGGTTGGGCTCAATTACTCGTCACAACTGCGGATCGTTAGTTTGCACATATTGCTTTGATTGGCTACAGGAGCGGGAGAAATTGAAAACCCTCACATCGTTCCCTTAAACTCCCACCACAATCTGTAACGATGTTCAAATAAATAAACAGGTCACAATCACACGGCACAAACTTGTAACTATTTGAGCATTCTCCATTCTCATGCTCAAATTCACAAATTTTGATTGGTGAAGGCCGAGTGGTTCGCAGCTAGTCACAGCCAATCAAACTGTGATTTTGAGTACCAATTTGGAGAGTGGGCACAGAAAGTGCTATAAGCTTGGGCTCAGACTGAATACAGGCTTATTTGTGGCTGGCACTGGAGAAATGAAATGAAATGAATGGAGTTTAACGTCCCAGCAACAGCTAAGGTCATACGAGACACGCCATGCAATTTTTACCGAAGAACATGTGCGATATGTCATAAAACTATTTACAAAATTTATGATATTTTCCGTATATTGAAGTCGAAAGATGACACAATTTTCATAGCCGCATTTGCTATGAAAATTCCGTCATCTTTCTATGTCATTTACAGAAAATATCTGTATATACATTTCATGAAAAATCGCACATGTTCTTGGGTACAAAATCGCATGGCATGTCTCATATAGGGACGGGCTGTGACTGGAGAAATGGAGTTGATAGCAAACTCTAGCAGTCTGATAAGAATCTATACTGTTCGTTAGACGCATGATGGGTGATTCACTACCGAATGGCGAACAATGCAGATCCTGATTAGGCTGCACAAATGCGCCATAGGCTCCATTTCTCCAGTGACAGTCACATTTCTGAAAAACAGCCAAATTCATGCAGTCTGTAGCCGATTTCATCAACATTGCAAAGTATACTTTAGTAGCAAAGTATACTTTGAGGGAGAAATTTTCAATTTTATGATAAATTTATTAATTTTTATTATACTGAATTTATTACATTATCACAGCCAATTTGGCTGTGATAATGTAATAAATTCAGTATAATAATTCTGCATACTTTTAATCATGAAATATATGCATTTGTTAGTTCTATATGAAATAATGCTTTTCGGGAAAAATAAATGATTTCTCCCTCAAAGTATACTTTGCTAGTAAAGTATACTTTGCAATGTTGATGAAATAGGCTACTGGTATCATTGTCCATTGTTTTACAGTGGGTTCAATGGATGCACTGTTGACTGAACAGTGTAGATCATAAACACAGATGAATAACAATTTGAAAGAAAGAATGAATGACAATACATATTAAAATTATGAACTGCTAATTTTACATGTTTAGAAAAATACATGACCTAAATAATTAAATTAGTATCAGTAAATAAATACATGTAATAATATTTACAATACATAAAGAGTACATCGTTTGCAACTGAAATAAAACGTACCATGTTTATTCTACAGACCCAGATGCCCCCCCTCCCCCAAACCCTGCACATCGGAGTGCATTACTCTATGTCAAGTAAAATGGAAAGGTTGACGTTTTATTGATTGATTGATTTAACCCTTAGAATGGGGAAACCGAAAATAGTCGTCTGCTGATAATTCATATTTTGTCTTTTCTCTCAGTAAAAACATGGTTTGGCAGCATTTTAGAATCAATTCCATTGGAAATGATTCTAAAGTGCTGCCAAACCAAGTTTTTGATGAGAAAAATGTAAAAAATATTCAGCAGACGACACAAATTAATTCAGCATTGTAAGGGTTAACATCCATTTTACAACAAGCTCCTGTTGGGTTTGAAGTGACCACCATGTGAAAACATCAAAATAAATATTTTTACTGGAAATATGTCACTGGAGTAGTAGTACTTCAGTCAGTTTGAGGCGTGTATATGCATCAACCAGTAGTAACAACAACAACGTCGCCCACTCCAAAGTAAGTATTATTTGATATTTTCCTTAATATGCAACGGAGTTTGATGAAATATGGCGCAGCAAATGCGTTTTCATGAGCTGCATTTGGTCCAGGGAGTTCGGCACAGACTTATGTCGTTTTATATCGATTCTTCGCAAAAAGGACAGAAGTTTGGGCGAAAATACAGAGACCATCAAATGCAGCTTAACAAGACGCGTTTGATGCACCATATTTCATCAAAATCTGTTACGTAATAAGGACACTATAAAAGAATACGTACTTTGAATCAGATGGATTCTGGAAGTTTCAGTACTTGTTGTTGTTGTTAGTACCACGTGATCATACACCTTGAGGTTGGGGCCTTGAACCAATGTTTGTGCTTAATAAACTTTGTGAGTACATACTGCATTCTCATTATCAAAATCAGGAAGTCTGATTGGTCTATAGCTCAGTCTCGACCAATCAAACGGTCTGATTTTCAATAAAAATTTGGAGAACATGCTCAGAAAGTTTTATAAGCATGTCCCAGGTTGCACTGTTTTCTTGACTTGTATAAATATTGAAAGGTATAGTTCTCTAGAGAGTGGGTTATTCTTAGAATAAACATGGTAGATTTATGCATATTCCAACCAAAGGAAATACAATTTTGTCAGTAAAAAATAAGATAAATTGTAAACAGTATGTGTGAAGATCTTTGTGACATGTAGTGAATCATAGTCACGATGGGCACAAACTAGAGCCATCTCAGGAGTAATCAACAATTTTCATGCCCATATTTTAACATTTGACCTCTAAGTGTGACCTTAGACATTGGAATGAGGCTATTTTACGTGACACATCATGGCAAACACTTGTGCCATGTTATTTGAAAATCCAAGATACAAGATATACGTCAGAATTGAAATTTCATAGCAATTTTTCACACATGACCTCTAAGTGTAACCTAAACCTTGGATCTGGGTATTTAGTGCGACACATTATTTCATCATGGCAAGCAATTATTTGAATATCCAGTCATTGGTTTAAAAGATATATGACAAACAAAATCTAGTGCACATTTTCTCACAAAAGCTCATGCACATTTTTGACATTTGACCTCTAAGTGTGACCTTGACCTTGGACATAAAAACGTGGATATAGAACGTGACACATCGTAACATCTTGGCAAACACAAACACCACTTGAAAATTAATTCATCAATTTAGAATATATACGACAGAAACAAAATCTCATGCCCTATTGACCTTTGACCTCGACTAAAATGATATGAAGTTATAAGTGAATGTAGAAAAAGTATACAAAATTAATGTAATAAAATTGTAATTGTTAATTGTTAAATTGATGGAATGTTGAGAACTGATAGCAACCAGCACAACATACATTCCATTGATGTTAACCCTTTCACCCTAAGTAACTGGAATGGATTTTGCTATGTTCATTTTGCAACCAATCCAAATATCACAAAATGATTTCAGACTAGTCCATTTATGTACATTTTTTTGAAATATGAAAATTTCTTGCAAAAAAAGTGCAGATCCTGATGAGATGGCTCATCACGAGCCGGCTCATCTGGATCTACACTTTTTGCCGATACCACTATACAGGCCTGTGGTGTTGAAAGGGTTAAATACAATATGTGATGTACCATGACTAAAGTCGGCCTCCTAAGATCGCCACACAATTTATCTCTGATCAGCATTATGCATGTTCATTCTGGTAACACCCCAAATTGTGTGATTGGTAGCATGAGGTTTAACCGCTTCACCCCACAGGTGAAAGACTCGGACCTAGGACCCAATACGTGGCTCATTTGGAAAACGTTATAAATATAGGATTATTTATGATACTCCAGTTCGGGGTTTCCCGTGACGTCATTATTGATCATTCTGCGAATATAACAGAGGAATACGAGAGTAAAATTCACGGAAGGCTATGTTGAAATAAAATGACGTTTTAGATAATTCAAGGTTAGTGGATGATACTTACTAGTCACAAATTGTAACATATGAGTTACTGATGTTTATTGTAGTGATCCACGTCAATGTTGAAACTAATGGGATTTTGGCCTGATTTAACACGTAATTTATGCTTCCACAGCCCACAAAAATGTGTGACATTTATTTGGACATACGATTATCTCCTTGTCTGTGGTAGCTAATTTGCTTGTAACTAACAAAACGCTAAAAGCAGATGCTTGAAGTGAATATATATGAAGACCTAAGACATTTATCCATTACCAGAGTCAGTAGAAAAATCAAAATGTGTGTTTGAGTGAGCCCGCTGTTTCTTACCTTGGAAAAGGATGTATCGTATAGTGTATGGAAATTGGTGAGTGTGTAACGTTTTCCAAATGAGCCAAGTATTTAGTCCTAGGTCCGAGTCTTCCACCTGTGCTTCACCCCAAAGTAACTGGAATGTATTTTGATATTTTAATTTTGCAACCAATCCATCGTCACAAACATTTTTTAAGACCCGTCCATTTATTGTTAGCACCGATGACCTTGACATTGAAAAGATGCAACCCACATTTAATAGGGTTCTTTCCAAGGTTCTTCCCATGAATGTACATGTGAAGCATCGTGACAATCAGATAAACGGTAGTGAACTTATCACATGGAACCAAAAGAAATGTGCAATAACCAGTGTATTTTTAGCACCTGCGACTTTGACACTGAAGAGACGAAACTCACATTCAATCGGCGTCTTCCCATGGTTGGTATGAATGTAAATGTGAAGTAATGTGAAGATCAGATGTATAGTAGGTGAATTATCGCACAGAAATGAAAACAGTCAATTGACAGACATACAGGGTAAACACTATATGCACCCAACAACCATCGTTGCATAGGCAGGACAACAAGAGCACAAAACTATAGATGCAGTGTGCACACTGAAACAGAGTGTAGTGGGCGGTGGGGATGGGGGGGGAATAAAACAAAATGATTTGGTGCCAGGTGGTCTTCCGACACTCCACTCCCTGTTTAGTCACCTTATACAACAACCAGGTAAACATAACCCTGCAGATTACTTTTAGAATGAAATGATCACACCATGTGGACACTGATCACACTATGTGGACACCCGATGCCCTGTTTTCTTACCACTTCTAAAATATCTTGTCTTCTGATATTGGAGAGTTTGGTACAGACTTGGACAGTATTCAACACTACAGTAGCCGATTTCACCAACATTGCAAAGTATACTTTTCTAGCAAAGTATACTTTGAGGGAGAAATTTTCAATTTTAGGATAAATTTATTAATTTTTATTATACTGAATTTATTACATTATCACAGCCATTTTGGCTATGATAATGTAATAAATTCAGTATAATAATTCTGCATAATTGTAATCATCAAATGTATGCAGTGGTTAGTTCTATGTGAAATAATGCATTTCAGGAAAAATAAATGATTACTCCCTCAAAGTATACTTTTCTAGCACAAAGTATACTTTACAATGTTGGTGAAATAGGCTACAGACCTCTATAGCGGAATTTGCAAACAGTGTAAATCCAGTTGAGCCGACTTTGCAAGTAATTTTCATGTTTTTTAGGGGTAAAAACACCCTTTTTTCATAAATGGACTAGGCTGAAAATCATTTTGTGACGATTGGATTGGTCAGAATATAAATATAACAAAATTCATTGCAGTTACATTACAGGGGTGAAAGGGTTAATGACCAGCTCAGCCAGGTACATCAATAACACGGGGCCGCCGGCGACAAAAGGGACCTTAGAATATTTGCGACTTGATTGACTGATGTATTGATTCATTGGTGTTTTATATATATGTTCAACAGTCAGGTTACATATATACAGATGGGAATGTGCCTGTATAGAAAATAATCAGCAGACGACAAAATTTAATTCAGCATTGTAAGGGTTAAATTTAATTCTATGACTTAACAGAAACCAGATGGCTGCGGCCCGCATGTCGAGCCCGCCGAGGCATTTGATTGTCTCAAGAGTGTATTTAGTTGAAGTTTGAATTAAGGGTTGTGGAGTCATTTGACCTTGATTTTGAGCATGTGGGCCGCATGGGTGGGCTAGAGAATTAAACTATGGATGATAATAAATAATTATTTGAAGTTTGAAGTAACTCAAAGTCATTTGACCTTGGGCATATGGAACACATTAGCAGGCTATAGAATGAAAATATGGATGATGAATAAAAAGTATTGGATGTTGGAAGTAAATAGGAGTAAGTGTTGTGGAGATATAAGGTATGTGAAAACTTTAACACAAATTTCATTTGACCTTGACCTTGGGCATATGGACCACATGGGCAGGCTATAGAATGAAAATATGGATGATGAAAAGGAAGTATTGGAAGTTGGAAGTAAATTGGAGTAACAATTGTGCAGATATAAGGTATGTAAAAACTTTAACGCAGATTTTATAATAACGCAAACTTCCAAGTCATTTGGCCTTGACCTTGGGGCATAGGGGCCGCATGAGTGGGACACAGAATGAACATATGGATGATGCCCAATAAGCATACGAAGCTTCAAGCAAATCTGAATTACAGTTACAGAGATAGTAGGTACGTGAAAACTTTAACGCAAATTTTGACAGAAACTTTAACGCAAACTTCTAAGTCATTTGACCTTGACCTTGGGGCACAGGGGCTGCATGAGTGGGACACAGAATGAATAATAATACTCATACAAAGTTTCAAGCAAATCCGACTTACGGTTACAGAGATAGTAGGTATCGGAAAACTTTTAAAGCAAATTTTAACAAAAATTTAACACAAAGTCATTTGACCTTGACCGTATTTTGATGCCTAAGGCGAGGTTTGAACCTACAAACTCCGGATTGGAAGTCAGGTGTTCTAATCCCTAGGCCACAACCCATCCCCTTGACTTAACAGAGAACTGTCATCTCTAGTCTGGAGCTACACTGGTCATCAATGTTTTAAGGTCTCTTTTATCAGCCGGTGGCCCACATACAAATGAAATAAGTGCTAATTTAGGTGACTTTCCATGACAAAAAGGTATGGGGTTTCGGCTAGCGTATCTCGTGAGCAACGTGCACACTCCAACTGCCTGGTGAAGGTTCAAATTGTTTGCATGCGGACAGTTTCACTATGTCAATGACATTGCAGCACGATTAGGCGCCATGAAAGCACAGGCAGATCTTGATGTAACTCGTCCCAATGGTCCTTTTTGTCATGTAGCTAAATCTGGCTAAAATTCAAGAAACATTAAGTAATGTGTGTATATGTGTACATAAACAAACAAGACAGGGCGTGAACAAAAGTCAATTGTATTTTGTCATGCCCTGTGTGACTTTATAAATTGCATACAATGGGAACCATTTCTTGCCAGACTCTTTTGGATATTTTTACACTGAAATTAATGTGTGTATGGATTTTATTTGATAAAAGAATAATTCCAACTCAAATTAACTCATTACATGCGGAATACATCTTTACGGGTATAACATTTTTTAATTTTATTTTTATTTTTTGTTATTTCTCAATGAAAGTATATGTCGTGACCACTCATTTGAACCGGTTCCAATGGTGGTCGCGACATATACTTCTGAGTGCATAGAAGGAAAATATTTAGGATTTTCCGCAAGCAAACATAATTGCGTATCTTCAGCAAGAAATAGGTTAAGGACATGATTCTGTGTATTTTCATTGACCATGAATAGCAACATCCGAGCACATGGCAAGAGTACATAATTATATGGAATTTTGCATCAGATCAGAATTTCAAATGCAAAAAGTACAATATTATCATACGGTTATTTTGATGTGCAACATCATAAAAATGCACACGGTCATCTTTGTTGGAATCTGCAAAAAAATATATGAAAAGGTAAGATGTAAATGAGTTTCTTCACTTTGAAACAGAATTGGGATGAAGTTAAAAAGTTTTTGTACGCCAATGTGCCGACTATATCGCACTGTCAGCAAGCGGGCGTGACAAAACGAGCAGTATAGTCAACCAGTATAGTTGGAGTTTTAAAAGTTATACCTCAATAATTCTCAAAAAGTTTTATTTCCTATGGTACAACTATTCTAGAGAATCGATGAACAGCTGGCAAGTAATGGGGTGAGTTTCTACGACATGACATCGAGACACTTACCCGAGGCACAAGTATCGGGTTTTAGGTACACAACTGTAGAAACAAACAAACTTGTTAACGTCACAAACATACGCGTCACATGGTACAAACGGTACATGGCAATGATAAGACAAACATGCATGGGCCAGTGTCCAGATAACTTTTAACCTACAACCGATGTTGAATTACATTCAAAGTGAAAATTAGACTTCAATTTGTAACTAAAAGAATGTCCTCGTGTTTTAATCTATAGTATTAACATGCTGCATTATAATGGAACAATAGACAAATATGTTGAGGGAACATAGTTAGATGCCCCAAACTACCAATATGATGATACCTAGCAAAGAAACAACAGTAAAACGTTCCAATTCTGAAAGGAGAATTTGCAAATGTTTAACACATTAAAGATGGGATACAATTATAGAAGTATTAAACTTTTTTGATAAAAAAAATCTCATTTTCTTTATTACATCTCGAAAGTTGTATAAACAAAACAAGGAGATTTTTTTTTACAAAAATTATCGTATCCCTAGACTGAAATGGGTTAACTAGAAGAAGTTGCATACACGTCCTGGGCTTGTTTTGTAATCATATTCCGCATTGAGTGTCTTTCATTTGAAAAAAATCCCATTTTCTTTATTTCATCTCGAAAGTAGATGTTGTTACCACTTGTTTGAACCGTCTCAACGAGACGTTACCACTTGTTTGAACTGTCTCAACGAGACGGTTCAAATGAGTGGTAACAACATATACCATGGAGAAATAAACAAAATAATGAGATTTTTTTTACAAAAATTATCGTATCCTTAGCACTGAAAATGGGTTATCTACAATAATTTGCATACACGTCCTGAGCTTGTTTTGTAATCATATTCCGCATTGAGTGTCTATGTCATTTGAAAAAAATCCCATTTTCTTTATTTCATCTCGAAAGTAGATGTTGTTACCACTTGTTTGAACCGTCTCAACAAGACGTTACCACTTGTTTGAACTGTCTCAACGAGACGGTTCAAATGAGTGGTAACAACATATACCATTGAGAAATAAACAAAATAATGAGATTTTTTTTACAAAAATTATCGTATCCTTAGCACTGAAAATGGGTTATCTACAATAATTTGCATACACGTCCTGAGCTTGTTTTGTAATCATATTCCGCATTGAGTGTCTGTCATTTGAAAAAAATCCCATTTTCTTTATTTCATCTCGAAAGTAGATGCTGTTACCACTCGTTTGAACCGTCTCTATGAGACGGTTCAAATGAGTGGTAACAACATATACCATGGAGAAATAACAAAATAATGAGAAAACTTTAACAAATAGATTTCTGACAAACATGACAGATACAGGCACAAACACACGGACATCACTGCGATCACTGTCTCGTTTTCTGCAAGTACCGTAGGTTTGACAAAAATGGAATTGAATCAATATTTATCAGAGGCTATGTGAAATTATTGACTAAATGGCCAACAGACTAAACACTGATCAGAGGGTGTAATACGATGAATACACATGTAATTCTTTTAAGTGTGATATTTTGATATTTAACCGGTTTGGAGGACGATTCTGAAAAAGATACATGTCAAACACCTGAAAACATGAAAATAACCACAAACATAATGGACATCACATGTATGTAATATGTAATAACACCCCGTTACATTCAGTTATTTTATGAAAAAAATTGAAAAATTTTCTTCTACTTTTTCTTATTTCTCAATGAAAGTATATGTTGTGACCACTCATTTGAACCATCTCATTGAGACGGTTCAAATGATGGTCACGACATACACTTTCAAGAACAAATATGAAAAAAAATATTCATATTTTTCTGTCTACGAGACTATGTACCCTCAGAATGTAATGAGGTCAAACATGGATACTAACTAACAGATGGTGTAAGCAACAAGGTACTAACTACTTAGCATGAGCAAACCAGCATTCACCCTGATCAAGGACTACACTACTGTATCTATTTATAGATATCCGATCCTATGCTGTATTCCAGCGTTTATTTCTTGCTGAATAGTCCAAAAAATTAGCTTTGCGAACAGAGTAGACCCAGATCAGACTGCACGGCTGTGCAGTCTGATCCGAGTCTACACTGATTGCAATAACGTTAATAAGTGTGAAAATATGAATCTGGCAAATAATGCAGTCCCTGATCAGATTGTTCAGATATGTAGGATCAACGTTAACACTGTAATGACTCCTCTTCACAACAATTCAAGCTACATTCGCCCTTTTTACGAACAAGGCCATAAAATATACAATTTTGATCGGATTTCTGTAAATAAATTCAAAGGGAGATAACTAGCTATGATCCGTCATTGTACGTGATGGCAATAGAGATTTGCTCGTGCATCAAGTACATGTGCAGTTTTCAACATAAATGCATGCTGTCACAAACTAAATGACTAGAGCTAGCCTAAAAACGTGAACTGAAAACAAATAAATTGCACACATATTACATAAGGTACAAATGTATTTGGAAAACAAGATACATGGGAATATATGCTGATGTAATTCATACAGTATACAGAAAATAAAACAGTAAGCATGTGAACATTTAGCCCTCACTAGCTGGAGACGGAAAATGTCGTCTGCTGTTTTTCATGTTTGCCTTAATTCTTAACAAAAAAACCTGTTTTGACAGCACATGGGAATCGTCGTCTCCAGTGGAGACGATTCTCATGCGCTGTCAAAACAGGCTTTTGTCGCGAAATATTGAAATTAAAACATTTCCAGCAGACGACAAAATTTAATTCAGCGTAGTAAGGGTTAGACAATAACGTAGTAAGGGTTAGACAATAACGACACACCTAAACACATCATACTCGATGGGTAACATGCATCACACACAATTGTGATGTTGGCCAGCTTCTATATGCGTTTCCCTATATATCTCGACTACTGCAGAAATTCCGATGTGCTAAGTGCCGATGCTCCAAAATGTGGTATACTTTGTAAATTTAGGCGATCATCTTGTCTATGATAGTGGCGTTATCGACACAGATACTGCATTATTGCCAATGGTTTTGTTTGTTTGTTTGTTGAGGTCTAACGGCTAAGGTCATTTAAGGCCGGGTCAATGGGTTTTAGAACTAAATCCCACATATTACCTGTACAAGTACATGTTCAAGCACATGTACAAATGGGGGGAAAATCCCAAGATCAGAACTGAATATTTACAATAACAAAACTATATATTCAGCCCTGAAATCAGAATAATCCTGATCTGATGCCAGGTCCTCGCCACACCAGAATCACTTGGTATTGCCAATGGTACATATGAGACATTAGCCAAGAAGATGTGCGATATATCATGAAAGATATTTACAGAAACAGTTTGCTCTGAAAATTTGTCATCTTTAGACGCCATTTACGGAAGATATTGTGAATTGTGTAAATATTTGTAGATATCTTCTTGGTTACAAAATCACATGGTTAGTCTGATATATGCTGTGTACCATAATTATTCTAATAAACGCCCACAGGGCCAGGGCCCGTATTCATAAAGAATCTTAGTCACGTCTTAAACTTAAAGTTGATCTTAACTTGCTGCTTCGACTTAGTTTTCGACTTACGGTCGTCTTAAATTTTAAGAAAATCTTAAGTCCTATTCATAAAGGTAAGTTCGACTAAGAATTGTCTTAAATACTGTTAAATCTAAGTAAAACTTAAGACACCTCATGGGTAGTCTTAAATAAATCTTAACTTTAAGAAAAAGTTAAGATTTAAAAAAAAATGGCGTCCACCAAGTATCGTGCCCCGCTTGCACTTTATAAAATCCATTTTAGAAGGTATTTCTGAAAGTGAACTCATAACTTGCGCATTTAGTGGATGCAGACCTTGTATTTTACTTCGTAACAGTTACTGACCTTTGAAAATAAAGCTGACTGCGGGTAATATTGCTGGGAATATATTGGTGTTGCGCCGTGAAAAACAAATTTCGTTTCACGACGAACGTGCCATAGTAAAATGTAATTTTGCGTATTAAATTGTATCGTCATTCAATTGGGGATTATGCCTGTTACTTAGTTGACATGATGACGAACGAATCCACGTATATCCTGGTTGTGTACGGTACGTAATTAAAAGCTTGTGCGTCCCATTTCTCGGACACCTTTTGCTGGCCACTCGTAACTTCTTTTCACTTCGTACCCATTCCGTTTCGGCCTCGGTACATCAAACATTTCTAATACACACAAATATGGCATTGAAACACTACACATTGGCCGGAATGGCAACTCGCATACAAAATAATTGAAAATAAAGTACAGACGTCGTATATGGTTTGTATCAAAATAGTTTCAAATGGTATCAAAAAACCACAACTGACAGTTGTGTAAAAGTAAACTGTTTTTTTTTTGTATCGGGTTAAATCGTCCGCTGTCAAATTGTCCGCAATTTCGGTCAATTCGTCTGCTACCTCAAAAAAAACAATACCGTAGTTTTTTTTCATCATGTCCGCAAAAGACCCAGCATATTTTTAGGCGATTTACTGATAATGTACTCCCATGTTGTAAACAAAGTACGGTTCTGCATAGACATAGCACTATGGCTTTCACGTCTATAGCAAAGAAAATAATAAATGAAAAAAGTCAGATAATGAAAAATAGAAGTTAAACATGATATAGAGACATGGCATGTTAGTCTAGGTTCTCCATTACTCAGATATTTGGCTGTCACGCATGGCGACTTACAGCAAGAATGCACAAAAGTATATGAAAAGGTATTCTGTATGTAAATCATATACATGTATCGTGAGACACGCCTGGGACGAAGAATTGTATGTATGGTCCCTGGACACGCCATGTGATTTTGTACCTTCGGACATCTGCGTAATTTCATTAAATACTTTTACAATATTTTCCGTAAATGGCGTCAATTTTTCAGCATATTTTATACTTGGCTGAAGAATTCAGTTAATGATAACAGTAATTACTAATGGCATTTGTAATGCAGATCATCCTGTATAAATTATTTCTCTGGTAAACAAAACAACAAATATTATTATGCAGCAAGTTGTACACTAATAATAAAAACACCAATAATACATGTATGTTTTAATTCACTTTAATTATCCGTAATGAATAATGGTAATTATTTTGATATAAATAATACTAAAATAGAACACTTTTTTCTGACATGATATTGGAATAATGTGAATAAGTACAGTTTAAGAGATTTGTCTTTTCAAGTACATGTTGTTTTGAAAAGATAAATGTCTCAGTGAATATAATTGTGATATTTTAATTATTTAGTTGATTTTTTAAAGTCGTACATGTATCTCACTGAACTGAATGTGTTGACATAAAAAGAACCTGTGAGCCTTCCAGCTGTAAGTTGCCCTGCGTGACAGCAAGACAATTTTGGTTAGGTTCTTCCATTTTGAATGAACTTAGTTACATGTATATACTAATGTCTATGTACATGTAGTTCAGCTGTTGCTTAGTGTATGTTACTCCGCTTATGGCCATATAACATTAATTTACTTTAAAGGTACACGGCCCACTCAGTAGGCACAAACTTTTCTTTATAGGAATTAAATAAGTGTATTTAAATTGTCTCACTTTTCCACTGGTTCTAAATATTACGAGTGCCAGATATACATGTACAGATAAAATAATTTAGTAATATTTATTTTACTGATAGCGACTCGTGGTGGTATCAGGATATTTTTATACTCAAATGAGGAATGATATTTTTTAATTATTTATGCTAATTAAATGTCACCTGAAAAAATTATTGTTTCGACAGATTATAAAGTTTGATCATTGCACATCAAAATATAACTACATAGAATAAATAGTAATGTTTGTTAACATTTTAAGGAAACACGGTTATCGCCCCTGATATCAGTGTGAACATTTATGTCTGATATAAGATGTATAATAATGCCAATCAAAACGTGGTGTAATGGTGAAAGAACGTTTATTTTGCCAGAAATGTCTCTGATATTATAAAGAATATGTTGTGCCTACTGAGTGGGCATGTACCTTTAATATCATCCCTGCACGTCACCAAACAATAATGCCTATATTTTCCTATATTTGAAGAAAAATCATTAATAGCGGTAACTGTTTTCTATTAATACTAATTTCAACAAATTTTATTAAAAAATAGTAAAATTCCACCACCACGCCATTTCCACCCCAAATTCGGATGATATTCAGTAACTTAATATGGCATATTCTGAGATTTATGTTGAAAAATAATGCCAGATTAATCTTTTTTTTTCCTATAATCAGTATATACATAATTATATGTATCTGAAGGAAAATCGTAAATTACTGTTTTTAACACTTGTTTTTCATGATATTCAGTAAATTGACTTGGAGCATGCAAAATTTAATGATGGGTTTCCTTAACGCAATGGAATTCCAATATTCCTGGTTTGGCCCTCGGTTACAGTTTTGGCTTTCTTGTAAAGTTGTGACTTGAGAGTGTAATCCGGTTATACCCATTATAAAAGTAGTAATCCTATTACTTTTTAGGAGTGGGGCTAAGTGATTCTGGGGTGGTGAGGACCTTTCACCAGATCAGGTTATCCTAATTTACATTTATGTAATGTAAATCATTTAAATCTCTGCTACCATAACCATGATACCGGTAACTTAGATTGACTTTAATGCATGTGTTTCTTTGTCATCATCAATACATTCATTCTCTATCTGACCAATGTGACCCACTTACCCAATGTGTTTGTTTGACTTTGTTAAACAGACATAAGACACGAATGCCTGTGTCACATTTTATGGGTGGTGGGCACAGGCCGTCAGTATGTTGATAGGATGGTGTAATCAGAGCTACATATCAGTTTTGTATCTAAAGAGTATTGAACCCCAGATTTCAAATTCAGTGCATATTTTAAGTTAAAACAGTATATTACACCACCCTATCATCATGACGACTGCCTGTGGCTGACAATAGTCAGATTATGGAGTACGGTACTGCAACAGTTATTGTTTTCACATTCAAACAGTTGATTTAAACCTGTACTATTTCTTTCAGGTATCACAGGCTGCTGTGGAATTGTCACTGGACTGAACTGGACGTGACAGAAACTGGTGCATGCTCTGGACATACTCCTTGTGGAGCAAGCTGATTAGTTATTGTGAACAGTGTTTGGATTGAACTTTTCATTCAAGACTCTTGTGCTAAAATTTGGATTAATTATACTCATTGTATCAGGGTATGGGATCATGTGGTTTTCAAAAGTTTCCGAACAACGTTTTCAGACGTGACATAATTATTTAAACAGTAGATTTTCTCTAAAATCTTCCTTTTGATGATATATAGCTCAACAAATATGAAACATGTTTTATGTTGCTGTAAAAGGTCTTTACAAAATCTTATATTTAACTTTCACGAATAATCAAGTTGACCGTTTATTTCTTACATGTACATACAATGTACACATGTTCTTGATTTGTATTTACATTGACGGTAATCGTTTCTCATGAGATTTACCAAACTACATTGAGTGTACAATATAGGGCCAACAGTTTTGCATTTGCTGCACTATGTTTCATCAAATTTTGTCATTCCGTTAGAAAGATATTAAAGGAAACCTATTGTAACCATATCTAAAAACATGACAACATGCCGTTGGGAAACCAGATGATCACACACCCTGTACATACAGTATGCTGATGGATATACAGTTCTAGTATGTCCAATTATCTGATTTAAGGTTCCTTCTGTCTGTATAAACCAACATGTTCAGGTACTTATTATCTCTACAACCATAAGTCAGGATTTAGTCAAAACCTTTTATATTAAAGGTACATGCCCACTCAGCATAGACAGAGCTCCAGATACTCCCTGATTTCAAAATCATTGCGTATTTTACTTTTACACATAGAATATTGATTATCTTCATTACTAAATAGGGAACAAATGATAACAAAGCATATACAAAAATTAAACAGTCACTTATTTGAGTTGCAATGCAGCTCAACTAAGTGAATTTTCAACTTTATGACAGTATTTTCACTACTCAATTTGAAAATCAATGCGTATTTTCACATTGCTGTGCATATAATATATGCACAGCAATGTGAAAATACGCATTGATTATCAAAATTGGGAGTACAATATATTATATTGTACTCCCAATTTTGATAATCAATGCGTATTCAGCTAAAATAAATGCATAACATACGCCAATACGCATCTTATCTGGAACTCTGAGTAGACACAAAATGCACTTTATATCAGAGACATCATCTGAGACATTTTCTGGCAAATAAACATTCATTCACCATTACCCTACGTATTGATTGGAATTATTATACATTTTATATCAGACGTAAATTTCCACGCTGATGTCAGGGGTGATAACCGTGTTTCCTTAAAATGTCAACGGACAATAATATTTATTCTCTGTATTTATTTTTTTATATGAAAAGATTATTCTTTATAATTTGTCAAAAATATAATTTTTTCAGGTGACACATTAAATTTACTCATAGTATAAATAATTAAAGAATATCATGCCTCATTTGCATATGAAAATAGCCTGATACCACCTCGCGTCACTATCAGTAAAATAAACATTACTAAATGATTATATCTGGACAGCGGACACTCGTAATTTTTAGAACTGGTGCGACAGAATTATACACTTATTTACTTCATATAAAGATTTTTTTTTGTGCCTACTGAGTGTGCATATACCTTTAAATTGCATACATATGTTTGTTTATCAACATCCCTGTGTTCATTCTATAGTTCACCCATATGGTCAAGTAACTTAAATTTGTCAATAAAATTATTTGTATAATTATGTTGGTTTAACATTTTTATACTCCCGTTTGAAAATACAGAACGTATTATGTATTCACCTTGTACATGCTGGCGGGCGTCCGGCGGGCGGGCACAGCTTGTCCATGCATAACTAGAGTTCTACTTGAAATATTGTAACCAAATTTGGTATGCATTGTACATTACATGTTTATCATGGCACGATGAAGAAACCTATGCATTTTCAAAATATTCTGATGACGTATCTCCCCTTGGCGGCCATTTTTAATTTTCGCACACTACCCTTGTCTACGCAAGAACTCAGTGAGTTATCTCCCCTTGTTGGCTGGCCTTGCCTCAATGGGCATATATTGTGACCTTTGGCACTCTTGTTTAGCACTCTTGTTTAGCACCTAAATCTTCTACAGCTATTGGTCAGATTTATTTTAAACTCCATATATGGTATTGTTCTTTATTGTCTATATTTCCATCTTCTCATCTTATTTCTGCTGCTTCTGTGTGATTTCCCATTGGGTATTAAAGTATGTCCCATTGGATTAATAATTCTGGGCCATTTCGAAAAAGTCCATTGAATCGGCGTGCAAACAGTAACTCTTGTAGTCTACTCCCGTATCGTCTGACCAGCCGATGTTGGAAACTATGTAGTGAACATTTTCACAAGATTAAATTTCCATCAGAATTTGCCTGGTTTGGCCCTCGGGTACCTATCTTTGGCTCTTTTGTTACCTGGGAGTTGAATTGGGTTATTACCCATTATGAATGTGGTAAGATTAGTACTGATCCTACTGCTTTTTGAAGGGGGCCAAGTGATTCTGGTGTGGCGAGGACCTGGCATAAAATCAGGATTATTCTGATTTCAGGGTTGAATAATTTTTTATTTCTTTTTATTGTAAATATTCAGTTCTGATTTTGGGACCCCCCACCCCCTCCCCCATTTGCACATGTACTTGGAGCACGTACATTTACTTGTACAGGTAATATATGGGATTTAATACTAAACCCATTGACCCGGCCTTAAATGACCGTAGCTGTTGATAGGCCGTTAAATCCCAACAAACAAACGTGTGTGGTGGAATGTGTAGTTCTATGTGATAGAACGGTTGCAAATCTATTTTTGCAATCTGTTATTCTCTTTATTTGCACACAAAGTTGCTGAGATTTTGTCACACAGAACAAGGGGAATGTGCAGCATTGAATCAGAATAAAATATTCTCTCCGTCTCAAACGTTTTTATCGTACACCGTACGCGACCGTACCGCACTCGGTCTCAAATCAATTCGTCGTTGTACACAGTAAACTTCCTTTGATATTATCATATATGTTTTCGGCGCCATATCCAACAATGTCGTAAGCACTCGCTTGTGTTTGATACAATTGTATACAACATTTTGCGACGCGAATGCTGGACGCGGACGTGATAGAAGACATTATTTGACGTGGTATCTAATATAAACAATGCCTTACATACTTTCATTGTAGAAGAGCGTTTCCGGTGTTGCTAAAAATCGTATTGGATTCTCATAAATTATGCGCGTGACCTTTGTCTTAGACTTAAGACAAATCTTAACTGAGATTCGTCTTAGATTGGTCTAAGATTATACTTAAGACTAATTTAAGATAAATCTTAATTTTTATCTTTACTAAGACGGACTTAAGTCTAAGTTTAAGATAAATCTTAGATTCTTTATGAATACGGGCCCAGAGCTCCAGTTAAGGTGCGTTATTTGGAGGTAAATGTCTTATTTCTCCATCAAAAATGGCAAGTTGGGAGTGCTTTAGAATCGTCTCAATGAGACGATTCTAAAGGACTCCCAACTTGCCATTTTTGATGAAGAAATAACAAAATTTCACCCCAAGTTGGTCAAATTACCTTAACTGGATCAGCTCTGCCCAGGGCTATGCAATTTTCTGAATACTGCTAGCAGGCCTAAATAGCATGTGTGTGATGCACAATACCCACCATATCATAGTGAATTCAAGTTTGAGAGAACAAAATGGTGGCTGTCACTGGACAAACTGGGCTTAGGCCGTACAAAGTTCTTTCTTTGTTAATCATTCGCGTGCGGGTAGGTTTTGAGAGTGGGTCGGTAGGTTTTGAGAGTGGTCCTGTGATAAAACAAACAATCTCTATATTCTATTTGACACTATTTAAGTAATATGAAAGCTGATTGGGGACGTGTGCACGTTTTATATCCATTCATGAATTTACACTTAATATGTTTAAATGAGTATTTTCTTCTTATTTGTTTCTAAAGTTTGCGGGTGGAAATTTAAATTTATACTAAAAACTTCCTCAACCCTTTGCAGTCTGCAAAGGGTTGAGGAAGTTTTTAACATAAATTTAAAGACCTTGTTTGATTTTACCGGAAATGTAGGTAGGTTTTGGCCAACTGGGTGGACACTTAACAGAGAAATATAATAGCATGGCCTTATGGGATTTGTGACCAGTGTGGCTTCTGATCAATACGTGAAAGTGAATGGGTTTAACATACTAGCAACAACTAATGTCATTTAGGGATGGTTTCAAGTCTCATTCGAAAGATCAGGGGGCCGTTTCACTAAATGTCGTACGACTAAAATGTTCGTAAGTGCAAAAATATGAGTCTGTAAATTGCACATTAACATTGTTTTCTTGTAAATAAATATTGGATTTACATTTATTGAGCATAGGCTGCATATGCAGCCTATGTTCAATAAATGTAAATCCATAAATTGAAATTTACAGACGATCTTAAATTTGCACTTACGAACATTTTAGTCGTAAGAAGTTTAGTGAAACGGGCCCCAGTTGTTTGGAAATACTATGAATGTAGTTTTTGATGCCCAAGGTGAGGTTTGAACCCACAACCACAACTGGAAGTCAGGTATTCCGTGGCCACAACCATCCTAGCTCCTGATCAAATACACTACAGTATCCTGATAACAATCTATATTATTTGTTAGAAGCACGAAAGGCGTTTCATTGATGAAATGGTACACAGTGCAGATCGCGATCGGACCGTGCGGATGCATGGGCTGATCTAGATCTACACTAGTTGCAAAACCTGTAAGCCCCATTTCTCCAGTCACGGCCACATTTCACAACAATCTCGAATTAGGAATTGTCTGGAATTGAGTTGGACGTCACCATTGACATGTATTGCCCTTTCAAAGTGACCTGCACAATTGACCTTTAACCATAATGGCATTATATATCACTTTTAAAGTGGATACGCATAAATACATCGCATGTCCTTATTGTACTGTATTTAGCATTACTAGCCATGACGTCATGACATTACATAGACTAACATCGTAACACAAGCCTCTGATGCACTATGCATTTTTTTTTAGAAATGTCCCCTTGATATCAATTTTCAGCCAATATAGATGAAATACATCTTGCAATTCAAACAATATTACTTGAAACTTATCTGGGGCCCTACATCATAACACTGACGTTATTTGGAGATGTCGCATGACATAGTTCAACCAAATAAAAATCAGCGAAAGTAGTTTTTAAATTTGGATTGACCATAATAACCCTATTAAAACATTTGGACGCCATTTATTTGGAAAAACATATAAAAAATATATGGTGTCCCCACAAAAGTAAATGTGTCCATATTTAGGGTTATTATGGCAGTATTGGTTTCATCACAATAACAATGTATTTTGTATTCAGTTTGTTTGGGTATTTCCAAAGCAAATTGTGTCTGAATATTTAGGATGAATACGGTAGCCTCCATTCGAATGAGTATGCAGGTGAAGGGTCAAGGGTCATGTCACTTTGAATGAACTATGTTGAGGAAAAAATGTTGTTTTTGTGAATATATATTATGTGATTTGTATATCTATATTGCTAGATGGTTCCCTGTTCTGTGACTGATTATCATGTGGTGTCCATGTCACTATTGTTGCTGTGAATGATTATCATGTGGTGTCCATGTCTATATTGTGATATGGTGGCCTGTGTTGTGAATGATTATCATGTGGTGTCCATGTCTATATTGTTATATGGTGGCCTGTGTTGTGAATGATTATCATGTGGTGTCCATGTCTATACTGTTATATGGTGGCCTGTGTTGTGAATGACTATCATGTCGTGTCCATGTATATATTGTTATATGGTGGCCTGCGTTGTGAATGATTATCATGTGGTGTCCATGTCTATATTGTTATATGGTGGCCTGTGTTGTGAATGATTATCATGTGGAGTCCATGTCTATATTGTTATATGGTGGCCTGTGTTGTGAATGACTATCATGTCGTGTCCATGTCTATATTGTTATATGGTGGCCTGCGTTGTGAATGATTATCATGTGGTGTCCATGTCTATATTGTTATATGATGACCTGTGTTGTGAATGATTATCATGTGGTGTCCATGTCTATATTGTTATATGGTGGCATGTGTTGTGAATGATTATCATGTGGTGTCCATGTCTATATTGTTATATGGTGACTTGTGTTGTGAATGATTATCATGTGGTGTCCATGTCTATATTGTTATATGGTGGCCTGTGTTGTGAATGATTATCATGTGGTGTCCATGTCTATATTGTTAAACGGTGGCCTGTGTTGTGAATGAGTATCATGTGGTGTCCATGTCTATATTGTTATATGGTGGCCTGTGTTGTATATTGTTATATGTTGGCCTGTGTTGTGAATGATTACCATGTGGTGTCCATGTCTATATTGTTATATGGTGGCCTGTGTTGTGAATGATTATCATGGGGTGTCCATGTCTATATTGTTATATGGTGGCATGTGTTGTGAATGATTATCATGTGGTGTCCATGTCAATATTGTTATATGGTGGCCTGTGTTGTGAATGATTATCATGTGGTGACCATGTCTATATTGTTATATGGTTGCAATGTGTTGTGAAATGATTATCATGTGGTGTCCATGTCAATATTGTTATATGGTGACCTGTGTTGTGAATGACTATCATGTGGTGACCATGTCTATATTGTTATATGGCTGCATGTGTTGTGAATGACTATCATGTGGTGACCATGTCTATATTGTTATATGGTTGCATGTGTTGTGAATGACTATCATGTGGTGACCATGTCTATATTGTTATATGGTGGCCTGTGTTGTGAATGATTATCATGTGGTGACCATGTCTATATTGTTATATGGTTGCATGTGTTGTGAATGATTATCATGTGGTGACCATGTCTATATTGTTATATGGTGACCTGTGTTGTGAATGACTATCATGTGGTGACCATGTCTATATTGTTATATGGTTGCATGTGTTGTGAATGATTATCATGTGGTGTACATGTCAATATTGTTATATGGTGACCTGTGTTGTGAATGACTATCATGTGATGTCCATGTCTATATTGTTATATGGTGACCTGTGTTGTGAATGAGTATCATGTGGTGTCCATGTCAATATTGTTATATGGTGACCTGTGTTGTGAATGACTATCATGTGTTGTGAATGACTATCATGTGATGTCCATGTCTATATTGTTATATGGTGACATGTGTTGTGAATGATTATCATGTGGTGTCCATGTCTATATTGTTATATGGTGGCCTGTGTTGTGAATGATTATCATGTGGTGACCATGTCAATATTGTTATATGGTGACCTGTGTTGAGTGACTACATATGTGTCCATGTATCTTGTTTTTTTATATGGTGACCTGTGTTGTGAATGATTATCATGTGGTGTCCATGTCTATATTGTTATATGGTGACCTGTGTTGTGAATGATTATCATGTGGTGTCCATGTCTATATTGTTATATGGTGACCTGTGTTGTGAATGATTATCATGTGGTGTCCATGTCAATATTGTTATATGGTGGCCTGTGTTGTGAATGATTATCATGTGGTGACCATGTCTATATTGTTATATGGTGGCATGTGTTGTGAATGATTATCATGTGGTGTCTATATTGTTATATGGTGACCTGTGTTGTGAATGATTATCATGTGGAGTCCATGTCTATATTGTTATATGGTGACCTGTGATGTGAATGATTATCATGTGGTGTCCATGTCTATATTGTTATATGGTGGCCTGTGTTGTGACTGACTATCATGTGGTGTCCATGTCTATAGTATGGTGACTGTGATGTGAATGATTATCATGTGGTGTCTATGTTATATGGTGACCTGTGTTGTGATGTCATGTGGAGTCCATGTATATTGTTATAAGGTGACCTGTATGTGAATGATTATCATGTGGTGTCCATGTCTATATTGTTATATGGTGGCCTGTGTTGTGACTGACTATCATGTGGTGTCCATGTCTATATTGTTATATGGTGACCTGTGATGTGAATGATTATCATGTGGTGACCATGTCAATATTGTTATATGGTGACCTGTGATGTGAATGATTATCATGGGGTGTCCATGTCTATATTGTTATATGGTGGCCTGTGTTGTGAATGATCAAGTGGTGTCCATGTCTATATTGTTATATGGTGGCCTGTGTTGTGAATGATTATCATGTGGTGTCCATGTCTATATTGTTATATGGTGACCTGTGATGTGAATGATTATCACGTGGTGTCCATGTCTATATTGTTATATGATGGCCTGTGTTGTGACTGACTATCATGTGGTGTCCACGTCTATATTGTTATATGGTGACCTGTGTTGTGCATGATTATCATGTGATTTCAATGTCTATATTTTCCTTATATTATGGTTGTTGTATAGATATATGTTTTATCTAAAGGTTGTCTTGGTGCAGTACATCAAGCTGATGTGTGGGAATGTAGCTTTAATGATTTCACTCAGAGCAGCACACTGAAGTAAAGGACAGCAGACAATACAACATACACCTGTACATGTGTAATCAGCCATGTATACCAGACTGCCACACATACTTGGCTATCATGGGATAATGTTTGAGCTAGTGATAATACAATGTCAAAATCATTTTTGAAGTACTGTATTTATTCTAATAAACGCCCCCGGGGCTATGCAAAATATGCAAAATGTGGAAAATAGGATCAAAAGGTCATCCTGGCTATGTGGGTGTTTTTGTTCTCAAAAATATGAAAATTACTTGCAAAAAGTGCAGATCCTGATGAGACGGCTCGTCGCAAGCTGCGTCATCTAGATCTACACTGTTTGCCAATACCACTATACAGGTCTGACTTGTTGAAAGGGTTAATAAACACATGCTACATTTTATTACAAAACCTGGATATTGAACAAATATTGCAAAATAAAATGAACATTAACGGTAAAATTGATTCTCAGACCATAAAACCTCCCACATATCACTCCAAAAAAAAAAAAAAGTATGGTCACCCCCTAATAATGTCCATGGTGCAACAACTATACGGATCAGTCTGGTATACATGGCTACAATGTAAACTACCCCATGAAGTGGGTGCCCGCGCACAGATCAGTGACAAACATAACACACTCAAGATAGCTCATCAGGATCGGCAGTATCTGCCAATAAGAAATGTGAAAATTGTAAAACAAAACTTCACTTTGAACATGACAATTTTTTAATAGTTTTCTGCAGAAAATTGTGCTTAGGATATATAGTTAACCCTTAGAAAGCTGCAGTAGATTTTGTCGTCTGCTGTACGTTTTATTTGGCATTATACTCATGAAAAACATGCTTTGACAGTACATTAGAATCATTTCCAATGGTTGGTTGTTATATGTCATTTGCCGTGTATGAAGCGAAAAACCACATTGAATATCCGAGACATCATCTGAGACACAGTGCTTTTAATCTTACAATATGAAAATATTTGGCTCGGATAAATGTTGGCTAGATAGAAAGAAAATACGATAGATAGATAGAAAGAAAATACGAAAAACACGTGTGGCCATGACTGCAAAAATGGGGCTTACGGGCTTTGCGACCAGTGTAGATTCAGATCAGCCTGTGCATTCGCACAGTCTGATCAGGATCTACACTGTTCACCAGTCCATCAATAAATAGATCATTACCAGGCCACAGGAGTGTGCTATTTGACCAACAGCTACACTGATCACTAATCCCATAAGCCCCATTTCCCCAGTCACAGCCATGTATCAAAATGACGTTCAACGCTACTGTCCATTTTCATTCTCAGTCGGTGGCCATTTTGAACCCTAAATACTTCCCAAATGAGTGATATTATGTTTTTCACTGCATGTACGGTTGAATGGTAAAATAGGGAAGTGGGAATACAGCACCTCCACCATAGTTTGGATCCTCCGTGGATACCACACTTTGGGCCTTCACCAATTTACGCTGGGTACCTTGCGACCGGCTGCGTTTGAACTCGGGACACGCCTTGGTGCGTGGCCTGTAACTGGTCGGACTCATGCAGTCACCATTAATCTATAAGCAAGTGGAAATCGGCACGCACATGAAACTAAATGTCGGGGACACGTATAACTCAGGTGAACCGGCAATAACTAGGGCTGAAAATGAAAGAAAATAAATAAATGAACCATGTTTACAGATTAATTGCATTTGTCACCAGCGTTGACATGAATTAGAATGTATGATTTGTCTCTAGTAAATTCAGTAGCCTATTTCACCAAACTTGCAAAGTATACTTATTTACTTACGTAAAGTACACTTTGAGGGAGAAATTTTCACTTTCAGGATAAATTTATTCATTTTTATTATACTGAATTTATTACATTATCACAGCCATTTTGCCTGTGCTAATGTAATAAATTCAGTATACTAATTCTGCATATTTTTAATCATCAAATATATGCAGTCGTTAGTTCTATATGGAATAATTCATTTCGGGAAAAATAAATGATTACTCCCTCAAAGTATACTTAGTTAGATAAGTATACTTTGCAATTTTGGTGAAATCGGCTACAGATTGCCTATAACCCAGTAAGCTGAAAATAATCAACGCTAGTCTCAAATGCAATAAGCCTGGTTTGTGCGAACACGGATCAAATAAATGGTCACAAAAGATAGTCACACAGGCATGCAGCATATTGGTATAGTACCGTTTGAAAAAAAATCCATATATTTCCCCATATACATATGCTGATTGCATGCATGGTGACTGGCAAGCATTTGAAAATAGTCAAACATTCTGTCTAGTATAAAAATTCTATTGAAAGTAAATAAACATGAACATATCATTTCATACCAATCCAACTGAGTGGGGGGTGAATCGGGAATTATAATTATAACAACACGTAGTCAACGTACACCGAGCAGGGATTCCGCTGGGGAAAATAAAAAAATCGCCACTTCAAAAAAAAAAAGGAATAACCAAAAGGATAAAAATAAACAATTGGCGATAAAAAATTACAATTTACGAAAAAAAAAAAAAAAAAAAAATTGTTATCGCCAATTGTTTATTTTTATCGCCAATTGCGAAAGTGGCGATCGCCAGCGGAATCCCTGACCGAGTTAGTCATGCATGAACAAAAGTCTTAAAAATAACATAATATAAAACTGGAGTTTCATACGTATTTTTTCTGTGTTCTGCTTCCGCCTGGGAAACTGCCCGATATGGACTACAAATTACGATGGCATGATCATAATATATCGTTGGACAAATGTGTCTTTATTAACCCTTAGAACGTAAATTGTCATCGGCTGTTGTTTTATATTTTGTCTTCATTCTCAATAAAAACATGGTTTGACAGCACTTTAGAATCATCTCCATAGGAAATGATTCCAAAGTGTTGTCAAAGCATGTATTTAATAAGAAAAATGGAAATTAGAAAATAAACAGCAGACGACAAAATTTAGATCAGCATTGTAAGGGTTAATTTGTTTTGTAACTGTTTTTCGTTATTTATTTTTATTTTTTGTGTAATGTTACCTTTCCAATTTCAAAATTAATGTTAAGGTCATACTGAATCAATCCAAATAGCTTCATGTTTTATGTAGTAATAGCAGCCATATCAGAGCTCCAGTTAAGATGCGTAATTTGATCAACTTTGGGGAGACTTGCGTTATTTCTTCGCCAAAATTGGCAAGTTGGGAGTGCTTTAGAATCGTCTCGATGAGACGATTCTAAAGCAATCCCAACTTGCCATTTTTCGTGAAGAAATAAGAAAAATACCCAGAAAATTTGGTCCAATTACGTACCTTAACTGGAGCTCTGCATATTCAGTTAAAACTTGTTCCATTAAATCAAAAGATTAGCAATCAAAGTTTGTTTAAAAGTAGAACAAACTAACATAAATAAATGAATTAATAATATAACATTCAACATGCTGAACCAAGAATGTTTCCTTTTAATATATATTTACCATCAACCTTATTGTTTCACTTCAACAAGTTTTTGAGCACTTTTGTCACTGTTACCTATTACCTATTATATGTGTGTTACTGTGTGGCACGGAAAAAATCCTGTTGTATAAAGTGTAAAAATGATGCGGTTGTATTTCATATTTGAAGAATGCATATAGTGACACAGTGATACAGTAACTAGCTGAAGCGAATACAGCACTATGCTATCACCGAGTGGGTGGGGTAACCAGGGATTCCGCTGGGAAAAAAAAAAAAATTGCCACTTCAAAAAAAAATAAACGATTGGCGATAAACAATTACAATTTTCGAGAAAAAATAAATAAATAAAAAATTGCTAAAGTGGCGATCGCCAGCGGAATCCCTGGGTAACTACAAGCTGACGACCAACAATGGTGACACTTATCGCTGAACCAACACCGGCAATGTGGCAAGCATGCGACATTGGGAGGTATTCCCTTACCCTGAAAAAGCAGAGAAAAATCCTGAAGATAAACCGACAGCTCTAGCTAAGCAACACATATCACAGGGTAGATTTTGGAATATCATATTTCTATGTAATATCAAGCAAATTGGCAATTCTATGAAATTACCATCTTGTATGATTCAGAGAAAAGGTAAAAATAAGCTAAGTCTATGAGATTAAACATCGCTAATGAACATTCAAGATTCTTGTTGGTTTTTTTTTTGGCTGACAAAATAGCCAGCGATTAATATAGAGTGAAAAATCTTCTTTTGAGATTGATTGTTTTACACCAGGCAGACTTACCAGTTACCACACCAGTGGGTCATTTCAATAAACTTTGTACGATTAAAATGTTCCTAAGTGCAAATTTAGGATCATCTGGAAAGTTCAATTGATGGATTTACATTTAACCTTTACACCGCTATCTTAATTTTTTGTCGTCTGCTGTTTATTTTCTATTTTCCATTTTATCATCAAAAATTGTGAAAAATTGTTGACAAATTTCAACATTATATACATAAAAATATCATAGTATTGAAAGCAATTTTGGAAAAAAGGTTCCATATATTATATGCGATCTAGTATTCGATCTCATAGACTTGTTCAAATGGATGTGAGGTAAAAATACAAAACAATTATGAATTGACACTATCCGCAACTGGAAAAATGAGGCGTATAACTTTTAGTTTTAACATATTTTATTGAATAACAGTTTACATTAACTCTTTGCATGCTGGGAAACTTGTGGGCTATAAATAGTTCAAATCTAGCAGACAAGAATTCATCATATTTTCTTGTAGGTATTTTTCTCCCCATAAATATCATGAATATGTCTTGGAATTTCATTAGAATCAAGTCCTGAGGACTCAATTCTAATGAAATTGCAAGACATATTTACAGAGAGAAATAAAACATATAATCCTAATTCGTTTGGCGGATATTTTCGCTGCTAGCATGCAAAGAGTTAATAGAGCTAGATAAGCAGTGTGAAGAGGATTGGAACCAGGGCTCCAGATAAGGAATTAGTAATTGAGTATTGTTACTCCATCATTTCTGAAGCAATTGGGTATTTCAAAATTTGAATTGGGTAAAATAAATCACACTACTGTTTACTCATCAACAGACAGCAATTGTTGAATAGTTTGCTTCAAAATGAAAACATGTCTTGGCATTTCATTAGAATTGTCTCCTTGGAGACAATTCTAATGAAATACCGAGATGTGTTTTCAAGGAAAATAAGAAAAATATGCTATATTTGTGGTCTGTTTATTTTTTTCTGCAGTATGATAAAGGTACCACAATTTTGTTATTGCTTTTTGATACTCACTACTTCTGATTTCAATTGGGTTTTTGGCAATTGGGTATTTAAGCAAATACGCAGCTTATCTGGAGCCCTGTGGAACAAAAGATAACTATCTTATAGAGTTCCTCTCCTTGAACTTTTGCAACAAGTGTAGACCCAGATCAGCCTGCACATCCGTGCAGTCTGATCTGGGCCTGCACTGTTCGCCATCCAGTTAGTGACTAAATCATGCAGTAGAGAATAAGACAATAGATCAAACACAAATTCTAAATGCCTCATTTCCAGTTACATATAGGAATCCATTATCAAGATAATATGGCTCAGTGACACAACAAACAGCATTGGCCGGTAATGATATTGAAGATCTGTTCTTCAGAAACTCAACTATGGTCCAAATTATTTTCGGCCAATATTGTTAACCCTTACACCGCTATCTTAATTTTTAGTTGTCTGCTGTTTATTTTCTATTTTCCATTTTTATGATCAAAAACGTGCTTTGACAGCACTTTAGAATAATTTTCAACATGCTTTGACAGCACTTTAGAATCATTTCCATTGGAAATGATTCTGAAGTGCTGTCAAACCATGTTTTTATTGAGAAATATCGCAAGATATAAAAGCAACAGCAGACAATTGTTGTGTGTAGCGGTCTAAGGGTTAATAAGTGCCATAGCGTATTATTCCGAGAACGGAGTCCATGTACATGCGATAGAAACACGGGTGATGTGCAGGTGATTGGCGAGTGATTGGCTGTTATTGACAATTTAAGGGGTCAGTAGAAGAAGGGTGCTAAGTCCATAAGGGACTTGTCCATAAGGGACTTAGCCCCCTTTTTCCAGTGACCCCTTAACCCTTTCAACACCAAGTAACTTAATAGGATGTTCCATGCCAATGTTTCACGCTATTTCATTAATCTGTACGACGTTTAAAATTATTAACAAACAGTGGAGATCCTGATGAGACGGCTCGTTACGAGCCGGCTCATCTGGATCTGCACTGTTTGCAAACATTGTCTCTATAGAGGTATGTGGTGTTGAAAGGGTTAACCCTTTCAACACAAAGTAACTTAATAGGATGTTCCATGCCAATGTTTCACGCTATTTCATTAATTTTGTTCATTCAAATTATCCCATTCTTCTAAAAGGTAATCTGTACGACGTTTAAAATTATTAACAAACAGTGGACATCCTGATGAGACGGCTCGTAACTTACGAGCCGGCTCATCTGGATCTGCACTGTTTGCAAACATTGTCTCTATAGAGGTCTGTGGTGTTGAAAGGGTTAATTTCATTACATAACAAGACATACACAGTGATATACAGACAAAATAATCTTGCAAAGAAACATGCAGTTACATGTATACCAATCTAGCAATTACAATACTGACTACGTTAGATTAGTTTCACTATTTCCCAAAAACCTATTTTGGCAGGAGATTAGATGGAGATGATTCTAACGTCCTGCTAAAACACGCTTTTGTTTCAAAGTATAGAACAGCAGACAAATGTTTTGTTTCCTGTCTTCAAAGGGCTAAGCTGGAAAGGAAAATGTGTCTGCTTATCTAAACGTTAATCATTGTTTTATATTTGTTCACATATGAGCAGAATCTAACGAGCTGCGGAAATGCTTATTTGTCGACTAACATCCACACATACTTTCTACGAGACAGAAAGCATCCATACCACCACAAAACAACAAAGACACAACTGAGGTAAAAAAAACAAATAAGAAAACAAAATTAGTAAACAAACTATACGGAAGCTGTGAAAAGTCTGTCCTGCTGGATCAGATGTGATAAAACGTTTAAAACACTGAATTAATTGTTTTTATCGTCTGTAGCCTATTTCATCAACATTGCAAAGTATACTTTAGTAGCAAAGTATACTTTGTGGGAGAAATTTTCAATTTTTTGAAAAATTTATTAATTTTTATTATACTGAATTTATTACATTATCACAGCCATTTAATGGCTGTGATAATGTAATAAATTCAGTATGATAATTCTGCATACTTTTAATCATGAAATATATGCATTTGTTAGTTCTATGCGAAATAATGCATATCAGGAAAAATAAATGATTGCTCCCTCAAAGTATACTTTGCTAGTAAAGTATACTTTGCAATGTTGGTGAAATAGGCTACAGATGTGATAAAACGTTTAAAACACTGAATTAATTTTTTTTATCGTCTGATGTTTTCTTTATTTTCCATTTTTTTCAGCAAAAATGTTTTGGCAACTCGTGACAATTGTCTCGATGCATGGCCAAAACTACTTTTTATTATTAAGAAAATAAGTTAACAAATGAAAAACAGAATATGAATAGTACTTTGTTGTGTTTTAAGAGTTAACGGATAACGATATACTAGATATTACCGTATTTCGCTGTGTATTGCGCGCACTTTTTCACCCGCATTTTTAATCCAGAAGTCACCCTGCATGTTATAGGTAGGTAGATAAATTTCAAACATATTTTCCAACTGATTTCTGCCAGTTTTACGCATTTTTTATCAAACAAAACAAGCCCGGAAACGGAAATATCAATTTTTGACAGGTGTCCGCTATGACATTGAAATACGCATAGTGTGAAACAAGAGAAAAGGAATCAATCATTCAATGAATAAGAATGGGTGTGGTAAGTATAGATTGATGGTAAATTGGTATCTTTTGGGATTTCTGGGATACACCAAGCGTATTAAAAATACGCATCAAATGTGCCGAATAATAAGCAAGATGATCTGCAACCCGCAAATGCCATAAGCCCCATTTCTCCATCCAAAGCCACATTTATCCACATTGGGCGTTAAACACCAATTCAATTCCATTGACATTGTTAATGTTTCCGTCTTGAAGTTGATTTCTATTTTATGGGGGGAGATTTAATATAGCCAGGCTCGTAACATAAGAGGCTACGTGTATTACAGGAAATTTACATGTTTTCTGTATTTACGCTGGTGTCCCGATCTCATATCGGTCAAATGTTGCCTGTTGGGTATTGTTTGGTTGTAAATTTTCAAAGTGACGTCACACGTCTGCCATCCTGTGAATAATTAATGAGGACCGATTATCTCAATCCCATAAGCGCTTGATGTAAGATTTTAGATGCTAAATCAAGCGTCGCGCATTCAGATCGCACTCGGTAAAACTCGGTAATGGTCGTTTTCGTTGCTAGGTTGCCGACTGACTGTGTTACTATTTTTGTAAAGTATTGACAAGTATTCACGCATCAATACCTTATGACATGTGCGACCAGCATAGCCCCTGATTCGCCTGCGCATACACTGATATGGGGCGGCTATGCTGGAATGTCGTGTATTCAGGTAGTATTGTTAAACCTAATCAATAAACAGTGAGTACACACCATCTGTACCTACGTATATCCACGGTGGTCCACAGTGTCAATATTTGGCTGGGGGGAATTGTTTATGGCCCATTTCTCATGTGCAGGTCACTAGTAGGAGTTAGTATCGCCTTGGGGAAGCAGTTTACACATGGCTGCTGTGTGTTTGCGATTACGAGTAATATGTTATACACGAATGGCAAATATGGTGGAAGTATATACAACAAATTTCTTCGTAAGGTTCAATAAGTTTATTACATGCATCTTGAATTTTTAATTATTTAGCATATTAATCAGTACATAACAATAAATACAACTTAATTTTAGACAATATAAAGTATAATTTATGCCTCGATTAGTAAAGCTGATCTTTTTCTCACCGATTAGCAGCTTCGAGAGAGCCTAACAGCACATGTTCAGCATTGTGGATGTGAACTCGGAATGCAATTTTCTTATACTCGTGACGGAATTTCCGCAGATAGTTTTTTTTTTTTTTAAATTTGTTGCGCGCTATAGACGCGAACAATTCTTTTCCTGATTTTTCCCCCCCAAAATATAGATGCGCGTTGTACACCAGTGCGCGCAATACACAGCGAAATACGGTAGATATTTCACACTTGATTCAACACTAAAACCCTCTATAGCAGTATTTGCAAACAGTGTAGATCCAGATGAGCCGGCTCGTGACGAGCCGTCTCATCAGGACCTGCACTTTTTGCAAGTAATTTTCGTATTTTTAGAACAATAACACCCCGTTTACATAAATGGACTGGTCTGAAAATCATTTTGTGACAATTGGATAGGTCGGAAAATTAACATATCAAAATCCATTCCAATTATTTCGAGGTGAAAAGGTTAAGCAGAAGATTACATTTGGTGAAAGGTTTTGTACTCCAGAGTGGAAACTGGTAGTGACAGAATCGGACAAGCAAGACAGGCGTTTGGAACAGTGTGGGTGTGTTAGTGTGAGGCGATGGTGCATGGACCTACCCTGTAGACTACTACCCTGGGGGACGCTAGTGCCCTGCTGGTTAGTAATGGAGTATAGAGGCAGTCTGCACCTACCATGGGGCTGTGTTAGCTCCCTCACCGTCATCCGATGTACCACGATCTTCGCATTATTGTTATCCTCACACAGGTCAATCACGTTAACTTTCTGTTTCCTGTGGGAACGTCTATCATCATTGTCATCATCAGAGTTATCATGACCAGTGACTAGCTGTTTCACTTTTACACTGAAATTTCGGAAAAAACCTTTTTCCTTCCCATCGCTTGGGCTCAATACTTCGCATGGCGATAAAACCAGATCGTCGTCTGTCAGTGGGTTGTTGTCCGTCTCCGATCGGCTGTCGTGTTCGTCTTGGGCCGTGTCGTTGTATTCGCGATGCATGGGTGAAATCTGTGAGTCGGAGTCCTCGGTGGCATCCACCACTACCATGTGAGCTTCATCATTCGATTTATAACCCTTACGTTTATGCTTCAGTCGCTTTTTTAAGTTTTTGAAAGAATACTTTCTCTGACCATCCGGCAATGATTTCAGATCTGTCACACTTATGGTAGCCTTAATGTGTTCCTTGGAAACTGGCGTGGTGGGGGTGTCAGGGGCTGTACCAACCGAAATCTGTGAAGTTGATTGGTTTGAAGTTGTCAGCGATTGCAACAAATCTTCAGATACCTGCACCAGCGGAAGAGACACAGTTCGCTTCAAGTATCTTTTTTTAGACTGATGAACAGACGCAGGTGACATAACTTGTATATCAGGAAGATCTGTTTTAGACACTGGCAATGTTTGTGGATCATCCTTGTTTTCATTGATCTCCGTCTCCAATTCTCCTAGCTGAGTGAGCGATTCAGGTCTTGCAGGAGTATCACCTGCAACGGGCACCTGCCTACGCGCAATGGTAGCGCCTTCCACTATAGCACCTAGTTTAAGTTTGGGAGGTTTCACGCGCAGTGTTTGGCCGGGATTACTACCAGACTGAAAGCAGGAAAAAATAAACTGAACAAAATAGGGACAACAACATATAATAGCTCTAGCCCTGATGATTAGTACAACATTTGAGACAAGAATTGACAAACCTTAACCCATCATTATTAAATGGAGCATATGCTTAAACCTCATGCTCAAAACAGAGTTTCACTGGTCAATGCTGAACCCTGCTCAGCTTCAGCCAACCAAACAAGTAAAAGTTTGAGAAAGTCAGTTTTATAATCTGAATTGAATACAAACATATTCTTTAATTGAAAATTAACCCTGAAACAAAATAATAGTATATTATCAAATTTCAGGTTAAGTGAAGTATATGGCCAATCATCAAGGCTATAGGGGCGGTCAGTTTGCAAAAGGAACCTTACAATGTCTGCGACCTGCATAGGAGGTAGCCCCCTTATTCCACTGACCCTTCAATTATATATTTATAATCTCACTAAGTGAATATGCAAGAGGACCAAAACAACAATTATTGCAAACGTTGCAAGGGACCTTTTCTCAGCCAGGGCCCCATATTTATCAAAATAACCCAAAATGACAACATACTTTGGTGTAAATTACAGACTAATTTCCCCATCTTTGATGATACACTCAATACAGTTCACAGCCTCCATCAACATGGGCGGATTCAGTGGGGGGAGGGGGGCAGGGGGGGTGTGGTGGGGGGGGGACGGACCCGGCGCGCGCCCCCCCCTAAAATTCGCCCAGTAAAGATTTTTTACAAGTTACAAGGCACGTTTCATGCCAAGTGCTATGTATTCCATGCATTTTTCAGTCGTTGTCTTATTGTTTCAAAATTTAAACGTTTTCAATAAAAAATCATGTCTAAACATACTGTGACAGTGTCAATATTTTTGCGCCAAAATGCGCCAGAACGCAGGAAATGTGATGTAGATTTCAAAAAGCCCCCGGACCCCCACCATTTTGCAATACTTGACTATATCGATAATATAGTCAAGTATTGCAAAATAGTTACGCCCACCCTAACCTGAAATCCTGGATCCGCGCCTGATCAAGGGTTGTTTCCTTAGATTTTGGTTGAAGTAAATGAAATTAGATATACACTAAGAATTTGTCTAGGCCTGCTAAACTAGTACTTAACCCGTTATAGGCCGGACACATTACAGTAACATGAAAATTAATATATTTCTTTCCATCTATTATCTCCATTTCTGTTAGGAAGTTTATGTTGTTTTCGACAAAACGGTTGGTATAAACATATTTTTCGGTATACAAACAGTGTAAAGAGGATTGAAATGAAAGATTGCTATCTTATAGAGTTCCGATGAAACGGTTCATATGGGTGGTAACAACATAAACTTTCATGGATAATAAACAAAATCTGATTTTGTATGTATGTATCTATAGACGTCAATGGGTGAAGTGCATTTAGGCTCATTTGACGGATGGATTGACTGATGAACTGATTAACTGAATGTGAATTTGTGTCTGTTCATATAGAGATGCTTTTATTTCATGTGCATCATAGATGAAATACTAACTACATGTATCCTCAAATTGTATGTGTGGACAACAATGAATAAAAAATAATAATAATAAGCAACAACATCTAAAATGGTGATGTACTTGCAAGGGAGAAGGGTCATTTACATGTGATGGCCATTAAGCAACTAGAAGCATATGTAAACCAAGTGTGTAGCGTACAGTAACACATGTTGGCATATGTGACTCACCCACAGGTGTTCGGCTTGGTATTGCTGTATAGACTACACTACTGTCTGTTTCACGAAAGCTGCCCAAATTTTACGGTTATATAAACAATTCAAAAACAAGATTTCTTTTGATAATATTAAATTAAAGGAAAAATTAAGAATGAGCCTTCTTTTTATTTCGTGAAATTTGGTCAAATATTGATTTTATTGCGAAAAAACAATTTCCCCATGTTAAATCCCCATAGACATCTTCACGTCTATGGGGATTTAACATGGGGAATTTTTTTTAGAATTTTAGAAATACTGGACCGATTTTTAAAATTTAACTTTTGTTTTCTTAGTTAGATCATATCCAAGCTATCTAGTCAGGTTTCGGAGTCAAATTCGGAGTCCCACACTTCCTTACCACTTTATAATTACCTCCCTTGACAGTTGGATAACTTGCTTTGTTATTAACCCATTCCTTCTGGAAAACACCTTTACTAAATATTTTATTTTTATTTTTGTTATTTCTCATTGAAAGTATATGCTGTGACCACTCATTTGAACCATCTCGACGAGACGGTTCAAATGGTAGTCGCGACATATACTTCTGAGAGCATAAATATTTAGGATTTTCCGCAAACATAATGGCATATCTTCAGCATGAAAAGGGTTAATATAAAGGTTTCTAAGTCAGGTAGGATAGAAGCTTGTATTGTAACAGAAACATGTTAACTTGGATTATGTTTGGATATGTTCAATGAATTTCAGCAAGATAATGATAGTTTTCCAATTTTCCACCAAAACCAAAATATTAAGTTATTAAAAAGCATTAAAAACAGTACAGAATTTGCTACGATACAAGCTTGTGTCTGACTTGCGCCTATCAGGTTTAATTCAATATTTGTTTGCATCATTATGTTCTATGTATTTCAGCAATATAACAATAAATTTCAAAGGAGCATGTGAATTTTCCACCAACATATCTATGCTAGCTTCATTAAAAGCACCAAATTTGTTGCAATATGAGTTTTGTGTCTGACACGAACTGAAACCCTTGTAGTTTACATAGCAATGCCGCAGGAAGCCGAATCCCTGTGGACTCGCCAAGACGAACATGGGCTTATTGAGTATGCGACCAGTGTAGCCCAATATCAGCCTGCATCCTCTGTGGGAAACACTTCCATTGCAGCCAAATAAAACTTCAGGAGCCCGTTTCACTAAACTTTGTAGGACTAAAATGTTCGTAAGTGAAAAGTTGGGATCGTCTGGAAATTTCAATTGATGGATTTACATTTATTGAGCATAGGCTGCATATGCATATGCAGCCTATGCTCAATAAATGTGAATCCAATAATTATTTACAAGAAACAATTGTTAATGTGAAATTTTGCACTTACAAATATTTTAGTCGTAATAAGTTTAGTGAAACGGCCCCCAGGTCAGTATCAGGCTGTGGGAATGGGCTAGCTGATCAGGATCTACACCGGTCGAAACTCGATCCGCCCCTCTGTTGTCGTCATATGTGGTTGGTACTAGAGAAATTGGGCTTATGTGATCTGTAGCCATAAACCCCTTTTCTCCAGTCACAGCCACATTTGTATATGGACAAGGTTCAAATGAGTGGTCAAAACATATACCTTGGCATAGAAATAAAACTAGCAGTTATATTTCTTTCCTTCATGTATATAGGGTTCAGCACATACGGACAGACAGACAGACAGATAGACGGAAGCATCTATAATGTTGTGACCACTGGGAAAATAAATTGTGAAATTAACTAATAAAATAAAATTGTCTAATAAAACAATATCGAGAAGTGAAGTGAACAGTTAGATGGCATGATAAATCCTTGGTATATATTTTTTAATTATTTATACACACAATAAAAACAATTATTATTTTCAAGGTAAGTAAAATATTCAATAAAAGGTCATTACGGCTAATACATATACATTTCAACCCACCTATAACACCATTAACCCTTACACCGCTATCTTAATTTTTTGTCGTCTTCTGTTTATTTTCAATTTTCCATTTTTAGAATAATTTACAACATGGTTTGACAGCATTTCAGAATCATTTCCATTGGAAATGATTCTTAAGTGCTGTCAAACCATGTTTTTATTGAGAAATAAAGCAAAACATAAAAGCAACAGTAGACAACAATTGTTGTGTGTAGCGGTCTAAGGGTTAATGATAACACGAATATAACACAATCATGTCATGGCTCCCAAATACCCAGTTATAATATTTGTTCATACATTTAGTATGGATATAACACAATGGCTGTGCATGGACCCCAACCATAGGTAAAGGGATTTCAGTGTATATAGATGTAGTATGTGCACTGCTACTTAGGGCCACTTGAAACTACATGTTACTAAATGTGGTTGCGACTGCAGAAACAGGTTTTGCATCCGCAGTCTGATCAGGATCTGCAACTTCGTAAAACCAAAATGTTCATAAGTGCAAAATTATGATAGTCTGTTAATTGTAAACAATTATTGGATTTACATTTACTGAGCATAGGCTGCACATGCAGCCTATGCTCAATAAATGTAAATCCATCACTTGAAATATCCAGACGATCCTAAATTTGCACTTACGAACATTTTAGTTGCACAAAGTATAGTGAAACGGGCCCCTGTATCCGTCTCGTATACTTTCATGGAGAAAAATATATTAGGCAAGCCATGTAATTTTGTACCTGTAATTTCTGTAAATATTTTCAATGAAAAATCACACATCTTAGGTTCAACAAGAATTCCACCACAGAAGCAGTGTCGCACCTGCCGAGGCATTTGACCATAACATGATCATGGGCATGTGCAAAAGTAAGCATCACAAACGCCGTCAGAGAAGTGCATGCTCAAAACACGAAAAAGATCAAGGTTGAAGAAACTTTTTGACATATAAAAATGGCTAAGTTTTTCCACAACCATGTGAAGGTCAAAAAGGTTGTCATGTTAATGGCAGCATGAGTGTGTTCCAAATGCTTACATGTTTCAAGTGTCCAAACATTGAAGCAATCCATCAAGTAACATTAATGTCAATATCATGATGAAGAAACTTTTACAAACCTTTTGACGCAACAAAAATGGCTAAGTGTTTCCGCAAAAATGTAAAGGTAAAAAAGGTCAAGGTCATACTAATGGCAGCATGAGTGTGTTCCAAATGCTCACATGTATCAAGTGTCCAAATACTATAGTCGCGCAACTATAGTCCCCGCCTTTTACGTCGCCATCGGCGTCGTCTTCCGAAGTGTCAAAAAGTTTGTACACGCTTTATCATCATGGTACAAAAATTCATGGCTAGTCTGATATATTTAACAGTAAAACAGCATATCCACATAATGTAATGATGAAAACCATTAGCTGTCTGCTGGATTGTGCTGTGAAATAAAGGCTACTGATTAAATAGATGTGTCAGTAAGCGAGGCTTACGGAATAACCCCCGGCGTGGGCTCAGGTACCCCTAAATAAGTAGATTTTGCAGATAGTCTGTAGGCCTGTGACCTTGACCTTGGGATCAGCGGGGTTCGGACGGTCATGGATTAATGTGTGAAATATTAAAATTTTCGATAAAGGAAATAGAAGTTATAACAGATTTCTCCGATAATTTTTTTTTGTGATGAGACCAAAGTACATGACCTTGACCAGTTGTGGATTTGTCATAGCATAATAGTAGAACCTTAGAGAAATGCATGTGTGAAATATTAAGAATTTTCGATGAAGGAAATAGAAGTTATAATAGATTTCTCCTATGTTAAGTTTTGTGAAGAGACTAAGTATCGTGACCTTGACCTTGGGATCAGCCAGGGTTGGACGGTCATGGATTTGTCACAGCATGATAATAGAACCTTAGAGGAAGGCATGTGTGAAATATTAAGAATTTTCGGTGAAGGAAATAGAAGTTATAACATATTTCTCTGACATTAAGTTTTGTAAAGAGACTAAGTATGTGACCTTGACCTTGGCATCACCGTGGGTTGGACGGTCAAGGATTTGTCACAACATGATATTAGAGCCTGAGGGGAATGCATGGGTGAAATCTTAATAATTTCGAAGAAGGAAATAGAAGTTATAACATATTTCTCTCATGTTCAGTTTAGTGAAAGATGTACAACCAGACCCAAAAATATACCCCCCCCCCCCCTCGTTGCGTGGGGTATAAAAACATTCAGAGTACTGAATTCCGTGATTGAAATCAGTCAGTTGGATTGGCCGCCAATCCAACTGACTGATTTTGTGCACAAAGCTTGAGAACGTACTCAGTAAACTATAATCACATGAACTGCACTTGCACTTGCTAATACAACAATAACGCTCATTTCGTCGAGACATGCCACATGTTTGCGAAATAAAATTTACACATTTTCAAGCTGATAATTCCTGATGTGACCATGAGTGGGCATTACAATGGTGTCGGCTAATTCTGCGCACCTAAGGCTTTCCAAACAAATTTATATGGCATTACGATCTCCATATTCAGTAAAACTTTCCTGAATATTCAACACAGTTAAAAGACGTTTGTGCAGATAAAATGTCATAACTTTCTGATGTCAGTAAGTGACGTAAATTGTATGATGTATGACATCACATGCGTGTTTGCAACGTCACATTTGTTCATGCTAATGCTGCGCATCTGGTAGTATAAACAAAATGGCGAGCAGCATACTGGATTAACAGTTAATTTAGTAAATAAGACAGCTATTCCATCAGCAGGGTCTGAGGATATTTTACACATTTTGACTATATTCGGAATAACTTTTTACCAAAACTAACGGAATGTGATAAAATTGGGCCAAAGTGTAGCAATTAATCAGCTTGTTTATTCCAAAATCCACATAGTTTATGATGTACGCATGGCTAAATTTGCCGTGAATTGCGCATTAGCCAATGCCCAGAATTAGCTGAAATTACAGTACATCAGAAAGGTTGACATTTTGTCGAGGCCAACATTACCATCACAAGCTTCCATTGATACAATGTTTCGAGATTTCGGGCATATCCATATTTCTGGAAACAGAAGAATTCTGTTTTCCGAAATTATATAATCATCTGTCTGAGCACGAGTATGTACTCGGTCCTCATGCTTAAAATATGAGAGAGTGATTGGTTAATACTCGGCCAATCAAACCGCTTAATTTCAAGGATGGTTCTCATGATTACAATCAGGAAGTTTTGATTGGCTGAATGCTTTGTCCCTGTCAACCGAACAGCTAAATTTCTAGTACAATTTCCGAGAATTTACTCAGTAACTTATATGTGGCTGTGACTCGAGAAATGAGGCTAATGGGTTTTGCGACCAGTGTAGATCCAGATCAGACTGTGCATCCGCAGTCTGATCAGGATCTGCACTGTTTGCCATTCCATCAATGAAACACACTTATGCTTCTAGCAAGCAAAATGGATGATTATCAGACTACAGAAATGTGCTAGAAGATTAGGTATTACACTGGTCACAAACACCACAAGTCCCATTTCTCCAGTCACAGCCACATATAATTGTTCACCATGGCCTGAGCATGGTGAGAATTCACCCTTAGAATGCTGAACGCTATTTATTTTCTATTTCCAATTTTTCTCATCAACAATGGAAATGATTCTAAAGTCCTGTCAAACCATGTTTTGATAGAAAAAAAAAGAAAAAATTTAAACCAGCGGCAGACGACAATTTTTTTTGTTTCCCGCTTTCTAAGATTTAATCAACTGACTTGATCACATCAACAACATGGTTTGACAGCACTTTAGAATCATTCCATTAACATCATGATTTGACAGGACTTTAGCATCATTTCCAATGGAAATGATTCTAATGTGCTGTCAAACCAGGTTTTAATGAGCAGATGACAATTTTCGTTTCTCACATTCAAAGGATTAATCACGTGACTTACTTGATCACTGGTTGGAGACCGAGCACCTTCGTCATTCACGTTATACAGGGCTGGGTTACTGCCATCCAGGGGCGGAGGCCGTTTACCCCGGGGTGAGCGGGGAGCCCGCTGGTATGGGTCCATTGAACCTGTTGGTCACATGGACAAAATGAATAATTGAATTTTATTGGGACTAAAACTATAGTTTCTCGTCTACAACATGCTTGTACATTCGTTCACGTATCAGATTGGACGTGTTCACAAAAATGTAATAGCGTAATGATTCTAATAGACGCCCACCCCCCAGTGTTGACATTGAAAATGACCAATATTTTGGCTGATTTTCACGAAATTAGTGCCTCTAATAAACGCCCAGCGCATATCTTGGGACAAAATCAGAGCTAATTATCCCAGGTATTACCCTGAAGTACGTTTTCATTGCAATTTCAGCAAATATTTTATGTCGCAATGTGCAATTTGCCGCTAACGGTTACCGGTCATAACAAATACACATCGAATCACGTGAGCAGAAGTGCAGTTTAAAAGGGTAGGAATATTACCACACCGCAAGTATTGATTGTATATGAGGACTACCGCTTCCGGATTATTTGTTAGCGCTAAGTTTTACCGACTTGAAAGCAACTTTTGGGAAATTTTATCGGACTGTTAATGGTAAATGGTTTGTTGATTTTCAAAAAATGACAGGGGACGTTTAACCCTTCCTACGCTGTTGACGGAAATGGTCGTCTGCTGTTTTTCATTTTTGCTTCAATTCTTAACAAAAAAATGGTTTTGACAGCACATGAGAATCTTCTCCACTGGAGGCGATTCTCATGTGCTGTCAAAACCAGGTTTTCGTCGAGAAATAGTGAAAATAAAACATTTCCAGCGGACGACATTTAATTCAGCGTAGTAAGGGTTAAATGGGCAAGGCGTTTTTAAATGGACGATTACGGTATATGTTTATCACAATGTTATATGTTGATAAAACATTGTGAAATCTAAAATTGAAGCCACTTAGTTTAGTAGAAACTAATTCCTTGATAAAGGCCTTGTGCTGAAACGTTGGATAAGTGGGTTCCTTGTTTTTGCCGAAAATAAAAATATTGGTTCGAGATAGTACAGCGGTCCTAAGCTTACCATACAAGTCAGGCGTCCCAAGGTTGAGCAGACAAGTTTTCTGGATTACATCCACGATGGCCAGACCGGACTCGTTCCCAAACGCTAATCTGCAACGAACATGCGGGCAAATGAAATGGCAGCAGACAGATGCGATATCATAGTTGCTCGCTTCGAGCCATCTCATCTGGATCTACATTGTTTGCAAACATTAGTATAGAGGTCTGTACCAAAACAAATGGTATCCAAATACTTAGTGTTATTACACTATACAAGGTTCCAACTCGGGTCGGACACAGCACTGTACTGTACATACACATGTCTAAAGGGTTCATTATTTGAACAGTACGGACAAAACCTGAAGATCATGATGAGACGGCGCTACAAGCAGGCTCATCTGGATCTAGTGTTTGCAAATGTTGGCTTCATGGTATGATAATGTAGAGTTAAGAGAAAAGAGTCTCAGTGCTCCAGATAAGCATTATGTTTAAGAGTATTATACCAACTGCTTTCAATATAAATGTTATTTTAATTTTAGTAAATGGATTACAGCAGTTATCATACATATTTCTGAATAAAATAGGGACTAAATGATTTTTGTTTGCACCTTTTCGTTAGCTGTGCTTTTTGATCACAGAGTTTAAAGGTACATGCCCACTCTGTAGGCACAAAATGTTCTTTATAGGAATTAAATAAGTGTATAATTGTGTCACTATTCCACCAGTTCTAAAAATTATGAGTGCCCGCTATACAAATATAATCATTTAGTGATATTTATCTTACTGATAGTGACTCGCGGTGGTATCAGGCTATTTTCATATGCAAACTATATTTTTTAATTATTTATACTAATTAAATGTGTCCCCTGAAAAAATTATATTTTCGACATATAAAATATGATCATTGCACATAAAAAATAATAATACAGAGAATAAATAGTAATATCCATTAACATTTTAAGGAAACACGGATATCGCCCCAGATATCAGTGTGGAAATTTACATCCGATATAAAATGTATAATAATGCCAATCAATATGTGGGGTAATGGTGAATGAATGTTTATTTTGCCAGAAAATGTCTCCGATGATGTCTCTTGATATAAAGAACATTTTGTGCCTACTGAGTGGGCATGTACCTTTAAAAAGATGTATAATTTGTATGTGTATGAAAGGTGATTTTTTACTGTGTGGAGAGGAGAGTAGCTGCTGTGTTGAGAGTAGCGGTAATTGTAAGAAATTTCTGTCTAAATTTAACTGAATGGGTCACTGAAAGAAAAGGGCTGAGCCCTTTTCTTTCAGTGACCCCTTCAGTTAAATTTATCCATCTTCCACTCCACCCTTCAGTAGTGCACTTACAAGCCGTAGGACGAGTTGATGGATATGCTGGTGACGTTGCCGGGGTGTTCATTGTCGAGCCACGTCAGGATACACACCATCTCTGGCTGGTACCCCGTCCCCCACTTCCGTGCCCCGGTCCTCACCTTTAAAGCTGTATTTTGTTCTGGCTGTAACGAGAACCGGCATCGTTACAATTATGAACTTGGGTAAAGCAGTTCTGTGTACATGTGACTGGAGAAATGAGGCTTATGGCATTTGTGGTCAGTCTAGTTTCTCGCCATACGATTATAAAATTTCATGAGCCAAACTCTCTAAAAGTAACAGGATTAGCACTCATCTTACTCACCATATTCCACTCTCACAAAAATGTAGCTAAGGGCCAAATTAGGGGGATATCAGTATTCTGGTAAGATGAGCCTGATCATTAACCCTTTCACCCTTAAGAAACTGGAATGGAATTTGATATGTTAATTTTGCAACCAATCCGACTCTTAAAATGGTTTTCAGACTAGTCCATTTATGAAAAGGGGGTGTTTTTGTTCTCAAAAGTATGAAAATTACTTGTAAAAAGTGCAGATCCTGATGAGACGGCTCGTCGCGAGCCGGCTCATCTGGATCTACACTGTTTGCCAATACCACTATACAGACCTGTGGTGTTGAAAGGGCTAAAATACTATTTGCATGCTCCAAACCTGCTGCCAGCATATTTTATAATCAGAGGCCCAGGGGGCCGTTTCACTAAACTTCCTACGACTAAAATGTTCGCAAGTGCAAAATTATGAGTCTGTAAATTTTACATTAACAAATTTTTCTTGTAAATAATTATTGGATTTACATTTATTGAGCATAGGCTGCATATGCAGCCTATGCTCAATAAATGTAAATCCATAAATAGAGAATAGTAGGTTAGTGCCGTGAATGGGAAAACATATCTGGCAAGGCTCAGGAAACGGGATTGGCGAGGCTCTGCCGAGCACATCCAGTTTCCGTGCCGCGCCAGATATTTTTTCCCATTCACGGCACTAACCTACTATTCTATTTATCCCGTCAACACCTTCAAATGGCTGTAAAATGCAAAAATTGTATTGACTGGATATCAAAAATGTTTCACGGCACCGTGTTTCATGGCACATACACACTGTGTTGATGGGATAAATTAAAATTTACAGACGATCATAAATTTGCACTTACAAACATTTTAGTCGTAGGAAGTTTAGTGAAAGTGAAGTTTAGCCCCAGATGTGCTACCACTAGCAAAGTATGGCAGCTCAACACTATACTGTTTGCCCAAGTTCATAATTGCAACTGAAGGGGTCAGTGGACGAAAGGGGCTAAACTGAGTAAACTCCCTCATGGAGTTAGCCCTCTTATTCCGCTGACCCCTTCAATAGTGAACTTACAAGCCATAGGACTAGTTGATATACATGGTGGAGCATGGGTGTTTCACTGACTGAAAGCCGGACACAGTTGACACACACTAGTGCTCCAGATAAGTTTTGTATCTAAAGAGTATTATACTCCCATATTTCAAAAAGTCAATGCATATTTTACTTCTACAAATGTATTATTGATTTTCTTCCTGCTTAAATAAGGAACAAATGATACAAAATAAAGCAAAATTAAAAATTCACTTATTTGAGCTGCAAAAAGCAACTGTTTGCTTTTTTGCAGCTCATTAATTTGAAAATCAATGCGTATTTTCACATTCACATTTGCACTCCCACTTTTGATAATCAATGTGTGTTCTGCTAAAATAAGTGCGTAAAATACGCCAATATGCAAATTATCTGGAGCTCTTACACTATAATTTGTGTCTACACTCGCCACAATAGCCATAATCCTCATTTCCGTATAGTCTCATACCGACAAGTGTATCAGAATTTCTGTAGTATCACCGAACATCTGGTGATATCTGTTGTAAAGGACATCTAAAGATGACAAAAGTTTCATAGCAAATGCAACATTTAATTTGAAGTTGAGCAGTTATTGAGAAAACAAAAAAAGAAGTTAACTTATTTGCCTTACATACAAGGCGAGCATAAATCCTCACGACCTTGACCTAGGGTATTCATATGTGGGGTGTATTCGAATCAAAGCACCATCCCTGGACACATATTGTTGCCAAATATTATTGAACTCGGTGAAGAGGTTAAGCAGTTATTAAGAAATGAAAGTGTTACTAATGTATAATTCCAGCACAAAAATATTTACACAATTCCCTAACATTTGATTGGTCTGTAGCAAGTGTCTGTCCAAAATTTATATCCCAGTAAACTCCCATGCCAAACTACTTTCCGTAACCGCGAGGCGCAGTTAAAATAATTCTTAAGAAAACGGAAAAAAAAACACATTTTCTTGATGAATTTATTTCAAATGCTGAATTTATATTTCAAATGCTGGAATTATAAGGACTGAATGGCCTTTTTGTGGAATTTATCGGGGATATAAACTGGGAAAAGTCGCGGGAATACAGTATTCCCGCGACTTTTCCAAGTTTATACCCCGATAAATTCCACAAAAAGGCCATTCATTCCTTATAATGCACTTAAGTGCGCACTTATGCAGATGGACTAATGCTATATCTATTGCCTATTGTTTACTTGTTTACAGCACTGTACAGGTATGTAACCCATGTTTACACCTTAGGATAGATAAAATCCTGAAAAAAACAAACATCGCTGCAACTACATATACTTACGCAAACGCGCAAGCCACAGGGATTCATTTAGCTTGCTTCGGCTGTTTTTCGAATTGTTATATAAACTACCGTAATAAGCCTAAATAATAGGACACAATTTATCCTGGGAAACACAATGAAGAGGGTCCCAATAGTTAAGGTTAGTATTATTGTACTGGTTTATCACAATAACAATATATTTGGATACAATTACAAGGTTTTCCAAAGCAAATTGTGTCCAAATGTGTTATTACGGTATTCAAGGTTCGAACTCAGGTCGGACACGGCACTGTACTGTACATAAACATGTCTAGAAAATCATGTTTGTGTATGTTCTATGTATTTTCGCAAGACAACAATTCTCAAATGGACATGCAGACTTTTCAGCAAAATATTTATGCTGTGATTTGGCTGTGATAATGTAATAAATTCAGTATAATAATTATGCATACTTTGAATCATCAAATGTATGCAATGGTTGGTTCAATATGAAATTATGCATTTTGGAAAAAATAAATGATTTCTCCTCAAAGTATACTTTGCTAGATAAGTATACTTTGCAATTTTGATGAAATAGGCTACTGAGTTGGAACCCTTGTATAGTTTATACAACAAGAAAACTGAGGCAAGCCAAATACCTGTGGTGCAAGCAAGGAAAATTCAAATATCAATAAGTGTCCCAAAGATTACATTTCAATGGATAAGCAAGATAAATATTTAGAAAGAACTTGACAATCAAAGTAGAATAGAAGACATCAGTACACATACATACATGCATGCAACACACACAGTCAACATCGTACAGTGATGGCGCCAGTTAAAAGTTGGGTTCACCGGATTCCAATGCGGGGTTGGGTCGAAAATAAAATCGTCTGTTTCCCCTCCAATGAGCAAGGTCTCAGGGGCTAGTTAGCAGGGCCCGGTTGTTCAAAACACCAGTTAGCTTAACGGACTGTTAAATCCTTAACGGACTGTTAAATCCTTAACTGAATGGTTAAAATCTCTGTTAAAACAGAGATTTTAACCATTCAGTTAAGGATTTAACAGTCCGTTAAGCTAACAGATGTTTTGAACAACCGGGCCCTGGTAGGTATTTGTTTATTTAAATTGAAGGGGTCAGTAGAGTTATAAAGAGGACAAGCTGTGGCCATACAGAGCGAATACATATTATGTTCTGTTTTCATACTGGCGTATAAAAAGGGCAAGCTCAAGTAATAACTGGCAATGCTTTGTTGGTTTTTTGTGAATTTCAACAATATAATGAAAATACATTGTTGTGCTTCAAATTATAAATGATATTTAAGCATGATATTGAAATATGAACCATTGGTGTCTACACAGCAACTTATTTCTGTGTAAAAATAGCTGGAAACTATTATTTTGGGGGCCATTTATGACAAATAGGGGCTAACTAGTGCACATGAATACACACAATAGTTTAATCCGTTGTTTGCCTTACACCCACTTTTACACCACCACCATCTTACCACAATGACGATAACAAAGACATACATGACAAAAGCGCGACCACGAGCGATGAGAACAGGATGGAAGATACAACGCAGTGCGACAGCGATAATTATCCTATCACACATATTGAAGAAATACATCGGACAACAACACACATCACTTGACATGACGAAAAAGGGTTTATCGAGTTGGCGACCAGTGTCTTCAGGTCATTACAATGGTAGGATACCACGTCATCGACCACATGCTAATGATTCCCGATTCACTCAATTTTGGTAAACGGAACAGCCGCTAGAAAGGTAAAAGTGTTATTTCCTGTTAAAATATAATTAGTGTGTTAAAACACTTTTACCTTTCTAACCAAGGCCAAATTGAGTGAATTGGGAATCATTTATCACATGCGCGATGACGTAGTATCCTACGATTGTATTAACAGGATAGTGTTTCCTATATACGTGTACCCTGTATGGCTGTGTAGTGAGGTGAGATAAAGAAATAGTATTAATTAACACATTGCAGTCCACGGATACAATACTTTTTTATTTTTTTATTTCTTCATAAATTATACGCTGTTACCACTCATTTGAACCGTCTCGTCGAGACGGTTCATATGAGTGGTAACAACATATAATTTTGAACAGAAAATAGAAAATAGCAGGGAAATCTAGAAACTGTGCACTTGTATCCCCTTCCCTACCTATACGCAACAAAATGTTAGTAAGGTGAGAGTTGTCATTGCGCACGACACACCTTTGGGTTCCTATGCATGTGTGAAGTTTCATGAAAATATCACAAAGAGTATTAGAGTCGGTCATGCTCCGGACACGAAATCAGTGCGATCAGGGAGATCAACTTTAAAACTAGTGAGGCAAGAGTTGTCATTCTTGTGAAAGACACATCTTTGGGTCGTGGTCTATGCATGTGTGAAGTTTCATGGAAATATTGCAAAGGGCATTTGAGTTATGCTCCGGACAAGAAGCGTGGTCGTGGATGCAGGCGAGGATGTTGCTACAAATCCATAATAATTCCAGCACAAAAATATTTACACAATTCCCTAACATTTGATTGGCCCGTAGCAAGTCTCTGTCCAAAATTTATATCCCAGTAAACTCCCACGCCGAACTACTTTCCGTAACCGTGAGGCGCAGTTAAAATAATTCTTAAGAAAACTGAAAATAAACACATTTTCTTGATGAATTTATTTCAAATGCTAGAATTATAAGGAATGAATGGCCTTTTTGTGGAATTTATCGGGGATATAAACTTGGGAAAGTCGCGGGAATACTGGACGAGGCCTTCCGGCCTTCGTCCAGTATTCCCGCGACTTTTCCAAGTTTATACCCCGATAAATGGCCATTCATTCCTATAGTATTCCACGACGTTTGTCCGGGGGGATACGATAAATCTCCAAATGCTCATACAGGGATTAAGCAAGCCACTTGGGGGAAGGGGCCCTTTTCAACAATTTTGGGAAAAATTGCACTAAATTGGAAACTTTTCATCTCAAATTTTTCTGTTTTGCCATTTCATGTCAAGGATAAACTATCACCAAAGTAGAAAAAAATCACATGTATTTTTATTATTTATTATCAAAAGTACATGTATATATGATGTTAATACTTATTTTTTTACTTTTCAATTGGGATTTTTTTTTTCTTCAGAGTTTGGGAAGTTTGGGCCCCTAAAATTGGGGACAGGGTCGGAATTCGGCCCATGTCTGTATGGTAATTTAATCCTTGTCATCTCCAAATGTTCATACTACTGTAACGTATCTGGCCTACAATGGGTTAATTGGGAAGTACAAATATTCAGTTGAAACCGGTAAATCTGAAAGATCAAGCAGAAAATATTAATAGATGCAAAATGGTGGGAGAGGAAAAATTGTTTTCTATATATAGATGTAGCTGCAGATTTGTGTTAAAACATGCGACACATTGTGCAAATACAGGTCAAATTGACAAAAGTATAGAGCTTGTGCAGAGTTCAATGTCTTATAATGCGGAGACATATATTCTATATACAACATTTCCTCCCCCAGTAACAAATTTCAAGACTGATATAGAATATTTTGTTGCATAAAATTGGCTCGAGCAGGATAATAATACAGTGCATTAAAAATCATAATACACTAGTGTAATAAATATGCAAGACTCCGTATTAGAAAACAGCTTGGTGAGCAATACTGTGTTCATGTATGATGATATGCTTATGCAATAACTAGAATCTAACTTTTGTGTTCATTTAATGATAGCTATTAAACTCATGGACTGATTTCTTAAGCATATCTTCGTTTCTTATAAAATCAGTAAACTCTTTGAAATATAGTAAATCATCACTTGAGTAAGATTCGCTATTTCCATCTGTTTCTGCACTAAATAGAATGTAAACAGGTCAGAGCTCATACGCTTTAGTGGAGAAAGAGGAACAACATTCCATATCTATCTGTCAATGGTTCAGTGCTTACAAAACTTTCCGAGCATGTTCTTAAAATCACACCATGCGATTTTGTACCTTCGGACATCTGCGTAATTTCATGAAATACGTTTACAAAATTTACAATATTTTCCGTAAATGGCTTCAAAAGTTGATAAAATTTTCAGAATACTGCCGTATGTACTCTGAAAATGTTATCAACTTTTGACTTAATTTATTAAAAATATTGTAAATTTTGTAAATACGTGTATATTTAATGAAATTACGCAGATGTACAAAGTCACATGGCGTGTCTCAAATGTGTACTTGAAATCGGACAGCTTGATTGACCAGGACTGATTGACTAATTGATTGTGAGTCTATTCAATCAGCAATTGAAAAAACAAAAACAGGTGACGGGGTAGAACTAGTCAGCACCTATGCGAGGTAAAATTATAAATTCAGTACTCATTGAATTCACAAGAGTCCAATCTGGTGCCAGGTGCCTTACCATACGCAAACTAGATTTGTCAGTAAGTCAGGCTTACGGAATACTCCCCGCGTGGGCCCATGTGCCACTAAATATGTAAGGAAATAGAAGTTATAACATATTTCACTGATGTTAAGTGTTGAAAAGAGACTAAGTATTTGACCTTGACCTTGGGATCAGCAGGGGTTGGACGATCGTGGATTTGGCACAGCATGATAGTAGAACCTTAGAGGAATGCATGTGTGAAATATTAAGCATTTTAGATGAAGGAAATAGAAGTTATAACATATTTCTCTGATGTTAAGTTTAGTGACGGACGGTCGCACGCAGACAACCTGACTCGTTGCGGGGGTATAAATACCATTTTAGCCAGCTTTTACAAGAAGGGAATACTGTGGTCTATTGTTAAAGTAAAATAGCAGGCAACAAAATTGTCTGATTTCAAGCAGCGGAACAGAGTACATGCTAAAAAAGTTCTGTAATCACGAGACATCGGTTTAACCCATTGAAGTGTATGGATACAATACTTTATATTTAAAAATATGATTACTTTGTTTATTTCTCCATACAAGTATATGTTGTTACCACTCATTTGAACAGTCTCGTCGAGACGGTTCATATGAGTGGTAACAACATATATTTTCGAACAGAAACAGAGAAAATAGCGGGGAAAAATCTAAAAATTTCGTACTAAGGTAATTGTATCGACTATAATGGGTTGAGTGTAAAGAATGAAACTGGAGAGTGGAGCGAATGAGAGCGAGTGTAGGCAGCAGGCACGCGGGCGGACGGACGCACAACAGCCATCTTACTTTCGCCGAGTCGGACGAATATGAACCCATGCTGCCCGATTTCTGTTGCTGCGCAACCACAGCAAGGCTGGGTTTCGAGTTCTGCTGTAAATCATTGCAATTCTACACAATTGTAGCTATGAATACGGCTTGGTGTAAACAGTGAATACGTAACAACATTTGGGAACAATCCACAAACGAGAGATCTGTATGTTAAACATGTACGGTATGACCAGAGCCCATTAATATGATCCAGATATGCATTACTGCAAAAGTATTCAAATGTATACACATATAACCTACCAGATTTTAACAGCTCATATCTGCAGCCTGTCGACAGTCGGTTGTATCTCCGCAACAACATTAAATGATGATATTTATTCAACTAAACATGAAGCAATCAGCGCGGGGGGCTCTGACCAGAACGCACATCGGTGCGATCAAGATCTGAGTCCGCACGTCTTGTCATGATCGGCATCCACACTGTACATCGCTGACTTTGTTGTACATGTACATGTCTGTTAAAAACGGATCGTCCACCGACAGTTAAAAAATAAAACACGCCTCAGCAAGATTGTGTTTCTAGTTCTGCTACAAGTTAGTACAATTATATGTATTAACCCGTAGACCGCTATCTTATTTCTTTTGTCGTCTGCTGTTTATTTTCTATTTTCCATTTTTATCATCAAAAACATACTTTGACAGCACCTTAGAATAATTTACAACATGCTTTGACAGCACTTCAGAATCATTTCCATTGGAAATGATTCTGACGTGCTGTCAAACCATGTTTTTATTGAGAAATAAGGCATGATACAAAAGCAACAGCAGATGATAATTGCTGTGAGTAGCGGTCTAAGGGTTAACACACATATAGATATATGTACACCATGTGTACGTTTAATATCGTTTAACCCTTACACTGCTGAATTAAATTTTGCCGTCTGCTGGTTGTGTTTTATTTTCCATTTTTCTTATAAAATACATGGTTTGACAGCAATGGAAATGATTATAAAGTGCTGCCAAACCCTGTTTCTATTGAGAATAAGGACAAAATATTAAACAACAGCAGATGGCATAGTTAAGGTTAATAGTTAAGGAAATTTTGGGCCAGGTCAACGGGGTCGAATCCCGTATATTATGACCATTCACTGCTCCCAATCTGTCACCAGCATTTATGTATACTAATTGGGTACAAATGCTTTCCTCGGTGGCAAGTTACAGATTCATTAAAACAAGGAAAGTGTTATTTTGACAATACTGTTCCTTCACGAGTATATTTTAAACCAAATAGGTAAGTATTATACCTATACGAGAACAATGTGCTGTAAGAAATGTACAAACGCTCATAATTATAACTTAACTGAATTCCAAAATTGCGTAATTTGTTCAAGGCAACATTAAATTGGCTAGTGAAAATAAAACTTTCCGAGCATTTTTTTCAATATGTATACCCAAAATCAAGTAGTTGGACTGGTAGAGGCCGAGCCTCAGGCAATATGGAGTTAGGTAACTTGAGACTGAAAGCTTCATAATCCTGGGGTCGTGTCACTAAACTTCGAATGATAAAAAAAATTTGTACAAGGATTTTTAAGAATTTACTAATTTTTATCTACCTGCACAAGTCATTAAATGCGGTTGTGACTGGAGAAATGGGGCTTATGGGTTTTGTGATCAGTATAGATCCAGATCAGCCTGTGCATCCGCACAGTCTGATCAGGATCTGCACTGTTCGTCATTCCATCAATGAAACACCCACCATGCTTCTAACAATCAATATAGATCATTATCAGGCTACATGAGTGTGCTATTTGATCAGGAGCTACACTGGTCAGTAGTCTATTTCACCAACATTGCTAAAGTATACTTTTCTAGCAAAGTATACATTGAGGGCGAAATTTTCAATTTTAGGATAAATTTATTAATTTTTATTATACTGAATTTATTACATTATCACAGCCATTTTGGCTGTGATAATGTAATAACTTCAGTATAATAATTCTGCATACTTTTAATCATCAAATATATGCAGTCGGCAGTTCCATATGAAATAATGCATTTCAGGAAAAATAAATGATTACTCCCTCAAAGTATACTTTGATAATAAAAGTATACTTTGCAATGTTGGTGAAATAGGCTACAGAAATCCCATAAGCCCCATTTCTCCAGTCACCGTCACAAATGTGAACAATCCCACTAAATATCTGCCAATATCGGTTATCACTGCTAATGCTTTTGTAAATTTCCACTTTGCACTTGCAACCTTCTTAGTCATAAGAAGGTTAGTGAAACGTGCCCCTGAACCTCGACCCAACAATGACCTACTTTTGCACTATCTGATGCATTACTGGAGCACGATCCCACACTACTGCTCTGCTGGTGTTGGCCAACCACGCTCAAACTTGGTGGCTTCGGGTAGTCCATGTCGGGCGAGTCGAGGTCGTCAAACACCTCGTACACTATTGATATATCTAAACACTGAAACACAGATGAAACATCATGTGTATGGTTACTGTGGCATTGTATAAGCAATGTGGTACCAAGGTCTCTGATTTGATTTATTGGTGTTTAACAGCCTATCAACAGCTAAAGTCATTTAAGGCTGGGCCAACGGGTTCGATCCCGTATTTAACCTGCTGAATTGGGTGGGAAATGCCAATATCAGAACGGATTATTTACATGGAAAAAAAAAAAATTCAGCCCTGAAAGACGTACGTGAGGGCCAAACCAGGTCTCCGGTCGGGATTCCGGTAAGTATGAACCCTGATCGTTAAATTACCCATCGCATGCTCCCATCTGCCACCCACAACGAGGTCTCAGATCAAAAGGGACAACTTCACAGTTTGGGGCGTATTCCCATTTAAAGTGAATGGGAAATTCTTATAATTTAGGGGACATTGAGGTGGGAACATTTTTCTATGGGATTTTAATATGGGGAAGCTAAACATAGGATAATTTAAAACTATTGGTTTGGATTTGTGGACCGATTTTAGAAACTTAATTTTTTTGTGTGTTTTTTTTAACATCATTTTTTGCTAATTTTTGTTGGTGTCATATTTACAAAATGTTTCTTCTTTCACAATGGGTAACCCCTCTCCTATGTATCGGCACATTAACTCTTTACACGCTCGCGGTGAAAATACGAACAAATTACGAGTATGTGTCTTATTCCTCTCTATAAATATGTCTTGGAATTGTATTAGAATCGAGTGTATTATTCCCGCTAAAAATGTACAGTGGAAATATTCTATTTATTACACTTCGACGACAGATATTTATGCACATTTAGTCTATTTTTGAGGCTATAATCAATGAATTGTGATGTGCGTATGAACACAACGACGTATTTCCCGCGTTTTGACAAACTTTTGAAATCCAAATTGCACAGCCATTTCTATGAACTAGATACATTTGAGTGCATGTTTGGAATGTGTTCAATCACATTAACACTGTAGATTAGTCGAGACTTTCCCCAAGACTTTAAATAACTTTATTTTGACTATTAAAAATTAAACATTTTGCATGGTAGCTCGTGGTTTGCAAGACAGCACGTGCGCAATTACTGATGTTCTCTTCACGGTGTATTATTTGTAAGCAGTTGATTACTGGTTTTCTCACAAATAACTTGCAAGAGTGTAATAAATATGTACATCATTTTGATTGACTGAATCATGTTTACTATTACAAAAGCCTTTCAGCACTGAAAACATACTACCCTGGGCCTGTTTCACTAAACTTTGTACGACTAAAATGTTCGTAAGTGCAAGTTTACGATCGTCCGGAAATTTCAATTGATGGATTTACTTTTATTGAGCATAGGCTGCATATGCAGCCTATGCTCAATAAATGTAATTCCAATAATTGTTAATGTGAAAAATGACTTATCATAATTTTGCACTTACGAACATTTTAGTCGTACAATGTTTAGTGAAACGGGCTCCTGATCTCGTGTCATGTACCCTTACAACAACAATCATTTGGCGCAGGTGTAAATCCCAGTGACATTCACTGTTGCGACATGTTTCCCAGTAAAGGAATCATGATTACGACACGCATACCCTCCAAACCTCTCGTACACTGATGGAATGGTTAATATTGTAGATGATGATCAGACTGCACAGACGCGCCTACACTGATTGCAGTTTGAATAATCCCCTTTTGTCAATGACGATTCCCCAATACTTACGGGTACATCTAATGTTGCTTCAGTCTTGGAAAATTTAAATAACATACAATGTGTAGCGCCGGCTAAGCACAATAATCTCGACTCGAGGTCCATATGTATTAAATATACAGCAAACGGGTCATCATCCTGACCATCTAATGTCTTGTTCTTAGGTTTTTCAAATATTTTGGCAGATTTCACTTTATATAACACTTGTAACGTCACTGAAAGAGAAAAGACAAAGAACCAGTCAAGTTTAGAATCAACACAAGTCAATGCTATTTATCAGCACCATGGAAGTAAAACCCACCCTGCATATCCTACATTGGCTTTTTCATACTATTTTTTGGACTAGTCCATTAATGATAAAATGTGGATTTTTTAGAGGTGAATAATAGTGACAAATGCTGCAGATCCTGATGAAACGGCTCCTTAGGGGCCGGCTCATCAGGATCTACAGTGTTTGCACATCTTGGTTTTCTGGACTGTAGGGTTGAAAGGGTTAATATATTACCGATTTCATAAAAAAAAATGATGCTTTTCAGAGTTTGTGATGAAATCTGTGAACAAGTTTAATAAACACAATATTAAATCATCACAAATCTTAGACTTTATTTATTGCGCAACCATCATACATTAACCCTTATAATGCCAAATTAAATTTTGTCGTCTGCTGTTTATTTTTTATTTTCGATTTTTCTCATCAAAAACATGATTTGACAGAATTTTAGATTCATTTCCAGTGGAAATGATTCTAAAGTGCTGTCAAACCATGTCGTTATTGAGAAAGAAGGCAAAATATAAAGCATCAGCAGATGACAATTTTCTTGCTCAGCAGTGTAAGGGTTAAAGCTGCACTGATCAGCCAGACTTGTTTTCTGTAGCGGTCACAGTTACACATTTGTGACGCACCACATCAAAATCAGTCGCAATTAAAAAACAAACAATATTTGAGATAATAACACAACTTGTGGAGTATTTTATAAGCTTTACAGTGTTATAAAAGCCAGTCCTGTAGCATGTTCCAGTCTAAAGCTACATAATTTTGAAGATCAATGGTATCGCGATAAATATTCATAGAAAATCGCAGTCAATTCCTGAAGTGATTATTGAAATCCAGCGCCACAGTGGAATCAAAACACCATACCAACCAATTATGTAACAACTAACATGTAGTCATGCCTGGTATCAAATTAACGGGAGAAGGCTAATCTGTACAATGCTGCAAACATTAATGTATCAGCCTTTTTAGTTTTTGAACCATTGTGGATTGAATATAGGGCAGTATTGCTAAAAATAAAACAGAACAAATGGCGCCAAAACAGGAAATGTAACCATAGAAAAAAGGTATTTTTTTATGAATAATTCAGCATATTTGTTAGGTGTGAATGAGAGATAAATGATTATTAAATAAAGCTAGCTCATAACCTGAAAATCAATATTTTGAGGAATTTGTTGATTTATTATTGATTATCGCGGTATTGAAAATCCCGACTTCCGATTGATTTTGATATGGTGGGTCACATTTATTACACAAGCGCATTATGTTTTCAATACACTGTGTTATTACACTGCGAAAATGCATGGTATTCAATTAAGTTATTTAGCTGTACTGAAGTCTCATGATCAACATGAAGCAATTTGATTGGCCGAATCTGAATGTGGTTCTGAAATGGTTGCAAATGTAAGAAACAAAATTCTCTATTTCACATACTAAATGTGTATGTTACAATTGGCCTCATTATACAGTGTGTATAATGCAGTTTACCAGTGCAACATAAGCCATCAACAAGAATTCCGCCATGGAAGTGGTGTCGCGCCTGCCGAGGCATGTGCTAAAGTAAGCATCACAAAAACCGTCATGCCTAAAACATGAAAAAGGTCATGGTTGAAGTAACATTTTGACATAAAAAAGTGTATCCACAACCATGTAAAGGTCAAAAAGGTCATGGTCATGTTAATGGCGGCATGAGCGTGTTCCGAATGATCACATGTATAAAGTGTCCAAATATTGAAGCAATCGGTTAAATAATATTAAAGTTTGATGAAGAAACTTGTACTAACTTTTTGACGCAAAAAAAAATGGCTACGTGTTTCCGTAAAAATGTGAAGATAATAAAGGTCGAGGTGATGTTAATGGTGGTATGAGTGTGTTCCAAATGCTCATATGCATCAGGTGTCCAAATATTGAAGCAATCCGTCAAGTAATATTAAAGTTATACCATGATGACGAAGCTTGTACAAACTTTTTGACATTTCAGACGACGCCGACAATGACAACAGAAAAAGCGGTGACAATAGTCATGCCTACTGCTAAAGCAGGCATGACAATAAAACAATTTCAATTTTAAGTTCTAGGAACGTTCAGTTAGGTAAGTTGTTTTAGGCACACTTCTTTTCACAAAACAAGTTGTTTTATGCACAGTTCTTCTCATTACGAGCCAATTCATCGAATCTACAGTGTTTGCAAATATTTTATTTAAAGGCGGTCATGTTCAAAGGGTTAAGATCTAATCTTTTTTTTCAGCAGAATGGCGATCAACGTAGGTCCTGATCAGACTGCGCATCCAATGCTTGGATGCGCAGTCTGATATGGGATTACGTCGGTCACAAACATCACAAGGTCCCTATTAGGCTATGTTGGTCGCCAATGCACACACTAAGAGTCAATTTGTGAGGCGAGATGCCATCTGTACCCACCTGCAGATGCGTCCCAGAACTTCACAGATCCATCAGCATGACTGAAACAGAAATACAAGTGTCAGTGTGGATTGGTCACAAATGTTACAGGTCACATGCCCAATAAGGAGCTAGACTGGTCACAAATGCCATAAGTTCATTTATCAATTCACATATCAGGAGCTGGATAAGCCACAAATGACATAAGCCCAATTTATAGTCACAGATCAGGAGCTATACTGACCACAAATGTCATCCACTCTATTTCTACAGTCACAGATCAGGAGCTATACTGACCACAAATGTCATACACTATTTCTAGTCACAGATTAGAAGCTAGACTGACCACAAATGTCATACACAATGTCTACAGTCACAGATCAGAAGCTAGACTGACCACAAATGTCATACACAATTTCTACAGTCACAGATCAGAAGCTAGACTGACCACAAATGTCATACACTATTTCTACAGTCACAGATCAGGAGCTATACTGACCACAAATGTCATACACTATTTCTGTCACAGATCAGGAGCTATACTTATCACAAATATCATACACTATTTCAACAGTCACAGATCAAGAGCTATACTGACCACAAATGTCATACATTCTATTTCTACAGTCACAGATCAGAAGCTAGACTGACCACAAATGTCATACACAATTTCTACAGTCACAGATCAGAAGTTAGACTGACCACAAATGGCTACCATCTAATCATACAGTCACAGACTCACGGAGCTATACTGACCACAAATGTCATACACTATTTCTGTCACAGATCAGGAGCTATACTTATCACAAATATCATACACTATTTCAACAGTCACAGATCAAGAGCTATACTGACCACAAATGTCATACATTCTATTTCTACAGTCACAGATCAGAAGCTAGACTGACCACAAATGTCATACACAATTTCTACAGTCACAGATCAGAAGTTAGACTGACCACAAATGGCATACACTATTTCTACAGTCACAGATCAGGAGCTAGACTGACCACAAATGTCATACACTATTTCTAGTCACAGATCAGGAGCTGGACTGACCACAAATGTCATACACAATTTCTAGTCACATATCAGGAACTATACTGACCACAAATGTCATACACTATTTCTAGTCACAGATCAGGAGCTGGACTGACCACAAATGTCATACACAATTTCTAGTCACATATCAGGAACTATACTGACCACAAATATAATACACCATGTCTACAGTCACAGATCAGAAGCTAGACTGACCACAAATGTCATACACTATTTCTACAGTCACAGATCAGGAGCTAGACTGACCACAAATGTCATAAGGAGCTAGACTGACCACAAATGTCATACACTATTTCTACAGTCACAGATCAGGAGCTAGACTGACCACAAATATCATACACCATTTCTACAGTCACATATCAGGAGCTAGACTGACCACAAATGTCATACACTATTTCTACAGTCACATATCAGGAGCTAGACTGACCACAAATGTCATACACTATTTCTACAGTCACATATCAGGAGCTAGACTGACCACAAATGTCATACACATTTCTACAGTCACAGATCAGGAGCTAGACTGACCACAAATGTCATACACTATTTCTACAGTCACATATCAGGAGCTAGACTGACCACAAATGTATACACTATTTCTACAGTCACATATAGGACGCTAGACTGACCACATATGTCATTACGAATATTTCTACAGTCACAGTCAGGAGCTAGACGACAATATAAATGTATACACAATTTCTAGGTCACATATCAGGAACTATACTGACCACAATGTTAATAACATTGCTCAGTCACATATCAGGAGCTAGACTGACCACAAATGTAATACACCATGTCTACAGTCACATATCAGGAGCTAGACTGACCACAAATGTAATACACCATGTCTACAGTCACATATCAGGAGTCGACTGACAACAATGTCATACACTATTTCTACGTCACAGATCAGGGAGTAGACTGGACCATAAATGTCATACACAATTCTAGTCAATATCAGGAACTATATGCACAAATGTAATACACCATTTCTAACCGTCACATATCAGGAGTAGACTGCCCACAAATGTAATACCTGTCTTCAGTACATATCAGGAGCTAGGACTGACCACGAATGTAATACTCCGCCATGTCTACAGGTCACATCTCAGGAGCTAGACTGACACCAATGTTATACACCATGTCAACAAATACATATCAGGACCTAGACTGACCACAAATGGAAATACACCATTTTACAGTAATATCAGGAGCTAGACTGACCACAAATGTCATACCCATTTCTACAGTAATATCAGGAGCTAGGAATGACCACAAATGTCATACACATTTTCTACCGTCACAGATCAGGAGCTAGGACTGACCACATCTCGTCATACACTTATTTTCTACAGTACATATCAGAAGTAGACTGACCACAAATGTCATACACTATTCTACAGTACAGATCTCAAGGAGCTAAGATGACCACAAAAGTCATACACTATTTCTACAGTCAATATAAGGAGCTTATACTGACCACAAATGTTATACCTACTTTCTCAGTCACATATCAGGAGCTATATTGACCACAATGTCCTACATATTTCTTTTATAAGTCAATATCAGGAGCTATACTGACCCAAATGTTCTACACAATGTTACAGTCACAGCTCGCTAGCTAGATCTGATACCACAAATGTCATACACTCTTTCTACAGTCACAAGATCAGGAGCTAGACTGACCACAAAATGGTATACACAATTTCTAGCAAAATATCAGGAATATAGCTGACCCACAAATGTAATACACCATGTATACGTCACAGATCAGAAGGCTAGGGGGGCACTGACCACAAAAGTAATACACCATTTTTTTACAGTACATGATCAGGAGCTAGATGCACCACAAATCTAATACCTATTTTACAGTCACTATCAGGAGCTAACACTGACCAAAATGTATACCCAATGTTAGTCACCGATATCAGGAACTTACTGACCACAAATGTAATACACCATGTCTACAGTCACAGATCAGAGCTAGACTGACCACAAATGTAATACACCATTTCTACAGTCACATATCAGGAACTAGACTGACCACAAATGTAATACACCATGTCTACAGTCACATATCAGGAGCTAGACTGACCACAAATGTAATACACCATTTCTACAGTCACATATCAGGAGCTATACTGACCACAAATATACAACATTCTACAGTCACATATCAGGAGCTAGACTGACCACAAATGTAATACACCATTTCTACAGTCACATATCAGGAGCTAGACTGACCACAAATGTAATACACCATTTCTAGTCACAGATCAGAAGCTAGACCGACCACAAATGGCATACACTATTTCTACAGTCACATATCAGGAGCTAGACTGACCACCAAAAAATGTCATACACAATTTCTACAGTCACAGATCAGAAGTTAGACTGACCACAAATGTCATACACTATTTCTACAGTCACAGATCAGGAGCTATACTGACCACAAATGTCATACACTATTTCTAGTCACAGATCAGGAGCTGGACTTATCACAAATGTCATACACTATTTCTACAGTCACAGATTAGGAGCTGGACTGACCACAAATGTCATACAATATTTCTAGTCACAGGTCAGGAGCTGGACTGACCACAAATGTCATACACTATTTCTACAGTCACAGATCAGGAGCTATATGGACCACAAATATCATACAATATTTCTAGTCACAGGTCAGGAGCTGGACTGACCACAAATGTCATACACTCTATTTCTACAGCCACAGATCATGAGCTGGACTGACCACAAATGTCATACACTCTATTTCTACAGCCACAGATCAGGAGCTGGACTGACCACAAATGTCATACACTCTATTTCTACAGCCACAGATCAGGAGCTGGACTGACCACAAATGTCAAACATTCTATTTCTACAGCCACAGATCATGAGCTATACTGACCACAAATGTCATACACTCTATTTCTACAGCCACAGATCATGAGCTATACTGACCACAAATGTCATACACTCTATTTCTACAGCCACAGATCATGAGCTATACTGGCCACAAATGTCATACACTCTATTTCTACAGCCACAGATCATGAGCTATACTGACCACAAATGTCATACACTCTATTTCTACAGTCATAGATCATGAGCTGGACTGGCCACAAATGTCACACACTATATTTCTACAGTCACAGATCAGGAGCTATACTGACCACAAATGTCAAACATTCTATTTCTACAGTCATAGATCATGAGCTGGACTGGCCACAAATGTCATACACTCTATTTCTACAGCCACAGATCATGAGCTGGACTGACCACAAATGTCATACACTCTATTTCTACAGTCACAGGTCAGGAGCTGGACTGACCACAAATGTCATACACTCTATTTCTACAGCCACAGATCATGAGCTGGACTCACCACAAATGTCATACACTCTATTTCTACAGTCACAGGTCAGGAGCTGGACTGACCACAAATGTCATACACTATATTTCTACAGCCACAGATCATGAGCTGGACTGACCACAAATGTCATACACTCTATTTCTACGCCACGATTGTGGATGACCACACATGTTACTCTATGCAGATCATGGAGCTGGAGCTTACGGACCCATGTCATACACTCTATTTCTACAGCACAGATCATGAGCTGACTGACCACAAATGTCATACACTCTATTTCTACAGCCACGATCATGAGCTGGACGACCACTGTCTCATCTACTACGCCACCAGATCATGAGCTGACTGACACATGTCATACACTCTATTTCTACAGTCACAGATCATGAGCTGGACTGACCACTAATGTCAATCACTCTATTTCTACAGCCACAGATCATGAGCTGGATGAAAACACACATGTCATACACTCTTATACCTTTTTCTACGCCACAGATCATGAGCTGGACTGCCACAAAGTCATACACTTTCTATCTACAGCACAGATCATGAGCTGATAGACCACAAATCATACACTCTATTTCTACATCACAGTGGAGCTGGACTGACACATGTCAAATGACACTTTCTATCTACAGCCAGATCAGAGCTGGACTGACACAAATGTCACACTCTATCTACAGCCACAAATGGATTTCTGAGCTGACTGGACACAATGTCATACACTCTATCTACAAAGCACCAGATCATGAGCTGGACTGACCACACATGTCAGCATATTTCACTCACTATGAGCTGGACGACACATCATGTCATCACTATTTCTACAGTCTCAGATCATGAGCTGACTGACACAAATGTCATACTCTCTATTTCTACAGCCACAGTCATGAGTTGAATCCCACACTTGTCATACACTCTTTTTTCTACAGCCAAGAGCATGAGCTGGAACTGACCACAAATGTCATACACTCTATTTCTACAGCCACAGATCATGAGCGGACTGACCACACATGTCATACACTCTATTTCTACAGCCACAGATCATGAGTGGATCTCCACAAATGTCATTACACTCTTTTTCTACAAGCCACAGATCATGAGTGGAGGACCACAAAATGTCATTACACCTCTATTTCTACAGCCACAAGATCATGAGCTGGACTGACCACAAATGTCCAATACACTCTATTTTTCTACAAATGTCCACAGCTCATGAGCTGGACTGGACCACCACAAATGTCATACACTCTATTTCTACAGCCACAGATCATGAGCTGGACTGGACCCCACAAATGTCATTACACTCTATTTCTACAGTCCACAGATCATGGCTGGACTGACCTCCACAAAATGCATCCACTCTATTTCTACAGCCACAGATCAGGAGCTGGACTGACCACACATGTCATACACTCTATTTTCTACAGGCCACAGATCCAGAGCTGGAATGACCAAACATGTCATTACTCTATCTACAGCCAAAGATTTCATGAGCTGGGACTGACCACAATGCATACACTCTATACAGCCACAGATCAGGAGCTGGACTGACCACAAATGTCATACACTCTATTTCTACAGCCATCAGAATTTTATGAGCTGGATGGGGACCAACAAATGTATACACTTTTTTTACCAGTCACAGATCAGGAGCCTATACTGACCCACAAATGTCATACAACTCTATTTCTACAGCCACAGATCATGAGCTGGACTGGACCCACACATGTCATTTACACTCTATTTCTCAGCCACGATCATGAGCTGGACTGACCACAAATGTCATATACTCTATTTCTACAGCCACAGATCATGAGCTGGACTGACCACAAATGTCATACACTCTATTTCTACAGTCACAGATCAGGAGCTATATGACCACATGTCATACAAACTCTATCATAGGTCAAAGACAGACTATACGACACATATGGAAATGTCATACACTCTATTTCTACAGTCACAGATCAGGAGCTATACTGACCACAAATGTCATACACTCTATTTCTACAAATGGCATACGCCCTATTTCTAGTCACATATCAGGTGCTAGATTGGTGGGCTATAGAATGACCATATTAATAATGACAACAAAGTATATGAAATTTTAAGCCAATCTGACTGAGGGTGGGCGATGGAATGAAAATGTAGATGGTGATAAATAGGGACATAAAATTTCAAGTCAATATGGAATGAAAATGTAGATCAAATATAGATCAAAATAAAGTGTATGTTTGAAGTTTCAAGTCAATCAGACTAATTGACATATGGTAATAGGTATCCGAAAAGTTTAACCGGAAAGACGGAACGACAGACAGCAGTATACCATAATACATCCCGTTTTTCACACGCGCAAAAAAAAGCAGCTTGAATAAAATACACACCTCATTCAAACAAGTGATTAACTGAATGGGTCAGTGGAAGAAGGGGGCTAATATCTTATTTCACTAACCTTCAACTACTGGCAGACTAGTATAGCGAATAAACAATAAGCCATGGTATCATAAACAAATTCATTCAATATCTATTTTGTATTTGAAAAAACAACAACATAATTATGCAATATTTTCAACAATTGAACATGTTTGCAAAAATTAAATGTGCATCAAGTTTGAAATCAAGGAGAAGAAAACTCTTTGGACACGAAGCTTATCTGGAGCTATGGGAAAGATAGGAGATTGATCACCGGAGAATTGCAGGATAGACAAAAATCCACCACATCCACTCCAATAATTATATTACTGCCATATGTGAAAACACGACATCAGTAACACTGATCGATCGATGTACCCTGAAATAAACCTTTCACCATAAATATCTAAGTTATTTGATCTTGCCCTTGAGCACAGGGTTGCATGGGTGGGCTGTAGAATGAAAATATGGATGATGACAAATAAGTAAAATTAAGTTTAAAGTCAATGTGACTTACAGTAACATAGTAGGTAGCCAAAAAACTTTTAACGCAAATCTCGGATAGACAGATGGACAAACAGATGTCAGGGTACATAAGTTTCAAGTCAATCCTATCTGTGTCTGTGACTGGAGAAAAGGGGCTTATGGGACTTGTGACAAGTGTAGCTCCTGATCAAATAGTGCATTCAAATAGTCTGATAACAATCTACATCACTTGTTAGAAGCATGACGGGTGTTTCATTGATGGGATGGTGAACAGTGCGGATGCACAGCCTGATCTGGATCTACACTGATCGCAACACCCATAAGCCCCATTTTTCCAGTCACAGTCACACTTAGGATTGTAAATATATAAGCAATTTAAAAACGTTAACACAAAATTTCAGACCGATGCAAACAGACGGCTGAATGCCATTGTGATCAATATTTCAAGGTCATCACATGTGGGCTCTACAAATATGTAGCTGTGACTGGAGAAATGGGGCTTATGTGATTTGTGATTTGTGACCAGTGTAGCTCCTGATCACGATCTATACTGCTCGTTAGAAGCCTGCCTGGTGTTTCATCAATGCAATAGCAAACAGTGAATATCCTGATAAAGACTGCAAATGTACAGACTGATCTGGATCTACACTGGTCACAAAAAGTGAAAAGTGAATGGGTTGAACGTCCCAGCAACAGCTAAGGTCATATAAAGACGGGACACAGGTCACAAACCCATGAGCCCCATTTCTCCAGTCACAGCCACGTATCATATCAGAAAATTATACAACCCCGGGAATTTTATTAAAATAAATAGCTACTCGATTCGGAGTATTCGTTTGGCGCGTGTCGCCTTGACCCTTAGACCGCTACTCACAACAATTGTCGTCTGCTGTTGCTTTTATATCTTGCCTTATTTCTCAATAAAAACATGGTTTGACAGCACTTCAGAATCATTTCCAATGGAAATGATTCTGAAGTGCTGTCAAAGCATGTTGTAAATTATTCTAAAGTGCTGTCAAAGCATGTTTTTGATGATAAAAATAGAAAATAAACAGCAAACAACAAAATTAAGAAAGCGGTGTAAGGGTTAACTTACCCAGTGATCACAATCTCGGGGTAGCTACACGTTGCCGTGCCCCACTCTCCCCCCTTGATGGGCCAGCACTGAAACAGAGGGCATCACCCCACCACTCAGTATAGCGAACAAAACTGAACCAGTGTGTCCAGTTGAGAGAGAATCCACCGTCATATTAAAACATGACCCTGGTACCAAGCATAGCTGCCTATATGGCGTTGAGAGACTGCCAGGCTTGGTATACAGTGGAACCTCTCTAAACCTAAACCGGACACCCTGGGGACCTACCTCCCAGTGTGTCCAGTTTAGACTTTCCACTGTCCTACAGAGCTCCAGATAAGTTTTGTATCTAAAGAGTATTATACCCAAATATTTCAAATTCAATGTGTATTTTACTTTTACAAATGTATTATTGATTTTCTTCCCGATTAAATAGGGAACAAATGGGGAAACAATAATTGGAAAATTCACTTATTTGAGCTGCAAAAATCAAACACATGTTTGCTTTTTGCAGCTCAACTAAGTAAATTTTCAACTTTATTACAGTATTTTCACTACTCAATTTGAAAATCAATGCGTATTTTCACATTGCTGTGAGTATTTTGATAATCAATGCGTATTCCACTAAAATAAGTGCGCCTTATCTGAAGATCTGGTCATATGAAAACACGACAGCAGTGCTTGGTATAGCTGAAAATATTGGTATACAGTGGAACCTCTCTAGACAGCATGTCCAGTTTAGAGAAATTCCACTGTGACATGAAACACGGAGGACATGACCTTGGCACCCAGCACAGCCTCCAATATTGCATTATGAGAGTACTACGACTGATATACAGTGGAACTTCTCTGAACTGGACACCATGGAGAGGGACCTCACAGTGTGTCCAGTTTAGTGAAGTTCCACTGTCATATGAAAACATAGGATATGACAAATGTACAGTGAAACCTCTCTAAGCCGGACACCCAGGGCTTAGAATGATCAAATGCCTGATACAGTGAAACCTCTCTAAGCCGGACACCCTGGGAGGTCCCCAAATATGACCTCAATCGGACCAATGGTAATGGAAAGTGAGAGTTTAGCGTCCCAACAACAGTATAGACTGGCCTTGGTTGCTAGTCTTGTCCAAAAGACCAGTGGAATGGAAATACTAATAATGTATTTTCCGTGACTAGAAAATAAACTCTCAACGGAACGGAATATTTACATCGAAAACAAAATACCGAGAGTAAAAATGTTTTGTTTGTCTAAAAGCAGTTCAGAGATACCTTGCAGTGTAAGTTATGCATCTTTTATACATTACACAATGTTATACCATCAACAAAGGTTTTATAGGGCTATATTTATATTGTGAATTTTACAAAATATATGTAAACTGCAAAGGAACAGAGGCTCACGGATACCCCCAGCCAACTCATGGACCGACAAACACGCGTTGTAACACAAACCTTAATGACGGACGGAAATACAACAAGAGTGCCGAAGGTCACAATATATGCCCGTCGAGGCAAGGCCGGTCAACAAGGGGAAATAACTCACTGAAAACCAACAGGGTTCTTCATCTTGACGTGATAAACATGTATAATTTGGTTACGATCAGTCAAGTAGAACTTGAACTATTGCGTGGACAAAGATACAAAGTCTGAAAATAAAAAATGGCCGCCAAGGGGAGACAAGTCATCGGAAAATTTTCAAAATCAATAGGCTTCTTCGTCTTGCAGTGATAAACATGTATACCGAATTTGGTTACAATCCGTCAAGTAGACGCTAGTTCTTGCGTGGACAAGCTGTGCCCGCCTGCCCGCCTGCCCGCCTGCCCGCCTGCCCGCCTCCTGCCCGCCCGACCGTACAAGGTGAATACATAATACGTCCCGTTTTTTCAAACGGGCGTATAAAAACTATATACCCCTCCACATACTTTGCATGCCGGGGGTATTATTACACTGGCTAAGCAGCTTTGACTTTGATTTTACTCTAGGAATTCTTTTTATGTTGTGAAGAACACATGCTCGAATACAATTTTGACACTATCAATATCAAGGTCATAAGGGCAACAAGGTCAATGTCGAGGTAAAATGGTCATGAGCATTTATCATAGTCATAATAAGCTGATAAAAATATAAACATGTGAATCATTCATATGGTAACAAAGTTATAGGAGAATGGAAAACATGACAGACAGGAGGGACGGGTGACTTTTGTATCCTTATATCCTGCTTTCGATACGAGATGGGACAATATAATATTGTTTATTTATTGGTGTTTAACGGCCTATCAACAGCTAAGGTCATGTAACGCGGGACAAACGGGTTCGATCCCATTCTAATCTGCTGCATTGGGGGGAAAATCCCAAAATCAGAACAGAATATTTACATCGAGAAACAATATATTCAGCCCTGAAATTAGAATAACTTGACCTGATGCCTAATATTGTTTTACCATAAACCACTTTCATGCTGAGGCTACGTACGCCATTTGTGGAAAATCCTAAATATTTTCTTTATATGAGCTCAGAAATATATGAGCCGCGCCGTGCGAAAAATTATGCGGCGACGTCAGACAATTTGAATCGTCGTTTTTCCGACGTCGTTTACCGCTTTTCGTGACGTTGTCATTAAGCCCGGTTTTCGCATGGCGCGGCCCGAGCCGCACCATGCGAAAACCGGGCTTCATGACAAAATTGTCAGTTTTTACTTTTTCGCGTATTCTGAATTGTAAATCTTTTAAAAGCCATATGCCGCCAAAATTATCAATGTATCCCAATTATTTTTCATTTTAGATGTATTTTTATGACGCGTGGTAAAAACTTTTATGACGTTTTAGATCAATGACGTTGAAACAACGGCGTATACAAGGGGTGTTGATAAAATACCCGGACAAGTCCTATAGATTTGTCATCTTTTATCGCATGTCAACCAAATTTGGATATCTCGTAGCCTTTCCAAGTGTTTCCAATTAGGCCAAGACAAAGTATGAAAATAATGTTTATTGCAGTTGCTATTAATGTAACGTCATGTTTTGGATTGCGGCCCAAGTAACGTAATTCCGTATGAATACTTTTCAAATAAGGCAGAGTGTTGGCGTTTCCCTGTTGTTTGCTGCTGTCTGAAACAATTTTGGGGAATAATAGCGACATTATTTAACATTTCGTATGCGACGACATATTTTAAAGTAGGAAGTAGGCCGCTTCTAACATTAACTGTGTAACAAAACACGACGTCGGGCAGATTTCGTAGCGTGATACCTTATAATTGTCGCCGTGTGTCTTTCTTGAGGATCGCATTACCATCACCTGATTCGCACATACATTATTATACAGTCAAGTGATAAGCTGATGATTTGATACTACAAATCGTGCGAAAAGCAAGTTTATGACCATCAAACCTCAAATTAATTTCAAGACTTTTCGAAAACTCCACCGACCTCACTGTGTGTTTTGTGCATTATGTATTTCTTATACACAAACAATGAAGGAGCTGCATTGAAATCACTGATTCTGAATCTATTAGAGAGATTGATGCATTTGTTTTGCCAAATTCAATACAAACTCTGGATATATATGTCATTACATAGCTGCGTGTCTACCTCAGTTTATGATAAAATGAGTGGCATTAAATGGCATATCATTCGCTAAGTACTGGATAGAATTGTTCAAAAGTGTCTCAATTTACCAAGATAATACATGGTAATATCGTTGGCATCCACTAGGTTGTTCATATTTAAGATTATTTATGATTCAAGGTGCAGTGTAAGCGAAGTAGCTGATATGTAGCCAGTTAATTTATGCGTTCACCATTTTGAATTCATAAGGATAACCGACGAAAAAGAGTGACAATGTCAAAGAACGACAGTTAGGCAACAATGCACAGCACCTGAAGCATTTCTAAGTCATTGATACTGCGAGGAACTCGTGCAAGTATCCTTGCTATACTATTTTGTCACGACACCATGGCCATAACGTCAAACATGTTTTCACGTCAAGTATGTGACGTCATGTCATGACGTCATAATATGTGTACTGAGGTGCAAGGCATCGCGTCTCATATTAGTGAAAGTTTCAGTAAGTTAAACTTTTCCGTTTTTTGTTCACACTTAATGTTCACTGACACCAGTAAACGTAAATGGGAGGGCAAAATGTGAACTTTTACAGTGAGGCTGCAAACATCGTTTTTCCGACGTCGTTTACCGCTTTTCATGACGTTGTCATTAAGCCCGGTTTTCGTATGGCGCGGCCCATATGTTATGACAACCATTTGAACCGTCTTGTCGAGTCGGTTCAAAAGAGTGGTCACAACATATACTTTCATTGAGAAATAACAAAAATAAAAATAAAATATTTTAAAAAGTTCATACCCGTAAAGGTGTATTCCGAATGTAATTGGTTAAATCAAGTTACACAGCACGAGAGATTGAGTGATTGATTGAATGGGACTGTATGTATGTTCAACAACACGATCATAGACAGACAACAAGGGGCCGTTTCACTAAACTTTGTACAATTAAAATGTTCGCAAGTGCAAATTTAGGATTGTCTGAAAATTTCAATTGATGGATTTACATTTATTGAGCATAGGCTGCTGCAGCCTATGCTCAATAAATGTAAATCCAATAATTGTTTACAAGAAAACATTGTTAATGTGAAATTTACAGACTATCATAGTTTTGCACTTCCGAACATTTTAGTTGTACAAAGTTTAGTGAAACGGGCCCCTGGTGTGTATACCTACCGCCGGGTTACCAAAGCCTGCCTACCTGGCGACCAGACATTACCCCATAATCCGGTAGAGAATAACTCGTCCCAGGGGAAGTAAATCCGCTCCACTGAATCACTCAACACTAACTTAATATTAATCCAAATGTCCAACTTTCCAAAAGCAAATACAAATAGGATGGTATGAAATATCCAATATAGTTGTGTCTGTGATTGGAGAAATGGGGCTTATTAGCTTCGTGACCGTTTCACTAAACATTTTCTGTATATGAGCTCAGAAATATGTCATATGCAGCCTATGCTCAATAAATGTAATTCCAATAATTGTATACAAACATTTTAGTCGTACGAAGGGGGCATAATAAAACTAAATTGGTAACCATCCATTGCCACCAACAGCCACCACAAGAACACAACCATCTGTACAGCTTTTGGAAGTTGGACAACGGAAAGAATACAAATAACACTGACAAGCACCTTATCACTAAATCCGGTCCGTTTTTGTTGGGAACCAACTGAGTAAAACGCAGGTATAAGGTCGGTCGGACAATCAGCAAAGTATTGGCACGCGGTAACGGGCGATTCGTGGATATCCATGGGATACGGATTCTCGAAGCACGGGTACCTGTAACAAAGATAGGTACGAATGTGGTGCATCCGGACACTACACGTTTGCTGCTTAGAAGTGGGTGTCCTCCAGCTATTCCAGTTTCCTCCAAGGTAAGAATAAAAGGATGTGATAATAGAGGAACAATAGACAATCAATGTCGCTAAAGTCGTAGTTTGTTTGTTTGTTTATTAGTGTTTAACGGCCTATCAACAGCTAAGGTCATGTAAGGCCGGGCAAACGGGTTCGATCCCATTTTAACCTGCTGCATTGGGGGAAAAATTCCAAAATCAGAACGGAATATTTACATCAAGAACAAATATATTCAGCCCTGAAATTAGAATAACCTGACCTGTAGCCTATTTCATCAACATTGCAAAGTATACTTTAGTACCAAAGTATACTTTGAGGGAGAAATTTTCAATTTTATGATAAATTTATTAATTTTTATTATACTGAATTTATTACATTATCACAGCCAATTTGGCTGTGATAATGTAATAAATTCAGTATAATAATTCTGCATACTTTTAATCATGAAATATATGCATTTGTTAGTTCTATATGAAATAATGCATTTCAGGAAAAATAAATGATTACTCCCTCAAAGTATACTTTGCAATGTTGATGAAATGGGCTCCTGGTGCCAGGTCCATACCACACCAAGTCTCTTGGCCCCTTCCCCTGGGAGACAGAACATGCATATATGCGCAAATTGCATGGTATTTCCGACGGAAATGTAACAATAAAGTTCGACAATGTCCAGCCGTGGTAAACGTTTGCCGTGACACTCGGGAACTGCTTGAACACGCGGCCTACGGCCTTGGGTTTCAAACAGTTCCCTCATGCCACGGGAAACATTTACCCACGGCTGGACGTTATCGAACCTTATAGTGAACCATGCCTAAAGTGTAGCAAATATGTAAATCAGAAAACATGTTAGGTGATGAGTACAGCTTCACTCAATGAGCTGTGCTTAGGCAATAAGTCATAACACAATTTAACATTTGTGTTGATTTATTATGAGGTTCATAAACTTGTTGACTGATGTCATAAGAAACTCTGCATGGTCGTATTCTTCTGAAATCTGTAAACTTGTTTAATAAATATCATGTTAAATCTTCACTGAGTGACATTCGTAACCCATTGAAGTTAATGGATACCATGCTTTTTTGTTTATTTCTCTATAAAATTATATATCTTTCTCTAATTGTGATCAAAAGTATATGTTGTTACCACTCATTTGAACCGTCTCGTCGAGGCGGTTCATATGAGTGGTAACAACATATACTTTTGATCACAATTAGAGAAAAATAATTCTCCAAATTTTGATATTACTGTAATTGTATCCGGCCTATAATGGTTTAAGATATACAAACCCGGTTGTGGTGAGATCTATGACGACCAAGTCATTCTGTAACAACACAACTATTGCATATGGATCCTGAAAATCTGCAACACAACAATAAACACATCAATATATATGTGGCTGTCACTGGAGAAATGGAATTGCTGCATTTGGGGCCAGTCTAGCTCCTGATCTGATTGCGCAGTCCGGTAGCCTGGTAATGATCTATGCTTTGTTAACAGTCGGGTGGTAAACTGATTGAATGGAGAACAGTGCAGACCCTGATCAGATTGTGCATATGCACAGGCACCTGGGTCGGATTGGTCATAAATACCATAAATACGAAGTGCCCCATTTCTCGATGGAATTTATAATTTTGTAAGCTGATCAGCATAGTTGAAACCACGGGCGACGGGGAAAACAAAATATCACATGACAGTATATATAGTATATTATTAACATTTATACAATGAGAGAGTATCTGATTGTTTTTCCCATCACCTGTGTATGTGCGACTTGCATAGCAAAATAAGGTTTAGGTACGTTTCGTACCTAAACCTTATTTTGCTATGCAAGTCGCACATATAGTGATCGATTGAATGGTTTTATGTCAGTTCAACACCAAACTTGTAAATAGATGGTTCAAATGAGTGGTAACAATGTATACTTTCGTGCGTGAATAAGAGAAATACTCATACATCTCCATGTGGTTTCTTCAGCATGAAATGTGTTAACCCTTTCAACACCATAGGCCTCTAGAGACAATGTTTGCAAACAGTGCAGATCCAGATGAGCCGGCTCGTAACAAGCCGTCTCATCAGGATCTCCACTGTTTGTTAATAATTTTAAATGTCGTACATATTACCGTTTTAGAAGAATGGGATAATTTGACTGAACAAAATTAATGAAATCGCGTGAAACATTGGCATGGAACATCCTATTAAGTTACTTGGTGTTGAAAGGGTTAACCCTTTCAACACCACAGACCTCTATAGAGACAATGTTTGCAAACAGTGCAGATCCAGATGAGCCGGCTGTTAACGAGCCGTCTCATCAGGATCTCCACTATTTGTTAATAATTTTAAACGTCGTACAGATTACCGTTTTAGAAGAATGGGATAATTTGACAGAACAAAATTAATGAAATAGCGTGAAACATTGGCATGGAACATCCTATTAAGTTACTTGGTGTTGAAATGTGTTAATCCTTTCAACACCACAGGCCTGTATAGGGTATTGGCTCAAAAGTGTAGATCCAGATGAGCCGGCTCATAACGAGCCGTCTCATCAGGATATGCACTTTTTGCAAGTAATTTTCATATTTTTCAGAACAAAAACACTCTCTTTTCATAAATGGACTAGTCTGAAAATAATTTTGTGACGATTGGATTGGTACGGAAATTAACATATGAAAATGCATTCCAGTTACTTAGGGGTGAAAGGGTTAAACCATGGAAAACAGACTTACCATTTTGCCAGGGGGTTTCACAGAGCACAGCGAAGTCCACGACTGTATGTTCCATCTCTAGAACCGTTGTAGTTTTACCCGTCATTACCGTAATACATGGCGTCTTGCCCGCTCGGTCGTACGACATTCCGCCAGAAAATATCACCAATGGCTCACTACAATGATGGAAGTTTTTATATTGTTATTACAGATCCAAAGGCATTATACTTGCAATCTGTTAACCCTTTCAACACCAAGTAACTTAATAGGATGTTCCATGCCAATGTCTCACGCTATTTCATTAATCTGTACGACGTTTAAAATTATTAACAAACAGTGGAGATCCTGATGAGACGGCTCGTTACGAGCCGGCTCATCTGGATCTGCACTGTTTGCAAACATTGTCTCTATAGAGGTATGTGGTGTTGAAAGGGTTAACCCTTTCAACACCAAGTAACTTAATAGGATGTTCCATGCCAATGTTTCACGCTATTTCATTAATTTTGTTCATTCAAATTATCCCATTCTTCTAAAAGGGTAATCTGTACGACGTTTAAAATTATTAACAAACAGTGGAGATCCTGATGAGACGGCTCGTTACGAGCCGGCTCATCTGGATCTGCACTGTTTGCAAACATTGTCTCTATAGAGGTATGTGGTGTTGAAAGGGTTAACCCTTTCAACACCAAGTAACTTAATAGGATGTTCCATGCCAATGTTTCACGCTATTTCATTAATTTTGTTCATTCAAATTATCCCATTCTTCTAAAAGGGTAATCTGTACGACGTTTAAAATTATTAACAAACAGTGGAGATCCTGATGAGACGGCTCGTTACGAGCCGGCTCATCTGGATCTGCACTGTTTGCAAACATTGTCTCTATAGAGGTCTGTGGTGTTCAAAGGGTTAACAATGCTGCACTGGGATTGTCAAGTTGGGTACACATCAAACAATTTTCAAGTCAATATGCTAGTATTGGCTCGTGCACATGGAACACTAGCTACAATAATTCACCTCCGATATGTTATGGTATGGCGAGACGTATGGAGATGGGTAGCAATTTTGTTTGTAATGGAACACTTTTTATGTAATGAGTCAATACAGTGGAACCGACACCCTGGAACCCCCAGGGTGTCCGATTTAGAGGTTCCACTGCAATTCATGCGTATGCGCACTCCAAAACATGTCTGCATACTTTGTAATCATGAACAGACACTATAGACTATCATTAAACATAAATAAAAGTGAACCTTCAAAATTAAATAAACTGGTGTTTTCGATTTGTCTGGTTTAATGAGGAGCCACTCTATACTGACTGGTCAATATATTGACTATGTGAAAACTGTACCAAGTGCACCAGTTTGACAATCCCAGTCATCCATTGGATTGACATTTGAGGCACGTCACATGATTTTGTACCTAAAAAAATGTGTGATTTTTCATGAAATATATTTACAGAAACTGTGATATTTTCAGTAAATGATGTTGAAAGATGACAAAATTTTTATAGCAAATGCGGAATATAATACCGCATTTGCAATGTAAATTTCATCAACTTACGACGTTATTTACAGAAAATATGTAAATTTTGTAACTAATTTTCATGACATACCGCACATGTTCTTAGGTACAGAATCACATGGTGTGTCTCATATGTAAAATTGCCTATTCCGACCATAGCATAAACAAGCATGTTACACGCAGCCATTTGCTCAATTGAATGAAGAGGCGCACCACAATAAATGTGACTGGAGAAATGGTGGTTATGGCTTTTGTGGTTAATTTAGTTTCCACTTTGTTAGCATGCTCCTGGGACCCGATAAGGATCTATATTGTTTGTTGGAAGCATGTTAGACGTTACTGGCAAACAGTGTAGACCCTGATCAGACTTCGCAGATGAGTAAGCTGGTCTGTGTCTGGTCGTAAAGGCTTGGAGATCAGTTTTATAAACATTATTACTGGCAACCAAATGGAGCCTGAGCCGTTATGCGATGAAAAGATAGATAGGACAAACAAACAAATCACTCCCTCACACCCCCACCCTCCAGCGTTTATCTGAGTTTGGGCCATTCCAAGATCCACCGTGTAAGCATGTAAGCCCCAATATCCAGTGTTGGAAGCCCATGTTAAATCATATTAACCCTTAAACCGCTATCTTAATTTTTCTATCGTCTGCTGTTTATTTTCTATTTTCCATTTTTATCATCAAAAACATGCTTCGACAGCACTGTAGAATAATTTACAATATGCTTTGACAGCACTTCAGAATCATTTCCTTTGGAAATGATTCTGAAGTGCTGTCAAACCATGTTTTTATTAAGAAATAAGGCAAGATATAAAAGGAACAACAGACGACAATTGTTGTGTGTAGCGGTGTAAGGGTTAAATAAAACCGCCACACCCCACAGCTACATGTATTGGTCGGTGGAGTAATCAACAACTACAGACCCTATATGAGACACACCATGTGATTTTGTACCTACATGTAGGAACATGTGCAATTTCTCATGAAACAACATTGAAAGTTGAAATTTGATTTCCACATTTGCAACGAAAATTTTATCAACTTTCGACATCATTTATGGAAAATAACGTACATTTTGTAAATATTTTTCAAGATGTACCACACGTGTTCTTATGTACAAAATCACGTGGCGTGTCTCATACTTGGTGCTGCGAGGCTACATTTCCGCATCAATTGTGTTAAAGTAAACTGTCACCCCCACAGATACTTCATCAAAGACCGGGGAATCGGTGTTGATTACAAGTATCGGCTGTGGTATCGAGGCCAGCCCATGGCACCAGTGGAAGTGTCCAAGCCCTGATAGATGGTCTCCACATGGGAGTTATCTCGCACTGTTTCATTACCAAATGGGCTATTGGCTGAAAAAAGGTATCATACGATTACCCCAAAGATATTTGTGACAAGCGCAGCCACCCAGCTCAGCCTATGCTCAATATGCAGCCTATGCTCAATAAATGTAAATTCAGTAATTGTTTACAAGAAAACAGTATTAATGTGAAATTCACAGACTATCATAATTTTACACTTACGAACATTTTAGTTGTACAAAGTTTAGTGAAACGGCCCCCTGATTATGCCATTCAGTCACTGAAGCAGGCTTAGTGCCATTAGAAAACAAGACATCAGAAACACCGATGGGTGTACCCCTCAGTTAAATCTATGTTATTTAGATTGTTTCAAGCCAATCCGACAATGGAGTGTGATGTGCTAATTTTCCAACCAATCCAATCGTCACAAAATGATTTTCAGATTAGTCCATTTATGAAAAGTGGGTGTTTTCGTTCTAAAAATTATGAAAATTACTTTCAAAAAGTGCAGGTCCTGATAAGACGGCCTGTTACGAGCCGGTTCATCTGGATCTGCATTTTTGCAAACCACGCTATAGCGGGCTTTCAGGTTGAAGGGGTTAAAGTAACAGAGATAGTACATAGCCGTAAACTTTAACACAGTTCTCGAACAACCTCTGACAGATGATCAGACAGTGAAAGCTAATGTGAATGGGTTTAATGTCCCAGCAACAGTGAACGTATATGCGGACGGAATCACAGTTTAAAGTCTCATCCGACAGACCAGTGGAAATACTATGTAAGTATTTGCTGGAACTCACAACCTCTGGTATTGAAGTTGAATGCCATATCCCCTAGGCCATGGCCTATGACCAGACAGACAAAACAGATGGACAGGGTGGCAACTATATGTACATGTATGATCACAAATTATACTAATCTTAGTGTCAGAGTGACTGTGCAAGATGACAAAGATCTATGATAGTTGCAAATGCTCGTAATTCCTACGTATTTCCTAGCCTTGCCAGATAAAATTGATCTCAAAAGACATTAGTCTGGTATTCCCTATATATGTACCATTACAATTCTAACCAGGCACAGCAGAAAGTTTCATAAACCCTAGGTGATGCCTTCCTAATAATACAGACAACATTTTGTGGTTTACATAGAAGTGTATTGGCTTACAAGATGCTAATTTCAATATATGGCACCAGCATATACCTTTCCAGTATATCCATGCTCAGATTGTTAATTGTTTGTATAAAAGAAACTACAAAATTGACTGTAAAACAAACTATCACCGCTGTTGAGCATTCATGAATACAACAGCATTCACTGAGTGATGATTGGAGAAAAAAATAGTTTCAAAGAGTAGGGAGACGAAAGGGGCATAACTGCGGATGAAATGGTGGGACAGGGAAAATTTTATGTTACGCACTCCTGCACTTGATGGTTGGAATGTATACCGAGTATGAAGCGAATCAGCCAAAAACTGTAGAAGTAGTTCACCGGACAAGGAAATAAAAACATTTTTTTCAGAGTCGAAAAAGGGGCATAACTGCGGATGGATCGGTGGGACAGCGAAAAAAAAATACGTTACAGACTCCTGTACTTGATGGTAGGGCTGTATACCGAATATGAAGAGAATCGGCTAAAAAATGTAGAAGTAGTTCGCCGGACAAGGAAAATTGTCTACTGACAGACGGACAGATGTACAGGGTAAACACTATATGCCGCCGACAACAATCGTTGCAGTGGTATAATGTTAACAATTTGCTGTAGTACAATAAATTCCAATGTGACCACATGCAATGTTGTACATGTTCAGATATAAATGCATGAAACAGAGAGAACTATAGGACAGTAATATATCGTAGTCAGATATCATGCAAGTCTTTGGCTTCTGCAACTATAAAACTGTTCAGGAAGTTACCAGGGGGCCGTTTCATTAAACTTTGTATGACTAAAATGTTCGTAAGTGCAAAATTATGATAGTCTGTAAATTTCACATTAACAATGTGTTCTTGTAAACAATTATTGGATTTACATTTATTGAGCATAGGCTGCATATGCAGCCTATGCTCAATAAATGTAAATTGATCAATTGAAATATCCAGACGATCCCAAATTTGCACTTATGTAACATTTTAGTTGTAAGAAGTTTAGTGAAACAGCCCCCAGAATCTCACACACAGAAGAATGACTTGAAAAGCAATCAGTTGATTGATTAGTGTTTTAATATTTCACCACTAAATAAATCATATTGATGGTTAGCTGATATTTTTAGACAATACAACTGGTCTGAAAACGGATACCAAAATCTTATTGCATAATTATGTAAGTACAATGGGCTTGGCCTACAAGTTCTCACAACATTAGTTACAGCCCTTTCCCTTATTAAACATTTGAAATGAAATAAAGTTGCAATATAGGCACGAATGCACCCATGTAGGTGGGGGGGTGGGGTGTGTGGGGGTGGGGAGATTCAGAATTGACATGAAATAGCCTCTCTGCTTTGAAACAGGGATGAGAGCCACCTTCTGCAAAACCAGAAGGCCGCAGCCTGCATGTCGAGCCCGCCGACGCATCTGGTGATCTCGGGGTAAGATATATATAATGTAGCAACAGCTACATTGAAAAACCAGAACTGGCATCGAAGCTAATCCCCTCGCTGGATGATGACTAATAAGCATATAAACTTTCAAGCCATATAAACTTTCAAGCCAATCCGACTTACGGTTATAGAGAAAGTATGTACCTGAAAACTTTAACAAAAACTTTAATGCAAACTTGTAAGTCCTTTACCCTTGATCTTGGGGCACAGGGGCTGCATGAGTGGGACACAGAATGAATATATGGATGATGACCAATAAGCATACTAAGTTTCAAGCAAATCTGACTTACAGTTACAGAGATAGTACGTATGAGATAGTACCTTGACCTTGGGCACAGGGGCCGCATGAGTGGAATACAGCATGAATATATGGATGATGACTAACAAGCATATGAAGTTTCAAGTCAATGTGACTTAGCACTGCAGAGATATAAGGTATTTAAAAACATTAACACAGATTTCGGACGGACAGATACACGCATGGACGTCATTGTGATCACTATGTCTCGCTTTCCACAATCGGGTTCGACAAAAAGCCTGAAAATCAGGTTGATGCCCCCCTAGCCCTTAGAAATGTTTGAGCAGATAGACAAAATAGGAAACACTTCGACATTTCACATGATGACAACAAGTTTGAAATAAGCCTGAAAGAGGAGGATTCTCATGCCTTTTGAAATCACAATATCCTGATCCAGAAATGCCCTTACCAGACCACTTAACCCCAGGTGTGATTCATAGTCCCAATATGCGTACACAACCCTGTGCTCAGTCTCGGCCAATCAAATTTTCCGATTTCAATTACAAATCTGAAGTATGTTCTCAGGATGTGCTGTAAACCTATCACCCTTAGACCGTTACACACAACAATTGTCGTCTGCTGTTGCTTTTATATCTTGCCTCATTTCTCAATAAAAACATGGTTTGACAGCACTTCAGAATCATTTCCAATGGAAATGATTCTGAGTGCTGTCAAAGCATGTTGTAAATTATTCTAAAGTGCTGTCAAAGCATGTTTTTGATGATAAAAATGGCAAATAGAAAATAGACATCAGACGAAAAAAAATTAAGGTAGCGGTGTAATGGTTAACCAGACAAGTTGAGAGTTGGATATTGAGATTCAGGCATGCATACGCCATACATTTTATAGTTAAGAAGCCAGGCCACTTACCCAACAGACATGTTAAACAATTGGCTGAATCTGCAATAACATTAATATTTGGTCCAATAACTGTAACTAAACCAGTAGCCTATTTCATCAACATTGCAAAGTATACTTTACTAGCAAAGTATACTTTGAGGGAGTAATCATTTATTTTTCATGAAATGCATTATTTCATATAGAACTAACAAATGCATATATTTCATGATTAAAAGTATGCAGAATTATTATACTGAATTTATTACATTATCACAGCCAAAATTGGCTGTGATAATGTAATAAATTCAGTATAATAAATTTATCATAAAATTGAAAATTTCTCCCTCAAAGAATACTTTGCTACTAAAGTATACTTTGCAATGTAGGTGAAATCGGCTACAGGAGTATTGACTTAGCGACCAGTGTGGACCCAGACTCGCTCAGTGCTGTGCCTATTGTGAGGGATATTTTCCCCACCTCAAACTGCCCATGTCTCTTAACCCTTAGACCGCTACTCACAACAATTGTCGTCTGCTGTTGCTTTTATATCTTACCTTATTTCTCAATAAAAACCTGGTTCGACAGCACTTCAGAATCATTTCCAATGTTAATTATTCTAAAGTGCTGTCAAAGCATGTTTTTGATGATAAAAATGGAAAGTTAGAAAACAAACAGCAGATGACAAAAAAATTAAGATAGCGGTCTAAGGGTTAAAATATAAATTCTAATGGGGAAGGAAATGAAAACCTGAAATTGTCCTCTAATTTGTCGTTTTCAGAACAAGATTTTATTATTTATAACTCATTGACACAGATGTCTCCACATCCAGCCGACACAAAATTTGTATAAAAAACTAAATCAAGTTATACAAACGCAGTCTGTGATAAGAAAGAACGGGAGATACCTAAAATAAATTAGTAACAGTAGCTAGCTAACATGAACATATTCTGAAGGGTATTGTGAAGGAAGTTGTCGACCAGACAGGTCTGCAAAAAGGAAAACGGAAACAAAATAAAATAAATGGCAACAGTTATCATTCTTGAGCATGATACACAGTTGTGTCATAATCTATGCATGTGTTAAGCTTCATGAAAATATTCCACAGGATGCTCAAGGTATACTCTGGACAAGAAAGTGTCTGTTGCAGATATGATGGCGGCATGATGTGAAAACCACGGTTTCGCCAAAGGTTCGTACCACAGGTTGAAGTAACGGACCGAGGTCTATAAATACATTAAATATGCCTAAAAGCATCAATGGGAAGGTGTCCAACTTTTTAATAGGCTGAGCCCATATGGGCTCGAGACAACGGACTCTCACGAATCGTCAACCGAGTTATATCATTGTCGCCTATTGCAGAAGTTGGGACAATGTTAGTATTCCGCAACGATATATTCCCCATTGCGCGTTAGAAAAAAATATATTTTGACAAAACTTGAAATCTGAGTAGAAAGACATACCTTTAACTTGATACTTTTACCATCAACATAGGTATTATAAAATATGAATTATAACCGTTTATAAAAGTTCCGTTTTTTTACCACATAGTAAGTGCACGAGTTCCGGCAAATAAACCTGTCCCACGATGTTTATACAAAATGGCTTCCCGAGAAATGATAGAAATGTCTGTGCGATTAAATTGTCTGTCGTGACGCACAGGACGGGTATAAATGTAGGTTTGATCAAATGTTCGATTGGAAACAATGTTTTCTCTATGCAAAATGTTTCTTTACGGGCCGGGACGACGTAAAAGTGTATTTTGAACCCGATGTTTACTCCTTTATATAGCAATATCGGCATCGGAAATGTGTCCGTTCTTTCCCGACCTAGCAATGATGATACTTTTTTTACAACAAAACAATCGATAGCTCGAAAACGCAATGGGGAATATATAGTTGCGGAATACTAACATTGTCCCAACTTCTGCAATAGGCGACAATGATATAACTCGGTTGACGATTCGTGAGAGTCCGTTGTCTCGGCCTATTAAAAAGTTGGACACCTTCCCCATAAGATTAGATGGATGGGGTAAAATATATATTTTTTTTTTCTTCATTTATTGATGCTTTTATGCATATTTAATGTATTTATAGACCTCGGTCCGTTACTTCAACCTGTGGTTCGTACGGGGATACAATTACAACCGACAATAAAAATTAAGCCTATCAACCATACAGACCATAAAGCCAACATTTGCAAACACTGTAGATCTAGATGAGGTGGCTCGTAACGAGTCGCCTCATCTAGATCTGCAGTGCTTGTCTGTATTTTTTAGATATTTTAAAAATCCCCCCCCGTTTAAAGCCAACCTTTGCAAACACATGCAGAATTATTATACTGAATTTATTACATTATCACAGCCAAAATGGCTGTGATAATGTAATAAATTCAGCATAATAAAAATTAAATTTATCCTTAAATTGAAAATTTCTCCCTCAAAGTATACTTTGCTAGATAAGTATACTTTGCAATGTTGGTGAAATCGGCTACAGATAATGGGTAATTGTTCACTCACCTGTTTCTGACGGACTTCCACTCCACCTTTGCAATAGGCTTACATGGATCTGGTTTCCCATCCTTGCCCACTTTGGCTGCAAAATAAATCCACCCAACCATTACCTCCGCTTATATTGTCACTATTCGCTGATCATTATTGAATAATCAAAAACTAGATTTGTCCGTAGACGAGGGCTTACCCTGCTCAAGTCCTGGGCCCAAATGTTCTGAACTGCAGGGATTCCGCTGGCGATCGCCACTTTCGCAATTGGCGATAAAAATAAACAATTGGCGATAAAAAATTACAATTTTCGAAGAAAAAAAAATCGCTTCACTTTTTTGAAGTGGCGATTTTTTTATTTCATTTTTTTATTTTCCCCAGCGGAATCCCTGAAATGACACCTTGACATCAGTATAACTGAAGGTGGGGGGGGGCATAGCTTTGTCACTGTATGATAAGAGGACAAGCAGAGGAATACATGTGTGAACTACCAAGAAGATCTGTCAAACTAACAGAAAGTAGAAGTATTTATTTAATGGTGTCAGCAGCTAAGGTAATTTTACAATTTTAAGCTGGGTTAGTGGGGTCGAATTTTGATCTGGTGCCAGGTACTCACTACACCAGTGTCACTTCCTAAAAGTAATAGGCTTAGCACTAAACTTAATTCTACTATTTTTATAACATTTACAACTGGATTCAACTCTCACGCATGAGAAAGTCAAAAAGTACTTTGAAGACGTGACTCACCATGCGGCGTCATGACATATACAGGTTTGCCCGGGGTGCGAATGTTCCACGTAGTGAGACTGCCGTCGGTGTGGCTGCCCATGAATTGTCTCCCCTCATGGTGCCACGATATAGACCGCAATGCCTGCAATGAGGGATCATAGTTAGTTATTTCCCTTTGCAAATCTATTTATAGAAATGTGGTCCTGAATTACTGAATAGTGCAAAAATTAAGATAGTGAACAGGGTAGATCCAGATCAGACTGCACATCTGAGTCTACATTGTTTGTAATAAAACTTGATAAGTGTTAACCCTTACATCGCTATCTTAATTTTTGTAGTCTGCTGTTTATTTTCTATTTTCCATTTCAAAGGGAAATAACTAGCTATGATCTGATAGACATACAGAAATGTCATTACAGAAACTGGGTATGGAAGGTTGTACATCCATTCCCCACCCTTAAATATATGGGGTTGTGACGGGAGAAATAGGGCTTATGGGATTTGTGGAATTAGTCCCATTTCTCCCGTCACGGCTACATATCAGTTAACTAATAACTAGAGGGAAGCTAATGGCGCGCCATAAGAATATATACCCACCTTTTCTGAATTCTTAATGGGCATTTTGTTCCTGTTTTTTTAATAAATAAGCCCCTGGAGACTTGCATAGCTCCAGATAAGCTTTTTGTCTAAAGTATATTATACTCCCTGATTACAATTTCATTTTTGTTTGTAGATTATTGACAATATTATGTATTTCATATATGAATATAGATACTAAAATTGTTTAAGTTTATACCACGGTATATGGTTTGTTCGCGGCACTCAATGTCAGTGTAATAAGGGGGCTAACTCCATCATGGCTCAAACTGGATCAAACTGATAGGTTTGGAGTAGAAATTTATAAAAACATGCTCAGAAAGTGTTGTAATCATGGAGCTAGATATGAGGTCAAAGGTCAACGTACCTCTGCAGCACAGAACCGACACTCGGCTGTTTTTGACTTCAGGTCCCAAAATGAGATAACTCCCGACTCAAATCCGATGAGTAACTGAAAATAAAACAATTTCCTACTTATAAATTTTGGACAAATACGTAAGGAACAAATACAGTCTATACTTGTTACCTTCATTTCAACAAACTCTCTTAACTCTTTGCATGCTGGGAAATTTGTGGGCTATAAATAGTTCAAAAATAGCAGATGACAATTCATTATATTTTCATTTATTTCTCCTTATAAATGTCATGAATATGTCTTGAAATTTCATTAGAATTGTGTCCGGAGTACACAATTCTAATGAAATTTCAAGACATATTTACAGAGAGAAATTAAACATATACTCCTAATTCGTTTGGCGGATATTTTCGCCGCTAGCATGCAAAGAGTAAAGTCCTAGTATCATATTAAATCAACACAAATTTTAAAAATTTATTGCATAACAAAATCATCAAACAACTGATAACTGAAATCTAATTTTTTCACTTCAATATTTATTTTCTTGGACAACTAATTTGAACATAACCCGAAAGGTGAAATAACCCGTTTAGTATTTCAGACCATACTATATACCATGTAGAATCAGGCAGGCAAAGTTTGTAACCTCTATATGGTAAACATCACAAACAAGAAATCACTAACACTGATGGATGCACCCCTCAAAACATTCATTTGACCTTGGCCTTGAGGACAGGGGCCTATCAACACAATGGGAAACATCACAAATTCACCACTGATTAATTAATAGAAAACAGCCTATTAATTAGCATGTGTGAATCAATTCCATACTCAGCATTGTATACTTCTTTCTGGACCAGCAAAATGATACTCACCTAGCCAATTACACACTCTAACTCAACGGAATTTTTTGTGAACGCCCCAGCAAGACATCCAAGTTTGAGCGATGCAGTGAAATCACCGCGAACCGCCCACATAATTAGCAGCGTCCCAGGCAATCAGTGTGTACTGAGCCTTTCTGCCATTAACTACAGCTAACTGATGGCACAGACAATCCCGGCCACGTTTTCATTCATCCTTTATGAGCATGTACACGAGATAATATTGCTTACCGCATCGCTGGATTTTACGGAAAACCTGCGATAACGTACGTAGGTTATGTTGTAAGTTGGCGAAAACCACAGAGCAGATGCGGAATGGAATTCCGCATCTGCTCTGTGATTTTCACCAACATTTGACATAATTTACGGAACATATCAAAAAAATTCAAAAACATTACAAGGAATTAACGGACACGCGATAATGCAATAGAATGGAATATCTCGCGGATCGACGCTTATCTGATCAGTCAGTCGGCCACACTGACACAATCAATAGTTAACAACAGAAGAACGGAAGACCGATTCTGTGTCTTAGCTTTAGTTCTGACCATGCTGTTATTTGTGTTCCCAGATTTCATATAGAATACAATGTTACACAAAATATCTGCTTTTCATAGTTTTGTTTCGAAGATTATAAGCATATACTAAGCAAATACTGAATGGTCTTACTTAAAATCAAGGAGATATGTCAATTTAAAGTTCAAATGCGGAGAATGTGCTTAGCAAAGTTTTGTTGATTGATTGATTGATTGATTGATTGATTGATTCAATCATTCATTCACAGAGCTCCAGTTAAGGTGCGTAATTTGACCATGGGGTAGAATGAAAATACAGATGATGATAAACACCCATGTGAAGTTTCAAGGTAATGGGCAAAGCAGTTCCAGAGATATAGTATAACGAAAACTTTAACAAAAAACTTAACCAAAAAAACTTAACCAAAAACTTCAAAGTAATTTGACCTTGACATGGGGAACAGGGGCCGCACGGGAGGGGGTAGAATGAAAATACAGATGATGATAAACACCCATGTGAAGTTTCAAGGTAATGGGCAAAGCAGTTGCAGAGATATAGTATAACGAAAAACTTTAACCAAAAAACTTAACCAAAAAACTTAACCAAAAATTTTAACCAAAAAAAACTTAACCAAAAACTTTAACCGGACACACGTACGTACGTACGTACGTACGTACGCCAAAGTGCCGACTATATCGCGCTTTCCGCAAGCGGGCGCGACAAAAACTTAACAAAAAACTTTAACCAAAAACTTCAAAGTAATTTGACCTTGACATTGGGCACAGGGGCCGCACGGAAGGGGGGTAGAATGAAAATATAGATGATGATAAACACCAATGTGAAGTTTCAAGGTAATAGGCAAAGCAGTTGCAGAGATATAGTATAACGAAAAACTTTAACCAAAAAACTTAACCAAAAACTTTAACCAAAAAACTTAACCAAAAACTTCAAAGCAATTTGACCTTGACATTGGGCACAGGGGCCGCATGGGAGGGGGCTAGAATGAAAATATAGATGATGATAAACACCCATGTGAAGTTTGAAGGTAATGGGCAAAGCAGTTGCAGAGATATAGTATAACAAAAAACTTTAACCAAAAAACTTAACCAAACTAGAAATGTGGCCTCTCGGCACACGAATGCCCCCGCTGGCAGCCAAAGAAAACGAGGCATATTTGATTATAAGCCATTTACCCGAGCGTTAAGTTTTCGAACGCACCAAGTCTGTGACCTTGACCCTGGGCTTAGCGTGGATGGGACGAATGTGGATTTGTCACAGGGCGGTAGAGGACCATTGGAGCAATGCGTGTGTGAAATGTGAAGCAGATCCGAGCAAGGAAACAGAAATTATAAGCCATTTACCCAGCGTTAAGGTTTACAAAGCACCAAGTCTGTGACCTTGACCCTGGGCTTAGCGGGGTGGGACGAATGTGGATTTGTCACAGGGCGGTAGAGGACCATTGGAGCAATGCGTGTGTGAAATGTGAAGCAGATCCGAGCAAGGAAACAGAAATTATAAGCCATTTACCCAGCGTTAAGGTTTCGAACGCACCAAGTCTGTGACCTTGACCCTGGGCTTAGCGGGGGCGGGACGAATGTGGATTTGTCACAGGGCGGTAGAGGACCATTGGAGCAATGCGTGTGTGAAATGTGAAGCAGACCCAAGTCTGTGACCTTGACCCTGGGCTTAGCGGGGGCGGGACGAATATGGATTTGTCACAGGGCGGTAGAGGACCATTGGAGCAATGCGTGTGTGAAATGTGAAGCAGATCCGAGCAAGGAAACAGAAATTATAAGCCATTTACCCAGCGTTAAGGTTTCGGGACGTACGTACGTAAGTACGTACGTACGTACGTACGTACGTACGTACGTACGGACGCCGGTAACACTATATGCCCCCCTCACCATTCGGTGGCGGGGGCATAATAAGCCATTTACCCAGCGTTAAGGTTTCGAAAGCACCAAGTCTGTGACCTTGACCCTGGGCTTAGCGGGGGCGGGACGAATGTGGATTTGTCACAGAGCGGTAGAGGACCATTGGAGCAATGCGTGTGTGAAATGGGAAGCAGATCCGAGCAAGGAAACAGAAATTATAAGCCATTTACCCAGCGTTAAGGTTTCGAACGCACCAAGTCTGTGACCTTGACCCTGGGCTTAGCGGGGGCGGGACGAATGTGGATTTGTCACAGGGCGGTAGAGGACCATTGGAGCAATGCGTGTGTGAAATGTGAAGCAGACCCGAGCAAGGAAAGAGAAATTATAAGCCATTTACCCAGCGTTAAGGTTTCGAACGCACCAAGTCTGTGACCTTGACCCTGGGTTTGGCGGGGGCGGCACAAATGTGGATTTGTCACAGGGTGGCAGAGGACCATTGGAGCAATGCGTGTGTGAAATGTGAAGCAGATCCGAGCAAGGAAACAGAAATTATAAGGCATTTACCCAGCGTTAAGGTTTCGAACGCACCAAGTCTGTGACCTTGACCCTGGGTTTGGGCGGAGGCGGCACAAATGTGGATTTGTCACAGTGGCAGAGGACCATTGGAGCAATGCGTGTGTGAAATGTGAAGCAGATCCGAGCAAGGAAACAGAAAGATAAGGCATTTACCCAGCGTTAAGGTTTCGAACGCACCAAGTCTGTGACCTTGACCCTGGGCTTAGCGGGGGCGGCACAAATGTGGATTTGTCACAGGGTGGCAGAGGACCATTGGAGCAATGCGTGTGTGAAATCTGAAGCAGATCCGAGCAAGGAAACAGAAATTATAAGGCATTTAGCCAGCGTTAAGGTTTCGAATGCACCAAATCTGTGACCTTGACCCTGGGTTTGGCGGGGGCGGCACGAATGTGGATTTGTCACAGGGTGGCAGAGGACCATTGGAGCAATGCGTGTGTGAAATCTGAAGCAGATCCGAGCAAGGAAACAGAAATTATAAGGCATTTAGCCAGCGTTAAGGTTTCGAAAACACCAAGTCTGTGACCTTGACCCTGGGTTTGGCGGGGGCGGCACGAATGTGGATTTGTCACAGGGTGGCAGAGGACCATTGGAGCAATGCGTGTGTGAAATGTGAAGCAGATCCGAGCAAGGAAACAGAAATTATAAGGGATTTACCCAGCGTTAAGGTTTCGTACATACGTACGGACGTACATGACGTACGCGACGTACGTACGGACGCCGGTAACACTATATGCCCCCCTCACCATTCGGTGGCGGGGGCATAATAAACACCCATGTGAAGTTTCAAGGTAATGGGCAAAGCAGTTGCAGAGATATAGTATAACAACTAGAAATGTGGCCTATCGGCACACGAATGCCCCCGCTGGCAGCCAAAGAAAACAAGGCATATTTGAATGTGGATTTGTCACAGTATGTTATCTTGACCCTGGGCTTAGCGGGGGCGGCACGAATGTGGATTTGTCACAGGGCGGCAGAGGACCATTGGAGCAATGCGTGTGTGAAATGTGAAGCAGATCCGAGCAAGGAAACAGAAATTACAAGACATTTACCCAGCGTTAAGGTTTCGAACGCACCAAGTCTGTGACCTTGACCCTGGGCTTAGCAGGGGTGGGACGAATGTGGATTTGTCACAGGGCGGCAGAGAACCATTGGAGCAATGCATGTGTGAAATGTGAAGCAGATCCGAGCAAGGAAACAGAAATTATAAGCCATTTACCCAGCGTTAAGGTTTCGAACGCACCAAGTCTGTGATCTTGACCCTCGGCTTAGTGGGAGCGGGACGAATGTGGATTTGTCACAGGGCTGGCAGAGAACATTGGAGCGAATGCGTGTGTGAAATGTGAACAGATCCGAGCAAGGAAACAAATTATTAAGCCATTTATCCACGTTAAGGTTTCGAACGCACCAAGAATCTGTGACCTTGACCCTGGGCTTAGTGGGAGTGGGACGAATGTGGATTTGTCACAGAGCGGCAGAGGACCATTGGAGCAATGCGTGTGTGAAATGTGAAGCAGATCCGAGCAAGGAAACAGAAATAAGCATTTACCCAGCGTTAAGGTTTCGAAAGCACCAAGTCTGTGACCTTGACCCTGGGCTTAGGTGGGGGCGGCAACGAATGTGGATTTGTCACAGGGCGGTAGAGGACCATTGAGCAATGCAGTGTGAAAGTGAAGCAGATCCGAGCAAGGAAACAGAAATTATAAGCCATTTACCCAGCGTTGTAATTTGAAAGCACCAAGTCTGTGACCTTGACCCTGGGTTAGCGGGGGCGGACGATGTGGATTTGTCACAGGGCGGTAGAGGACCATTGGAGCAATGCGTGTGTGAAATGTGAAGCAGATCCGAGCAAGGAAAACAGAAATTATAAGCCATTTACCCAGCGTTAAGGTTTCGAACGCACCAAGTCTGTGACTTGACCCTCGGCTTAGTTGGGCGGCGGGACGAATGTGGATTTGTCACAGGGCGGCAGAGAACCATTGGAGCAATGCATGTGTGAAATGTGAAGCAGACCGAGCAAGGAAACAGATAGCCATTTATCCAGCGTTAAGGTTTCGAACGCACCAAGTCTGTGACCTTGACCCTGGGCTTAGTGAGTGGGACGAATGTGGATTTTGTCACAGAGCGCAGGACCATTGGAGCAATGCGTGTGTGAAATGTGAACAGTTCCGAGCAAGGAAACAAATTATAAGCAATTTACCCAGCTTAAGGTTTCGAAAGCACCAAGTCTGTGACCTTGACCCTGGGCTTAGCGGGGGCGGCACGAATGTGGATTTGTCACAGGGCGGTAGAGGACCATTGGAGCAATGCATGTGTGAAATGTGAAGCAGATCCGAGCAAGGAAACAGAAATTATAAGCCATTTACCCAGCGTTAAGGTTTTGAAAGCACCAAGTCTGTGACCTTGACCCTGGGCTTAGCGGGGGCGGGACGAATGTGGATTTGTCACAGGGCGGTAGAGGACCATTGGAGCAATGCGTGTGTGAAATGTGAAGCAGATCCGAGCAAGGAAACAGAAATTATAAGCCATACCCAGCGTTAAGGTTTCGAAAGCACCAAGTCTGTGACCTTGACCCTGGGCTTAGCGGGGGCGGGACGAATGTGGATTTGTCACACGCGGTAGAGGACCATTGGAGCAATGCTGTGTGAAATGTGAAGCAGATCCGAGCAAGGAAACAGAAATTATAAGCCATTTACCCAGCGTTAAGGTTTCGGGACGACGTACGTACGTACGTACGTACGTACGTACGGACGCCGGTAACACTATATGCCCCCCTCACCATTCGGTGGCGGGGGCATAAAAACTTTAACCAAAAACTTTAACCAAAAAACTTAACCAAAAAACTTAACCAAAAACGTTAACCAAAAAACTTAACCAAACAACTTAACCAAAAACTTTAAACGGACACATGTATGTATGTACGTACGCCAAAGTGTCGACTATATCGCGCTTTCCGCAAGCGGGCGCGACAAAAATGGCAAGTTGGGAGTCCTTTAGAATCGTCTCATTTACCTCCAAATTACGCACCTTAACTGGAGCTCCGATTCATTGATCTGGCATTTTATGTCTGTTCAACAGAAATGACAGAATATATACACACAGGAATGCAACTGACTGTTTGGAGGGAGAAACATACATTCAGCTTGGAAATAACAAGGGCATCGTTATCACTAAGTTAATCCCCTTGCTGGCAGCCTTGACAATAAAAAAAAACAAAAAAACTTTTAACAACAAGGTGAACATAAGTCCTCTGTGACATTGATCTTGGGCGGCCGGACGTGGTCATATGCAAAACAAAGCTCCATTCGTAAACACACATTGTGGCCAATGTGAAGAGGTTTGTAAGTTATTGAAACATGAAAGGTGCTACTAACGCATGCACAAACATAGACTAATGCTATATCCCCTCTTGCCTATTGACTAATGCTATATCCCCTCTTGCCTATTGACTAATGCTATATCCCCTCTTGCCGGCGAGGGGATAATACAAACTTTCAGCACTGAATGACCGTGTCCTGATCCGGTACCGGGCATGCCCCTTTACTACACCAGATCATTTCGATCCAGGTGTGATCCAAGTAAGATATGAATGATGGATTTGTTAAGATACACATCCTGCATAGAATGTTTGAAATCATGATCCCATCGCTTAATGTGATAAAGAATATCTTGCAGTTGTACATGTGTCACTTCTATTTATTCACCTTCTCTTGAAAGGAGTTTGTTGTCACCATTCATACGAACAATCTCGAGGAGATGTTTCAAATGAGTGGTCACACAATATACATTAACCCTTCCTACGTACACTGTTGACGGAAATTGCCGTCTGATGTTTTTCATTTTTACTTTAATTCTTAACAAAAAACTGGTTTTGACAGCACATGAGAATCGTCTCCATGCCATTGGAGACGATTCTCATGTGCTGTCAAAACCAGGTTTCTGTCGAGAAATATTGAAAATAAAACATTTCCAGCAGACGACAACATTTAATTCAGCGAAGTAAGGGTTAATGCATAAAGAATTCTCCAATAGACGTGAACTGTCCACTCAAATAGTTAGGGTAATACTATACTTGTTAACCCTTTAGTTTAAACAATATTTATTTCAAGTTGTGGCAAGTGATATATATATACATACAATTGAGAACAGGATTAGAAAACAAGCTTTTACACTTATGTGAATTTTTCTCCTGTTAACCCTTTAAACACCACAGGCCTGTATAGTGGTATTGGCAAATGGTGTAGATCCAGCTGACGAGCCGTCTCATCAGGATCTGCACTATTTGCAAGTAATTTTCATATTTTTAAGAACAAAAACACCCCCTTTTCTTAAATTGACTAGTCTGAAAATCATTTTGTGGCTATTTGATTGGTTGCAAAATTAACATATCAAAATTCATTCCAGTTACTTAGGGGTGAAAGGGTACAAGTACTGAATTTGTTATGATACAAGGTTGTGTCCGACCCAAGCTGGAACCCTTGTATAGTTTATTATATCTCAATACCAAAGAAAGACAAAGTAACCATGTTGACCAACATATTCCAGCAGTCGTCACATACTGACTACTTGGAAAAGTCGCAGTAATACTGGACGAGGCCTTCCGGCCTTCGTCCAGTATTCCCGCGACTTTTCCGACGTTTTATTTGTGCTCAATCTGAGCTCCCTCCATCGGGCAAATTTTGAAGATAGAAATGCCTTAGAAGCGATTTGCAGGAAAGCCGTTAGCTGAATGTCTCTGCTATATGGAATCAATAGGATTTTGGTGACAATCTCACAAAATGTACCTTATTTCTGATCCTACAGTGTACATCTTAATTAACATATTGCATAATCTTAGACATATTATAATATAGGGCCGCTTAATGGGTGTTTGATGAACTGTATGGCAAACTATGAAGATCCTGACCAGACTGTGTGGATGCGCAGGCTGGTCTGGGTCTACATGGTTTGCAAGGGCAATAAGCATGGCTTTGTCGATTGATGTACGGTTCATTTCATAAAGCTGTCTCGGGGTAGGAAGCCAAACAAATTAAATCACACTTCAGACAACTGCATACATTTTAACTACAAAAGCAGACGGCAAATTGCTCTCCTGCTAACACCTTCATGCCATCAGCGCAGAAACACATTTTAAAGCAACCGACAATCCCCAATCACGATATTTACAAGAGAAATACTTGTCAATCGAACGTTTAACCTTCACGAAGGCGAGAATAGACATCTGTCATGAAGCAGATGTGTTTCTAGCATATTTGTAGCCGATTTCACCAAAATTGAAAAGTATACTTATTTTGCTAAGTACACTTTGACGGAGAAATATATTTGTTGATTAAAAGTATGCAGAATTATTATACTGAATTTATTACATTATCACAGCCATTTTGGCTGTGATAATATAATAAATTCAGTATAATAATTCTGCATACTTTTAATCAACAAATATATGCAGTCGTTAGTTCTATATGAAATAATCCATTTCGTCATAAATAAATGATTACTCCCTCAAAGTATGCTTAGCAATTTTGGTGAAATCGGCTACTGATAGGGGAGTTTGAAAGTTAACTCGAGATCATGTTGCTATCATGCGCGTCAACATGACTAGAAACAAGGTGATCGCCGGGGAGTGTCTTGCCCACTAAATGAGGCGATCGCCATGAAGGTCAACGTTACCAAGGTCACGGTCACAATATGAGTAAGTCCAAAATTATTGATACAAAGCTGCCGGTCACAACGGTCAAGGTCACTGTAATGACACTGAATGGATAGCTATCAATTTGTGGAAGCTATTTATGAAATTTGGTAATGATATGACTATCGGATCAGGAGATATTCAATATTTGGATGTATGTCCAATATTGTTGACATCAATTACACTGGTAGATCGATCCATCAATGTGAATAAGGTATTGATGAAGTTTGGATGATCCGACTTACGGATCAAGAGATATTCAATGTTTGTATGTACGTCCAAAATTATTGGCATGAAGGTCAAGGTCACCATGGTTACGGTCCCCCGAATGAGTAAAGTTTGGTAAAGGATCTGACTAACGGATCAGGAGGTTTTCAACATTTGGACGCATGTACAAAATTATTAAGGTCACCAAAATGAAGATCAAGGTCACACGAATGACAGTGGGTGGATAGCCATCAATGTGAGAATGGTATTGATGAAATTTGGTAATGATCGGACAAACACATCAAGAGAAATTCGGATAGACGTGGGAAACCTATATATTAATGGAGCCAAGTCTCACACGATACTTCTGAAGAAGATTCACAAAAACATCTTAATGAATGTATTTATGTATACAATTAACCCTTTCAACAGGACATACCTCTTATGGTGGTTTTTACAAACAGTGTACAACCAACCAGATGAGCCTCGAGCCGCCTCATCAGGAGTAATTTTCATATGTTTAGATAAAAAAAAACACCCCTTCCTATAAATTGATTAGTCTGAAAATATCGTTGTGACAAATGGAAAGGTCCTTAAAGGTACATGCCCACTCAGTAGGCACAAAATGTTCTTTATAGGAATTAATCAAGCGAATAATTGTGTCACTATTCCACCAGTTCTAAAAATGCCCGCTATACAGATATAATCATTTAGTAATATTTATTTTACTGATACCGGTGGTATCAGGCTATTTTCATATGCAAATGAGGAATGATATTTTTTATTATTTATACTAATTAAAAGCGTCACCTGAAAAAATTATATTTTCGACAGATAATAAAGTATGATCATTGCACATCAAACAAGAGCTGTAGGAGAACAGCATAGCTCGACTACGAGGGTTGTTGATGTACACATAGCTTGACAAACAAGGTGGCCGCGGCCTGCATAAAAACCTTAACCAAGGTTGACTAAAAACCTTAACCAAGGGAAATTAAGTAAGTAATTCAAGGTTAAATGTAGGTCAATGCCAGATATAGGTCAGAGATGAAGTTTTCCAAGTATGGTTGATGTAGGCCCAGGAGTATTCCATATACAAGCTTGACTAAAAACCTTAACCAAGGGGAAATAACTAAGTAATCCAAGGATAAAAGTAGGTCAAGGTAAAATATAGGTCAGGGATTATTGATCTACATCATAAGGATATGAAGTTGTCCAAGTATGGTTGCTGTAGGCCCAGGAGTATTCCATATACAAGCTTGACTGTAAACATTAACCAAGTTTGAGTACAAACATTAACCAAGGGGAAATAAGTAAGTAATTCAAGGTTAAATGTAGGTGAAGGTAAAATATAGGTCAGGGGTTATTGATGTACATCCCTATGAGAAAAAGTTATCCAAGTATGGTGTCTGTATGCACAATAGTATTCTATCTACAAGCTTGACTAAAAACCTTAACCAAGGTTGACTAAAAACCTTAACCAAGGGGAATTAACTAAGTAATTCAAGGTTAAATGTAGGTCAAGGTCAAATATAGGTCAGGGGTTGCTGATGTACATCACCAGGAGATGAAGTTGTCCAAGTATGGTTGGTGTAGGGCCAGGAGTATTCCATATACAAGCTTCACTAAAAACCTTAACCAAGAGGAATTAACAAAGTAATTCAAGAGGAAATGTAGGTCAAGGTCAAATATAGATCAGGGGTTATTGATGTACATCACTAGGAGATGAAGTTGTCCAAGTATGGTGGGTGTAGGACCAGTAGTATTCCATATACAAGCTTGACTAACAAGAATTCCGCCACGGAAGCGGTGTCGCGCCTACCGAGGCATTTGACCGTGAACATTACAAGTAAATAAATGACCTTGACCTTGAGAATTTGGATGTGGGGATGTGCATAATGAAGCATCATCCCTAGATGAACATTGATGTGAAATATTATCAAAGTGTGGCAAGAGGTTAAAGAGATATTGTGAAAAACAATAACTTTAACGCATTCCTGTTACAAAACCGGTGAACATTACAAGTAAATAAATGACCTTGACCTTCAGAATTTGGATGTAGGGGTGTGCGTAATGATGCATCATCCAGGACGAACTTTGATGTGAAATATTTATCTAAAGTCTGGCAAGGGGTTAAAGAAATAATTGTGAATAAACAATAACTTCTAACGCATTCCTGTTACAAAACCGGTGAAAACATTACAAGTAAATAAATGACCTTGACCTCAGATTTGGTTGTGGGGGTGTGGTAATGAAGCATCATCCCTTGATGAACTATTGATGTGTAAATATTATAAAGTGTGGCAGGGGTTAAAGAGATATTGTGAAAAAAAACAATAACTTTAACGCATTCCTGTTACAAAACCGGTGAACATTACAAGTAAATAAATGACCTTGACTTAAAGATTTGGATGTGGGGTGTGCCGTTTACGTAATGAAGAAACATCTCTAGATGAACATTGATGTGAAATATTATCAAAGTCTGGCAAGGGGTTAAAGAGATATTGTGAAAAAGCAATAACTTTAACGCATTCCTGTTACAAAACCGGTGAACATTACAAGTAAATAAATGACCTTGACCTTGAGAATTTGGATGTGGGGGTGTGCGTAATGAAGCATCATCCCTAGACAAACATTGATGTGAAATATTATCAAAGTGTGGCAAGGGGTTAAAGAGATATTATGAAACAAGAAACGAGGCAAAGCCACGAAGGCCAGGTTTTTTCCAAGCATGGACACTTGGATAACATAATTATACCCACTTTTTGTAGACTAGATGGCCGTGGCCTGCATGTCGTGCCTTGGGGCGAGACATGGACACTAAAAAAATAGATATAGTAGATGGAAAAACTTTTAACGAAAAAACTTTAACCGGACACACGGACGTACGGACGTACGGACGGACGGACGGAGGGACGGACGTATGCCAAAATGCCGACGATATCGCGCTTTCCGCAAGCGGGTGCGACAATGATGATAAACACCCATGTGAAGTATCAAGGTAATGGGTGAAGCAGTTGCAGAGATATAGTACACGAAAAAACTTTAACAAATAAATTCAAAGTAATTTGACCTTGACATTGCGCGCAGGGGCCGCGCGGTTGGGGGTTAGAGTGAAAATATGGACGATGATAAACACCCATGTGAAGATTCAAGGTAATGGGCGAAGCAGTTGCAGAGATATAGTATAACAACAAAGTTTTAACCAAAAAATTTAACCAGACGTACGTTAAAAAGTTAACGTTGAAAATGGCTAAGTCAATTACGTAGAAATAATAGGTGAAGGTAAAAAAATGGTCACATGTTGGATAGTTGTACCCCTTGGTTATGAAGCTGTGAAAGTTTGGTGGTCCTAGGTGGTACAGTACCAAAGAAATGGACTTAAACACGAAAAGTTAACATTGTAAAAACGAAAAGTTAACATTGAAAATGGGTAAGTCGACAGCGCGGAAAAAATGGGTCAAGTTAAAAAAAAAGTAACATGTTGGATAGTGATATGTAGTGGGCACCCCTTGATTATGAAGCTGTGAAAGTTTGGTGGTCCTAGGTGGTACAGTACCAAAGAAATGGACTTAAACACGAAAATTTAACATTGAAAACGCGAAAACTTAACATTGAAAATGGCTAAGTCGATTGCGCGGAAAAAATGGGTCAAGTTAAAAAAAAAGTAACATGTTGGATAGTGATATGTGGTGGGCACCCCTTGATTATGAAGCTGTGAAAGTTTGGTGGTCCTAGGTGGTACAGTACCAAAGAAATGGACTTAAACACGCAAACTTAACATTGAAAACGCGAAAACTTAACATTGAAAATGGCTAAGTCGATTGCGCGGAAAAAATGGGTCAAGTTAAAAAAAAAAGTAACATGTTGGATAGTGATATGTGGTGGGCACCCCTTGATTATGAAGCTGTGAAAGTTTGGTGGTCCTAGGTGGTACAGTAACAAAGAAATGGACTCAAACACGAAAACTTAACATTGATTGTGGACGCCGCCGCCCGCCCGCCCGCCCGCCCCGCCCGCCCGCCCGCCCGCCCGGCTTTGGCCAATCCAATAGCCTGGATTTTTTTTCAAAAAACATGGCTAAAAACAATAACTTTAACGCATTTCTGTTACAAAACCGGTGAACATTACAAGTAAATAAATGACCTTGACCTTCAGAATTTGGATGTGGGGGTGTGCGTAATGAAACATCATCCCTAGACGAACTTTGATGTGAAATATTATCAAAGTCTGGCAAGGGGTTAAAGAAATATCGTGAAAAAACAATAAATTTAACGCATTCCTGTTACAAAACCAACATTACAAGTAAATAAATGACCTTGACCTTCAGAATTTGGATGTGGGGGTGTGCGTAGTGAAGCATCATCCCATGACAAACATTGATGTGAAATATTATCAAAGTCTGGCAAGGGGTTAAAGAGATATTGTGAAGAAACAATAACTTTAACGCATTTGCCTTACAAAAAAACCGGACGACGACGCGGATGAAGCGGACGACGACGCGGACGACGACGACGGAAAAAGCGCCGACAATAGTCGCGCCTCTGCTAAAGCAGGCGCGACAAAAACCTTAAACAAGGGGAATTAACTAAGTAATTTAAGAGGAAATGTAAGTCAAGGTCAAATATAGATCAGGGGTTATTGATGTACATCCCTATGAGAAAAGGTTGTTCAAGTATGGTGTCTGTATGCACAATAGTATTCCATGTACAAGCTTGACTAACAAGAATTCCGCCACGGAAGCGGGGTCGCGCCTGCCGAGGCATTTGACCGTGAACATTACAAGTAAATAAATGACATTGACCTTCAGAATTTGGATGTGGGGGTGTGCATAATGAAGCATCATCCGTAGACAAACATTGATGTGAAATATTATCAATGTCTGGAAAGGGGTTAAAGAGATATTGTGAAAAAACTTTAACGCATTTCTGTTACAAATCCGGTGAACATTACAAGTAAATAAATGACCTTGACCTTCAAAATTTGGATGTGGGGGTGTGCGTAATGAAGCATCATTCTTAGACAAACATTGATGTGAAATATTATCAAAGTCTGGCAAGGGGTTAAAGAGATATTGTGAAAAAAAATATAACTTTAACGCATTTCTGTTACAAAACCGGTGAACATTACAAGTAAATAAATGACCTTGACCTTCAAACTTTGGATGTGGGGGTGTGCGTAATGAAGCATCATCCCTAGACAAACATTGATGTGAAATATTATCAAAGTCTGGCAAGCGGTTAAAGAGATATTGTGAAAAAACAATAACTTTAACAAATTTGCCTTACAAAAAAAACGGACGACGCGGACGACGACGATGCCGATGCGGACGACGACGACGGAAAAAGCGCCGCCTATAGTCGCGCCCCTGCTAAAGCAGGCGCGACAAAAACCTTAACCAAGGGGAATTAACTAAGTAATTCAAGAGGAAATATAGGTCAAGGTCAAATATAGATCAGGGGTTATTGATGTACATCACTAGGAGATGAAGTTGTCCAAGTATGGTGGGTGTAGGGCCAGTAGTATTCCATATACAAGCTTGACTAAAAACCTTAACCAAGGCGTGACGGTGACGGTGACGCCGGGGTGACAACATAAGCTCTAACTATTCTTGGAATAGTCGAGCTAAAAATAAATACAGAAAATAAATTGTAATGTCTGTTAACATTTTAAGGAAACACGGTTATCGCCGCTCATATCAGTGTGGAAATTTACGTCTGATATAAAATGCATATAATGTCAATCAATACGTGGGGTAATGGTGAATGAATGTTTATTTGCCAGAAAATGTCTCAGATGATGTCTCTGGTATAAAGAACATTTTGTGCCTACTGATCGAGTGCCTACTGTACCTTTAATCCACACAATGGTCAATATCAATTTTTTTTGGCTGAGCATAGGTTTTACTTTACGTCCAAGCAATAGCTAAGGTCATGAATGGAACAGGTATAAAAATAGCTAACCAGTACACTCGTTTCTCCAAAACACACCATCCTGATGGTGTTACTGATGACAAATATGGTAACTTATGCATAAATTGATGAAGCGTTGAGTCCCGTGGGACCCCACTAGCTTGCCTAGACGAGAGACACCATCGTGATAGCCAGTTGTCATGAAACACAACGCTCAATACACAGCAGCCCCCATGATTAACCATGTGGAATGTAATTTTGTAGTCACCCATTTATTTTTTTGCTTTAATTTTTTTTCTGGATGAAAAAATGTTTTGATATTGCAGGAGAATCGTCTCCAGAGATAAGTTGATAAGAGTGCAGAAGCCACACCTGTTTGAGGTACTAGATCCATGAAGCAGAAAAAGTAGGTCAAGGTCAATAGGTCCTGTATCGTACACTGTCTGACAGTGGCAGTGACCATAACATGTTGTTTATTTCAAACGGGGCAAAATAAAAATGAAAAGAAATACACCGTATTTATTCTAATAAACGCCCCCAGGGCTATGCAATTCATGGAGATCAAAATATGGAAAATAGGATAAAAATAGGATAAAAATATGTTATTTTCACGTAAAAAAGCCATTTAAAACATGGCTTTTGTATGTGAAAATAAGTGGGGCTTCTATTAGAGAGGGGGCTATTAGAATAAATATGGTACATCAATATTTGTTTCTCAGCATCTAGGGTGCCTGGTTTGGATTGGTTCTATGGTGTACTACAATAAGATCCACAATAAGAGCCTTACTTTGCTGGGATCCAGAGGGTTATCACTCAGGTGCACCACGGGGCCCGGATGGGCTTTACGCGATCTGAAACATAGATAGACACATGTTCCAAGTTACTGCAAGGCAGACATGTTCAGGTTAGTACATACAGAATACTAGGCTAGTATCTTTTCATATAACTAGAAGGCCGCGGCCTGTATGTCGAGCGCGCCTAGGCTTTGATAGTATACCGAAAAACTTTTACCAACAAGAGTGCCGTAAGTCACAAAATACGCCCGTCGAATATGGGCCAGACAGTGAAGATGCAGAAATGTGAAGCTGTCACCAAGGCAAGAAACATTAATGAGAATTTGAAACTCTATAGTTAAAAAGGTGATATTTTTGTTAAAAAATATTTTTTCGACATAAAAACACCAAGGTGCACATCTTCAATATGTGTAGAAGACGTGTGTACAGTTTCAGATTGATCGACTGAACGGTTTCGGAAGAGTTGTATACACAAACTATGCACTTTTTCTGTCAGCCGCCCGGCCGCCCACCCCGCGGTAAAACATAATACGTACCGTCTTTAAAAAACGGTCGTATAAAAACTTTAACCCGGACGCACGTACGGAAGTACATACGTACGCCGCCAATGTACCGACTACGACTATATCGCGGTGCCAGCAAGAGGGCGCGACAAAAATTAACAGACAAGGCTAGGAAATTTGTAGAAATTCTGAGGCTTGTCGAGGAATTCCAACCATTTAAGAGTTGTCCGTAATGCCATAAGTTCCATTTCTCCTGTCATAAATTATAATGTCCTGCCGATGTCCAATGACTGCGTGAATGGACTGATGTGCTATGCTTGTTGCAATGCCATTAGGTCTGTTTTGTCAACCAGGGGCCAAATTACACCAGTGCAGCGCTCCAGATAAGTTTTGTGTCTAAAGCGTATTATACCACCAGATTTGAAATTTTACAAATGTATTATAGATTTTCTTCCTTATTAAATAGGGAACAAATGATAAAAAATAACAAATTCTGCTCAACTGTATTACAATAATTTCACTACTCATTTTGAAAATAAATGCATATTTTCACATTGCTTTGATTATTTTGTACTCCCATTTTTGATAATCAATGTGTATTCTGCTAAAACAAGTGCGTGAAATACGCCAATACGCACCTTATCTGGAGCTCTGCCAGTGAATTTGTATTCTGACAGTAATGGCCTAAAATGCCTATGGCCAGAGGAGGAAATACAACATGATTGTTCTATTACTGAGTTGCTGGTGCAGAAAATGACACATTTGCAGAACAGATGCGACGACAGGCGAGAAAATGGACCATACAGTATGTGCCACCAGCATGGCCCAATAGCAGCAGGCTCAATTCAGTCAATTTAATTGATATAGTTTATGCCCAGGGACCAAGTCAAGGATTTTTCGAAAGGGCCTTAATTTCTATTTCGGGAAAAAATAGCATGTGAATTTCCCTGAATTGGGATTTGTTATTATCATTGGTAATGGAGCCAGCTAATTATTACTGTCTTCATTACAGGCGATATAAATATTTCATTATCAGCAAATAAGTGAACTTCTTAGTTTGAAGTATAAACAATATCATTTATGTAAATATGGAACAAATTTGGTCCAAGGACTGTCTGTACAAAACACAAACACAAATCAGTATTTAGCACACTTGATTATGGCAGCTTGATTACATCAGACTTTAATATATAAATTTAAATTCACATTTTCGCCCTTTCACCCATTAAGACGCAACAGTCATCATTTGGATGATTTTTTTTTGATGATTGGGAATTTATTTCACAAATTGGGAAAAAGAGGCCCCTATGGTTGGGGAAGGGGCCTATATTCGGCCCCTAGAGGCATATGGTAGTTTAGTCCCTGATGTCCCAGGTTTGGGTCATTTTGTACAGGTAACACTGAACATTTAGCATTAACTCTTTGCATGCTGGGAAATTTGTGGGATATAAATAGTTCAAAAATAGCAGACGACAATTCACTGAAATTCTTTTATTTCTCCCCATAACTATCATGAATAAATTGCAAGACATATAATTATTTACAGAGAGAAATACAAAACATACTTATAAGTTGTTGGATGTTATTGTCACCGCTAGCATGCAATAAGTTAAACTAGCACTTAACCCTTTCAACACCAAGTAACTTAATAGGATGTTCCATGCCAATGTTTCACGCTATTTCATTAATTTTGTTCATTCAAATTATCCCATTCTTCTAAAAGGGTAATCTGTACGGCGTTTAAAATTATTAACAAACAGTGGAGATCCTGATGAGACGGCTCGTTACGAGCCGGCTCATCTGGATCTGCACTGTTTGCAAACATTGTCTCTATAGAGGTCTGTGGTGTTGAAAGGGTTAAAGACGATATCCTGATCCAGAGCCAGAGTGTAACGTCCCAGCCTCCTGAAGAGGTCCTGGGGGTCGTTTCACTATACTTCGTACGACTAAAATGTTTGTAAGTGCAAAATTATGATAGTCTGTAAATTTCACATTAACAATGTGTTCTTGTAAACAATTATTGGATTTATATTTATGAGCATAGGCTGCATGCAGCCTATGCTCAATAACTGTAAATCCATCAATTGAAATTTCCAGACGATCCTAAATTTGCACTTACGAACATTTTAGTGGTATGAAGTTTAGTGAAATGGCCCCCAGATCAGTCTACTGACTGGATGATTACTAATGGTGTTCAAGAGCTGTATTGGTCAAGTTAGGTATTCCGCTGGGGAAAATATTTTTTTTTTTTTTTTTTTTTCGAAAATTGTAATTTTTTATCGCCAATTGTTTATTTTTTATCGCCAATTGCGAAAGTGGCGATCGCCAGCGGAATCCCTGCAAGCATGTTGTAATGGCCTTTACTATCAGCCAGCGACCTGGGGCTACACTGGCCAGAAACTCTGTAAGCCATTTTTATTTGAGCGCTATAGTGAAGAATTATACAACAAACATCCAAATTTGAGGTCTTCCAGCTTTTATGCAAATGAGCTTATGTCGGTCGCAGCACATATTTTGTGGGTTGAAATTTTTAAAAACAAGGGTCTTACGCCATAAAAATAGTTCTAATAACTTATCACCTTTTCAGTGTAATAAACGTTTTGTTTGCTTTTTTTGTGTTAAATTTATGTTATTGCACATGTTTCCGTAGTTTAAGGGTGCGACGATTAACCGCCATACTCGATTATTTGCGATTTGTAACTCCATGGTTCGATGCACAAATAAAATCTTTGATTTCGGTTCAGGATAGAAATTTATCATTTTGGGTTTTCCAAAAATCTATTTTTACTGCGCTGTTGCTGCTGCTGTGAAATTCCCGCGCTTATTTTTCGTGAAACACTTTCCACTTTAGATTAATTATTAGTCTATGTGTCATTCACAAACACATACTGGGGAGAATTTCAGGACATTCAGTCCTTTGATTTCTCATGCGAGGAAATGTATCTGCATTATTAAGTGATCACTAATTTCATCCGGAATACCCTTATAGCGCTAGAAAATTCTGAGATATGTTTCTCACAATTTTCTGATATTTTCTCAAAGAAAGGATTTACTGTGACCACTAATTTGAACTGTCTCAGCGAGCTGAATGAATGGTGAACAATGTAAACCATGATCAGGCTGTGAAAGGTCATAAATCTCATTTCTCAAGTCACATTGACAACGAGAAACATACCGGTACCATTATCCCACCTTCAAAATATTCCAACATTGTTTTCAGAGTCAAAATCACAGGTGGAAGACTCGGACCTATGACACCAAAAAAATGCCTATTAAAAAAATTCCATTACCCCACCCACTTTGTCTCGTACATTACCATCTTCTATTTATAGAAGGTGGGTATGAATATGGCAATTATAGAAAGAGCACTCTATTTTCCAATTCGCACAAACACAATAAACATCGATTAAATGTATGAAATAATGTCTCTGGCAATCGATAAAGGTATTAGGTGTGTGACTATACTCACTTCAAATCGCTTTTTCAAGTATTTATTGAGTTATTCGCGTTTTGATTACCCCATCCAAAGCGAAAGTTGCGTGTACGAAAGAATCTCACACAGAATCGGAGGCCGTCCGGCGTGGATTATCGGTCATATTTGGCCGATAGCTGATCGTCAGCTCAAACTAAAGTGGTGCACCATGACCATATACATTAGAAACTCCAACCATACAAAGTTCGTCCAATTGTGATCGTTCACCGATCTAAAAAACATTTTTTTGTCTAATTTCGTTCATTATCTGGAACCGGGTCAATGCACCATCTTCCATAATACAACCGAAGCGTCTATGTAAAGAACATCTCTGATTGGCTAAATCTAAACTGTAATGACGTCATTCAACCTATTTCGGGATTCCGGAAGACATATCTGATAGTACGCGAATCATGAATGAAAGTAGAAAAAAGGTGTTTTTTAGATTGGTGAACGATCACAATTGGACGAACTTTGTATTGTTGGAGTTTCTAATGTATATGGTCATGGTGCACCGCTTTAGTTTGAGCTGGCGATCAGTTATTGGTGAAATATGACCGATCATCCACGCCGGATGGCCTCCAATTCTGTGTGAGATTCTTTCGTACACGCAAATTTCACTTTGGATGGGGTATACACAATGCGAATAACTGAATAAATGCTGGAAAAAGCGATTTGAAGTGAATATATGCACACACCTTAATACCTTTATCGATTGCCAGCGACAGAAATCATACATGTAATCGATGTGTATTGTGTTTGTGCGAGTCGGAAACGAGAGGGCTCTTTCTATAATGGCCACAATGTTATCCACCTTCCTTTACATAAGATGATAATGTACGAGACCAAGTGGGTGGGGTAATGGGATTTTTTTTAATAGGCATTTTTTTGGTGTCATAGGTCCGAGTTTTCCACCTGTGAGTCAAATGAACAACATCTATGATTTTCCACAAGAGATAAATTCAACGTTTTTGCAACCAGTGTAGCTACAAATCGGACAGGACTGATCAAGGCGTACACAATTTTCCATTCAGTCACTAGCTATAACCAATGCATCCTACATACATCTTTATGAAATAGCAAACTCTATCTAATTGATTGATTGATTGATTGATTGGTTGATTGATGATTGATGATTGGTTGGGAGTTTTACATCCAATCAGTAGCAAGGTTATATTCAGACAGAAATGCACAGGTATGGTGAAACACAACCAGCCTATTATGATCATGAGCTACACTCGTGAAAACGTCAATAAGCCTATGTTCGTCATTATTAATTGTATTCACACCATAATGCGGAATACATCACGTGTCGGCTTGTTGCTATAAAACCCGACTGGAAATTTGGGGATCGATATGTTTTATAGCGAGTCGTGAAATATTTGCAATTTTAACCGACTTGGTGCTTCTGTGTATTGCATGACCCAAACATGGATTTGCATAGAGGCACTGGTCAACAACACAGACATCATGGTACGTCTTACCAGTCTAGCCCCGGATTATCTTAACCCTTACACCGCTATCTTCATTTTTTGTCGTCTGCTGTTTATTTTCCATTTTTATCATCAAAAACATGCTTTGAAAGCACTTTAGAATAATTTACAACATGCTTTGACAGCACTTCAGAATCATTTCCATTGTGTAGCGGTCTAAGGGTTAACCCATTACTTTCAGACTACACTTTTGGCGCTATGAACATTATATAATTATTTACGTTCGAGTCGGTGTACACAAGATTCACGGACCTGAGAAAAGTCATATTCACCGAGGCATAAGGCCGAGGTGAATACAACTTTTCGAAGGTCTGTAAATCTCGTGCACACCGACCCAAAAGACAATTTATTATATTACTTATGGTTTTGCTGAAACCCGACTGACTTTAAGTACAAGTTGTCTTCAGTTTGCATCCTTTGTTGTTATTTTGCTGTCAACTGTGAAGTATATTTGTAAGCTTGTTGCTTATTGGATGATACTATTTACGTAGTTTTGTTCAATTGGCTCGTCGTTAAACCGTGTCATGTTTCCGTTGCGTGATCAATAACTCGCGCATCCAGGTCAATATCGCATTTAGAATATCACTCTCGGAATATCATGTATGTCCGCAATCATGTGACCCTCTATTGGGCCATACCATTGGCTGGACTTGTCAATCATATAATAATTGGAAATATCTCCATTTGAATTGTTCTTATTTCTCAAGGAAAGTATATGCTGTGACCACTCATTTGTTGTGAGGTATCTAAAGTCTACAGCCATTGCAGGCTGGCATACATGTAATAGTACAAGATACGAGTGAACATCTGTGCTGTCTGAGGAGTATTGTCCAATTTAACATTGAAAAAATATGCACATGTTGGATAGTGGTATGTGGTGGGCACCCGTTGATTATGAAGTTGTGCAAGTATGGTGGTCCTAGGCGGTACAGTAACAGATAAATGGACCTACACAAAAACTCGATTACGCGCAAAAAAAGGGCAAGATAAAAAAAGGTCACATGTTGGATAGTGGTATGTGGGCACCCGTTGGTTATTAAGTTGTGCAAGGATGGTGGTTCTAGGTGGTAAGTGTGAAACAGATTTAAACACGAAAACTTAACATTGAAAATGGCTAAGTAATTAGTCAATTAAGTTAATTGGTATAGTAACAGAGAAATGGACAAATCACGAAAACATTCTGGACGCCGCCCGCCAACACCGCCTGCTATTGCCAATCCAATAGCCGGGATGTCTTTTAAAATAAACTAGAAATGTCGCCTGTCGGCACACGAATACCCCCACTGGCAGCCAAAGAAAACAAGGCATTTTTATCATAAGCCATTTAGCCGAGCGGAAGGGAATTTCAATAGGTTTGACCTTTGACCTTCAACTGTGACCTTGACCTTGGACGTAGGTGCGCGGTTATTGATCGTGACACACCTTCTCATCATGAGAAACATTTGTGCCAAGCCATTTGATAATCCATGCATCGGTGTAGAAGATATAGAGCGGAAGGGAATTTCAATAGGTTTGACCTTTGACCTTCAACTGTGACTTTGACCTTCGACGTAGGTGCGTGGTTATTGATCGCGACACACCTTCTCATCATGAGAAACATTTATGCCAAGCCATTTGATAATCCATGCATCGGTGTAGAAGATATAGAGCGGAAGGGAATTTCGATAGGTTTGACCTTTGACCTTCAACTGTGACCTTGACCTTGGACATAGGTGCGTGGTTATTGATCGTGACACACCTTCTCATCATGAGAAACATTTGTGCCAAGCCATTTGATAATCCATGCATCGGTGTAGAAGATATAGAGCGGAAGGGAATTTCAATAGGTTTGACCTTTGACCTTCAACTGTGACCTTGACCGTGGACGTAGGTGCGTGGTTATTGATCGCGACACACCTTCACATCATGAGAAACATTTGTGCCATGCCATTTGATAATCCATGAATCGGTGTAGAAGATATAGCGAAGGATATAGAGCGGAAAGGAATTTCGATAGGTTTGACCTTTGACCTTCAACTGTGACCTTGACCTTGGACGTAGGTACGTGGTTATTGATCGCGACACACCTTCTCATCATGAGAAACATTTGTGCCAAGCCATTTGATAATCCATGCATTGGTGTAGAAGATATAGAGCGGAAGGGAATTTCCAACAGACCGACAGACCGACCGACCGACCAACAAGCTGACTCCTATATACCCCCTCAAACTTTGTTTGTGGGGGTATAATAAGACAAGAAACGAGGCAAAGCCACGAAGGCCAGGTTTTTTCCAAGCATAGACACTTGTATAACATAATTATACCCACTTTTTGTAGACTAGATGGCCGTGGCCTGCATGTCGCGCCTTGGGGCGAGGCATGGACACTAAAAAAAGAGATATAGTAGATGGAAAAACTTTAACCAAAAAACTTTAACCGGACACACGGACGTACGGACGGACGGACGTATGCCAAAATGCCGACTATATCACGCTTTCCGCAAGCCACCATATGAACAAATCTGAAACAGCGTTAAATATCAATCATTCACCCAAAGTTTCGTCGAAATGAGCCTGGAGGTTTGTGAGAAGAAGATTTTTTGGACAAAAACATTCAAAGTAATTTGACCTTGACATTGGGCACAGGGGCCGCACGGTTGGGGGGTAGAATTAAAATATGGATGATGATAAACACCCATGTGAAGTTTCAAGGTAATGGGCGAAGCAGTTGCAGAGATATAGTATAACGAAAAACTTTAACCAAAAAACTTTAACCAGACGTAAGTTAAAAAGTTAACGTTGAAAATGGCTAAGTCAATTACGTAGAAATAATAGGTCAAGGTAAAAAAAATGGTCACATGTTGGATAGTTGTATGTGGTGGGCACCCCACCCCTTGGTTATGAAGCTGTGAAAGTTTGTTGGTCCTATGTGGTACAGTACCAAAGAAATGGACTTAAACACGAAAACTTAACATTGTAAACGCGAAAAGTTAACATTGAAAATGGCTAAGTCGACTGCGCGGAAAAAATGGGTCAAGTTCAAAAAAAGGTAACATGTTGGATAGTGATATGTGGTGGGCACCCCTTGGTTATGAAGCTGTGAAAGTTTGTTGGTCCTATGTGGTACAGTACCAAAGAAATGGACTTAAACACGAAAACTTAACATTGTAAATGCGAAAAGTTAACATTGAAAATGGCCAAGTCGACTGCACGGAAAAAATGGGTCAAGTTAAAAAAAAAGGTAACATGTTGGATAGTGATATGTGGTGGGCACCCCTTGGCTATGAAGCTGTGAAAGTTTGTTGGTCCTATGAGGTACAGTAACAAAGAAATGGACTCAAACACGAAAACTTAACATTGATTGTTGACGCCCGCCCGCCCGCCCGGCTTTCGCCAATCCAATAGCCTGGATTTTAAAAAATAAAATAAAAATAAACCTGGCTAAAACTGTGTGCAACCCCCTTGACGATCATTGTTATACGTGGCTGTGACTGGAGAAATGGGGCTTATAGCATGTGTGACCAGTGTAGACCCAAATCAGTCTGTGCATCCGTGCAGTCGAGTCTGTTCCGGGTCGCCAATCAGACACTGATACCCATGTCATGCTTCGACAAACAGAAACTCTTACAAACTTTTTGACGTAAATGTACACAAACGGACGTACGGACGTACATAAGGAACCTCAAGAGCAACACAATATGCACCCATTGCTATCGCATAGGGGGCATAATAAACGTTCCACTAACTTATTTCTTCTGTCCATAGTTCGATCCAGAAATTACAGTCTGCGATGTTTTATTGCAAACGGCATGTACAGACCTCAATGCAAGGAGTACATGAAGGTCGGTCATAGTATACACAGCAAACAATATTGATGCCCAACTTTGCGATCAGTGTAGGACAATATCCACGCCAGTAAACCATACCCACGATTTAAAACAATTATTAACATCATTTTCAGCATACCATACAGTGAACGATATTTGGCATTTGGATGAAATAGAGTTATGTCTCATTTTCCCATGATTAACACATGGACTGATAACCTTACCATAAGGGCGACTACTGCAGTCCCAGATCAGGTTGCGCATTAGCGCAACCTGATCAGGGCCTATGTTGGTCGCCATTCAATCAATCTATTGATGATCATGTCACAGAATAACCATTTGGATCAATCTACTGACTGTCCAAGTAAACAGGGTGGTCAGTCAGCATCTAACGTGCCATAGGGGCCTTTTTATCAACTGGCGGCCCATATACAGCCCGGTAAACAATTGGGAAAATAATGGCGGGCAGACAGACTAATTATAAGGTTTGGGTGCTCGCACAGAAACACCCACCTCCATCTAGGATGACAAACGACCCAGGCTGGAAGTAAACATCAGCTTCCCCAGTTCTGTTTTCAATCAATTTGTGGGTGGGGAGAAATTGCTGTTGGCATTTATATTTACAGGTTTTCTTCACGACAAAAAACAAGAGTGCCAAAGGTCACAAGGGGAGATAACTCACTGAAAACCAATAGGGTTCTTCATATTGACGTGATAAACATGTATACCGAATTTGGTTACGATCCGTCAAGTAGAACATGAGTTATTGCGTGCACAAGGAAACAGTCCGAAAATTAAAAATGGCCGCCAAGGCCAGATAAGTCATCGGAAATTTTTAAAAATCAATTGTCTTCTTCGTCTTGCCGTGATAAACATGTATACCGAATTTGGTTACGATCGGTGAAGTAGAACTTATTGCATAGACAAGGATAGAAAGTGCGAAACTTAAAAATGGCCGCCAAGCGGAGGTAAGTCCTGGAAATGTTTGAAAATCAATAGGCTTCTCCGTCTTGCCGTGATAAACATGTATACCGAATTTGGTTATGATCCATCAAGTATGACTAGTTATTGCGTGTACAAGCCCGCCCGCAGCCCGCCTGCCACCCGCCGGCCTACACGCCCGTACAAGATGAATACATAATGTCCCGTTTTTTCAAACGGGCGTATACAAATTAACAAAAGAAATCTTGGCAGCACATTTGTAGTGTTTCGTCCACATAAATTGACACTAAGACATTAGAAAGTGTCAATAGTGTGGAAATCTTGGGCATGAAGTGTCCAGCAAGGTCATATACAGATGGGAATGCACCAGTATTGGGGAAGTAGGAGGGAGAGTGGTCTGCACAAAGACGGTGTCCTCATCTGGTGCTAGGCACCTTACTACACCAGACCACTTGGCCCCATGTGAGACAGCATGGCAATCAGTGATGACCCCTGAGGAGTGCAGGCTGAGAATAGGCTTGTTGCAAATTCTATAAAATCCCATGGTGACAAATATAACTTGGTGACAAATATTAACTCTTTGCTTGCTGGGAAATGTGTGGGCTATTAATAGTTCAAAAATAGCATTACATTGTCTTTTATTTCTCCCCGTAAATATCATGAATATGTCTTGGAATTTCCTTAGAATTGAGTCCTCCGGACTCAATTCTAATGAAATTCCAAGACATATTTACAGAGAGAAATGAGGAACATACTCGTAATTTGATGGGTCCGGACTCAATTCTAATGAAATTCCAAGACATATTTACAGAGAGAAATAAGAAACATACTCGTAATTTGATGGATGCTATTTTCACTGCTAGCCTGCAAAGAGTTAATCACCTGGTGGAGAACAAAATTCTCAGTGAAGCTCACATTTGTATCTCAGATTCAGATAGAAGCTCATTATAGGTTGATTGGTGTCTACACATGTCCAAAACATATTCATAGTCTACCATGTGACTGTATCCCATTTCAAGAGCATTTTATTTTTTTCCAATAAATTTAACTATGTGGGAATTTGGGTTTTGCCATTTAAACCTGAAAGGTTGCTACCCACTTACCACCACAGACATTCGACGTGTTTCGGCTTCATCGGTATAACTATATATGAACAAGGCTTATAACTTTGGTCGGACACAACCTCGTATCACAACAAATTCCGCGATTTTATTAACGCTAATGTAAATATTTAGGCAGAATGTGCACATGGTTTTCCTAGGTCGGAAACGACCTTGTATCATAACAAATGAAATAATGTGTTTATGGCTCTAACATCAACATTGTAGTGGCAAGTTAATATGTTCATTTAAGAATTATCGTTATACTGCAGAAATACATATAATACATAGAAAATGACAATTTTAAACACGTTATTTTGTTACAATACGAGCTTGTGTCCGACCAGAAGTTGCATACCTTACAATAAATACCAAAGCAAATGGCGCTATTTAATCTCAAGGGAAGTAATCATTGTAATGTATTCAGTATTACCAGTGCAGTTCAATTATAGCAGTACCGACGAAAGCCGAAACGAATGCCTGTGCTTACACCCCCCCCCAATATTCTGTGACCTTGGAATAATTAAGCTGCATGTTACACAACTTGGTGACAAATACTTATCTTGCTCCTCTATCAATGATGGTTCAATTTTACATACATATCACCAACACTGGATATCCGAATGAGCCAGCTAGTATTGAGTGAGTTCTCTCAGGATCTGCAGTGTTTTTCTGGGCCCAGTTGCTCAAAACCTCTGTTAGCTTTACGGACTGTTAAATCCTTAACATTGTTAAGGATTTAACAGTCCGTTAAGCTAACAAGAGGTTTTGAGCAACCCGGCCCTGGTTAACAAAATAGTCCACAAATTAACATATTATAGATATTTGGGGGCAAAACAGGACAAATTATGGGTATAACCAGATTCAATTCTCACATACCAAACAAGAAGCCCAAATGGGCCTGTATCGCTCACCTAAAAGCCTCCATAGTGGTCATCTTGATTTCACAAAGACTCTTCACTTACAACTTCAAATGTTCCACAGAATTTGTTGGTACCTTCTGATCTAACATATATTGCGAATGTGCATGTGATTTACTGCTATAAATTCGATTTGATATATAAAATGACCATATTCGGTCAAAAATAAAATTTGACCCCTATTTGACCCCTCGGGCCATGACCATTTTTGACCCAGAGGCCACCATATGAACAAATCTGAATCAGCGTTAACTATCGATCATTCATACAAAGTTTCGTCGAAATCGGCCTGGCGGTTTGTGAGAAGAAGATTTTTTGACAGTTTGACCTACTTTTCAACGGCGGACATCTTGGATTTGGTGATGACCTCCATTTTGACAAAAATGAACAGGCTTCACCAACAAACCATTTCAGTTAAGTTTGGTCAATATCGGCCAAGCAGTTCACAAGAAGAAGTCCTTTGAAATCTTTAGTAAAAGAACAACCTTTTGACCTGTCGGTGGCCATCTTGGACGACGTAATCATCTGATTTTGGCAAAACATGCTCCAGAGTGATCGTCCTGTCGATACCTTGGATTGGATATATTATATGACCATATTCGGTCAAAAATATAATTTGACCCCTAGTTGACCCCTCGGGCCACGCCCATTTTTGACCCAGGTGCCACCATATGAACAAATCTGAAACAGCGTTAAATATCAATCATTCACCCAAAGTTTCGTCGAAATGAGCCTGGAGGTTTGTGAGAAGAAGATTTTTTGGACAATTTGACCTACTTTTCAACGGCGGACATCTTGGATTTGGTGATGACCTCCATTTTAACAAAAATGGACAGGCTTCACCCACAGACCATTACAGTTAAGTTTGGCCAATATCGGCCAAGCAGTTCACAAGAAGAAAACGTTTGAAATCTTTAGTAAAAGAACAACTTTTTTACCTTTCGGTGGCCATCTTGGATGACAAAATCATCTGATTTAGACAAAACATGCTGTAGAGTGATCGTCTCGTCGATACATTCGATCCGATATACTATATATATTCGATCCGATATACTATATGGCCATATTCTGTCAAAAATAAAATTTGACCCCTCGGGCCACACCCATTTTTGACCCAGGGGCCACCATATGAACAAATCTGAAACAGCGCTAACTATCGATCATTCATACCCAGTATCGTCGAAATCCGGCGTCCTGGCGGTTTGTGAGAAGATTTTTAAGAATTTGACCTACTCTCAACGGCGGCCATCTTGGATTTGTGATGACCTCCATTTTAACAAAAATGAACAGGCTTCAACCACAGACCATTACAGTTAAGTTTGGCCAATATCAGCCAAGTAGTTTACAAGAAAAAGACGTTTGAAATCTTTAGTAAAAGAATGACCATTTGAACTATCGGTGGCCATCTTGGATGACGTAATCATATGATTTAGACAAAAAATGTTCCAGAGTGATTGTCTCGTCAATACCTTCGATTTGATATATTACATGACTATATTCGGTTAAAAATAAAATTTGACCCCTATTTGACCCCTCGGGCGATGCCCCCATTTTTTGACCCACGGGCCACCATATGAACAAATCTGAAACAGCACTAACTATCGATCATTCATACCAAGTATCGTCGAAATCGGCCTGGCGGTTCGTGAGAAGATTTTTTAAGAATTTGACCTACTTTTCCATGGCGGCCATCTTGGATTGTCGATGACCTCCATTTTAACAAATCTGAAATGCCATCACCCATATATCATCCCTGTGAAGTTTAACCAATATCGGCTCAGCAGTTCGGGAGAAGAAGATGATTGAAAATGTTCACGGACGGACGGACGGACGGACGAACTTACATTTCGGACCTTAGGGGGGTACTTGCTATATAAAAGATCAAAGGAAATACCCCGTAAGACACAATAGGCTTACGGGGTACGGATTAAGTTCCATTGTGTTCTAACCCTAACCCATTGTCTTAGACCACGCCCCCTACCCCATAAGTACCCTAATGTGTGCCCGGACGGACGGACGACGGACACTTTGCCATAACAATAGCTCACATGAGCTTTGCTCAGGTGAGCTAAAAAAACACAAAGATGTACCTGATCTCCATTAAAAACAGCAAGTTGGGAGTGTTTTAGAATTGTCTCAATGAGACGATTCTAAAGGACTCCCAACTTGCCATTTTTGATGAAGGAGGCCAAATCAGGATATCAGGATTCCAGTAAGGATGAAACTGATCGTTAATCCTTTCACCCCTAAGTAACTGGAATGGATTTTGATATGTTGATTTTGCAACCAATCTAACCGTCACAATAGTATTGTCAGACTAGTCCATTTATGAAAAGGGGATGTTCTTGTTCTCAAAAATATTAAAAAGAAAATTACTTGCAAAAAGTGCAGATCCTGACGAGATGGCTCATCTGGATCTACACTGTTTGCCAATACCCTGCTATTTTGGATGTGAATTTTATTATTTAAAGGTACTTGCCCACTCAGTAGGCACAAAATGTTCTTTATAGGAATTAAATAAGTGTATAATTGTGTCACTATCTCACCAGTTATAAAAGATCTGAGGCATGACATTTTTTATTTATATATACTAATTAAATGTGTCACTAGAAAAAATAATATTTTCAACAGATTATAAAGTATGATCATTGCACATCAAAAGATAAATACAGAGAATAAATAGTAAGGTCCGTTAACATTTTAAGAAAACACGGTTATCGCCCCTGATATTAGTGTGGACATTTACGTCTGATATAAAATGTATAATAATGTCAATCTATAAGTGGAGTATTTGTTTGTTTGTTTGTTTGTTGGGGTTTAACGGCCTATCAACAACTAAGGTCATTTAAGGCCGGGTCAATGGGTTTAGTACTAAATCCCATATATTACCCGTTTGTTTGTTTGTTTGTTGGGGTTTAACAACAGTATAAGTATCAACAGCTAAGGTCATTTAAGGCCGGGTCAATGGGTTTAGTACTAAATACCATATATTACCTGCAAGTACATGTACATGTTCAAGTACGTGGGGTAATGGTGAATGAATGTTTGCTTTGCCAGAAAATGTATCAGATGATGTCTCTGATATACATTTTGTGCCTACTGAGTGGGCATGTACCTTTAACTGCCTACTGAGTGGGCATGTACCTTTAACTGCCTACTGAGTGGGCATGTACCTTTAACTGCCTACTTATCTGTCCTTCTAAGATTAGTTGGCTTGTCATATTTATTTTTACAAAATTGAGAACATTCTCACAATTTGAATGTATTTTCCTAAATGCCTTAACCCTTAGACCGCTACACACAACAATTGTCGTCTGCTGTTGGTTTTATATCTTGCCTTATTTCTCAATAAAAAACATGGTTTGACAGCACTTCAGAATCATTTCCAATGGTTAATAAAAACATATACAGTTGGAATTTATTGGAATCATGTCAGATAGTGACCTGAAATAAGTTCATTCACTCTAAACAAGAGCAACGACTTACAATCATTAGCACCATGTAGGCTAACTGTTGTCATTGACTTGGGCATTCAACCCGTTGGAAATAGTTTGTTTGTTGTTTGTTGGTGCTTAATGGCCTATCAACAGCGAAGGTCATGTAAGGCCGGGCAAATGGGGGGGGGGTACACAATTATGCAGGTCACATTTCAAAACGGGGTTTCGGGGTACATAAAAAGGGTGCATCATAAGAACTTACAACAACGATTGATTGCACAATGTCTAATCTATTGATACATTGACCATAAACAGTGTTAATCCTTAGAACACCAAAATAAATTTTGTCCGTCGTTTACATTGCATTTTCTCTCGATGAAACCAGGTTTGGACAGTTTTCATTAACTTTTACTACCAGCGCTCCAGTTAAGATGCATAATTTGATCAACTTTGGGGGAATTTTGTTATTTCTTCACCAAAAATGGCAAGTTGGGAGTTCTTTAGAATCGTCTCATTGAGACGATTCTAAAGAACTCACAACTTGCCATTTTTTGTGAAGAACTAAGAAAAATACCTTGATTATTTGGTCAAAGTACGCATCTTAAAATCAGAACGGAATATTTACGGAAATCCCAAAATCAGAACGGAATATTTACATAAAAAATATATTCAGCCCTGGTGTAACCAAATTCAACTGTCACATACAAAATGCCTAAGACGTACGAGAAATCATCCAAGAATTGTAACCAATAAATTGAGCCATGAGGGGCAATAAAAATATGTAGATTGTTGCTACAGTTTGCTTATTTGTAGGAGCACGTTACACAAATTTAGGTACACAACTATGCAGGTCACATTTCAAAACGGGGTTTCGGGGTACATAAAAAGGGTGTATCATAAGAACTTACAATTATTAACAACGACTGATTGCGCAATGTCTGATCTATTGATACATTGACCATAAACAGTGTTAATCCTTAGAACACCAAAATAAATTTTGTCCGTCGTTTACATTGCATTTTCTCTCGATGAAACCAGGTTTGGACAGTTTTCATTAACTTTTACTACCAGCGCTCCAGTTAAGATGCATAATTTGATCAACTTTGGGGGAATTTTGTTATTTCTTCACCAAAAATGGCAAGTTGGGAGTTCTTTAGAATCGTCTCATTGAGACGATTCTAAAGAACTCACAACTTGCCATTTTTTGTGAAGAATTAAGAAAAATACCTCGATTATTTGGTCAAAGTACGCATCTTAACTGGAGCTCTGACTACCATTATCTGTTTGACCATTGTTCTGTCTGGACATATCCGAGACCCAGTGCCTGCAATGGTCAACCCTAAGAATGCTTGGAACGAAAATTGTTGTCTGCTATTGGTTTAAAATTTTGCTATATTTCTCAATAAAAACATGGTTTGACAGCACTTTAGAATCATTTCATTGCTGTCAAAGAATGTGTTAGATGAGATAAATGGAAAATAGAAAATAAACAGCAGACGACAATTGATCTGATTTGATTTATTGGTGTTTAACGGCCTATGAACAGCTAAGGTCACTTAAAGCCGGGCCAACAGGTTCGATCCCGCATGTAACCTGCTGCAATGGGGAGAAAATCAGGATGGAATATTTACATCAAAATAAATATATATTCAGCCCTGAAATTAGAATAACCTGACCTGGTGCCAGGTCCATACTACACCAAAGTCACCTGGCCCCTTCCACTAAAAGTAATATGATTAGGAATAATCGTATAACTCATACTTATAACCAGATTAAACCCTCACATACAAGAATGCCAAAGACGTACCTGAAGGCCAAATCAAGTCTCTCTTCGGGATGAAGGATGAATCCCGATCGTTAAATTACCAATCACATGCATCCCACCTGCCACCCAGTAGCAGACGACAAAATTTAATTCAGCATGGTCAGGTTTAAGATACCAACTGGGAAACCAATTTTCAGTAAGGTGAAATAGGGTGTGGGAGTAATGTTTGTGAGAACGCTTATACTTGATCGTCGTTCAACACTGACTGACAGAGAAAGAACGTTTTGACCCTTTCAACATTACAGACTTCTAGAGCAGTGTTGCAAACAGTGTAGATCCAGATGAGCCGGCTCGTAACGAGCCGGCTCATCAGGATCTCCACTTTTTGCAAGCAATTGAGATATATCAATGAATAGTGTATGAATACAGTCATGAATTGCTCATGATCATAAACATGGATTTGTCCGTTAACGAACATCACTGCGCACCAGCTGCGAAAAATATGAGTATCAGGAAGTTTTAACCCTACTACGTGCAGGTATCCATTGAACACCAACTGAGTAAATAGTAGCAGTTGGAATTGTGGATCTTGATTGGAATTGAATGATTTAATGGTGTTTAACAGCCTGTCAACAGCTAAGGTCATTTTAGGCTGGGTTAAAGGGGTCAAATCCTATGTTACCTGTTGGGGTTAAGTAAAAAAAAAATAATGAATATTTACAGAAAAAATATATATTTAGTCCTGAAATTAGAGCAACCCGACCTGGTGACAGGTCCTCAACACAACAAAGTCACTTAGCTCCGGTCTCCAAAAGTAATAGGATTAGTATTAATCTTATTACCTTAATAATGGGGATAACCGGATTCAACTCTCAAACAAGAGCTGTAGGAGAACAGCATAGTTCGACTACGAGGGTTGTCGATGTACACATAGCTTGACAAACAAGGTGGCTGCGGCCTGCATAAAAACTTTAACCAAGGTTGACTAAAAAACTTAACCAAGGGAAATTAAGTAAGTAATTCAAGGTTAAATGTAGGTCAATGACAGATATAGGTCAGGGGTTATTGATGTACATCACTAGGAGATGAAGTTTTCCAAGTATGGTTGCTGTAGGCCCAGGAGTATTCCATCTACAAGGTTGACTAAAAACCTTAACCAAAGAGAATTAACTAAGTAATTCAAGAGGAAATGTAGGTCAAGGTCAAATATAGATCAGGGGTTACTGATGTACATCCCTAGGATATGAAGTTGTCCAAGTGTGGTGGGTGTAGGGCCAGGAGTATTCCATATACAAGCTTGACTAAAAACCTTAACCAAGGGGAATTAACTAAGTAATTGAAGAGGAAATGTAGGTCAAGGTCAAATATAGACCAGGGGTTATTGATGTACATCCCTATGAGAAAAGGTTGTCCAAGTATGGTGTCTGTATGCACAATAGTATTCCATGTACAAGCTTGACTAAAAACCTTAACCAAGGTTGACAAAAACCTTAACCAAGGGGAATTAACTAAGTAATTCAAGAGGAAATGTAGGTCAAGGTCAAATATAGATAAGGGGTTATTGATGTACATCACTAGGAGATGAAGTTGTCCAAGTATGGTGGGTGTAGGGCCAGTAGTATTCCATATACAAGGTTGAGCTAAAAAGCATATATCTTGAGCCGTGCAAGTCAGTGGTACCCACTCTAATGCAATACCAACCTACCATGTGCTAAAACTGGTCACGACTAAATGTTGCAATGATTATATAAGTATTTAACCCTTTGAACCCGAAAGCCCGTTATATTGGTTTATGCAAACAGTGCAGGTCCAGATGAGCCGGCTCGGTTACGAGCCGGCTCATCAGCATCTACACTTTTTGCAAGTAATTTTCATATTTTTGAGAACAAAAACACCCCCTTATCATAAATGGACTAGTCTGAAAATCGTTTTGTGACGATTAGATTGGTTGCAAAATTAACATACCAAAATCTATTCCAGTTACTTAGGGGTGAAAGAGTTAATAAGTATTTAATAAATACACATTTGTATACTCCTACAATTTCAAATAGTTTAAATCTATGTTGACCACTTTGGACAATATACTGCTAATTTGTCCAATGATTTACATTTATATTCAGGAATTAGTTTTAATCTATTTACACTACAACGGCCATTTTGGACCTCATACATGCACCGCCAATTGTCCCATTTAACCGAGTGACATTGAAATGAACCGCAACATGGCATTGACATTTATGAAATTGACATTGTACTAAATGCACTGAAACGCTTTGCATTGATGACGGAGACATTCCCTGGTGCTATAAGCCTACACAAGTTTCAAGGAAATATGCTGAATCGCTTGATCTGACATACAGAGGTCTTACTGGTTGTGCGACCAGAGTAGACCCAGACCAGACTGCGCATCAGCGCAGTCTGGTCTGGGTTTACACTGTTCGCCATTCAGAACAATCAAATTAGCAACTTGACTTGACATTGATATTATATTAGATGCACCAAAACACCTTGTTTCGATGATCTACACTTCCTTCCAAAGCGCAGTCTAAGGGTATACACTGTTCGCCATTCAGCATCATCACATTTGTAACTAAAATTAATGACTTGACATTTAAATTGTATTAGATGCACCAAAACACCTTGTTTTGATGAACAACACTTCCCAAGCGCAGTCCAAGGGTCTACACTGTTCGCCATTCAGCACCATCACATTATTAAGATGAAATGAACGACTTAACATTGAAATTGTTGAAAATGCACCGAAACACACTGTTTCTATCAACTAGACACTCCCAGCACAGTCTGATCAGGATCTACACTGTTCGACAATCAGCACTATTAAAATAAATGACATGACATTGAAATTGAACTAAATGCACCGACACCTTGTTTAAATGATCTAGACAAGACCAGTAGTCTGTGCAGTGTCTACACTGTTGTCAATATGACATTTTTAAAACTACACGACATTGAAATGAATGAATTGACATTGAAATTGTTCCAAATGTACGGAAATGCCAAGTTTCGATATTCTAGACACTCCCAGGTGCTATAAGCTTACTCAAGTTGCACGGGAATCTACTGAAAGGTTTTTGAGTAATGACCCAGACTAGGTTTATGGATGCATCATTCTGGGAGGTGGGCGAAACAGACCCTGAACCACTCCATAATATCAATTGTGGCTGTCACTCGAGAAATGGAGCTTATGGGACTTGTGACCAGTGTAGCTCATGATCAATAATAGCACACTCCTGTAGCCTGAAAATAATCTATATTGCTTGTAAGAAGCACGACAGGTTTTCGTTGATAGAATGGCGAACAGTGCAGATCCTGATCAGACTGCACAGGCTGATCTGGATCTACACTGGTCGCAAATTTCTCCAGCCACAGGCACAATTGAGTCACAATCAGATAAATATGGCTTACGGAAAACCAACAATCTTTCGCAGCTATTAAATTTCGATTTTCATGTTCGGACATTTCCATGACGATTTTCTTTCACGATTTGACAGACCTTGCTACTAACTTTCATGACCAGTCTGTGTTTCAAATCCTTGCATTTTTCATTAAGATTTTCAATCACAAACGGGACTATAGATGCACGGAAAACCGGTCTGAATGCAAGTATGGCCCAAAATTACCTTATGCACGACAAATCGGAAAGTACCATACTTGTGTTAAACCTCAATCTACAGTCAGGCTGTGTGAAAATGCATGAGGAAGAAGGTAAATGCGAGTGAAACTAGAAAATGTCATCTGTCGATGCACTTACGGCCACTATTTTGAGAAACTCTTACAAAAACTTTCAAAGAAATAAACAGACAGACACACGTACGTACGATCAAGTACAGTCATGTAATTTCAAGAGCAAAGTCATGTAATCTAATAGGGGACATAAAAACAAGTTTAAAACATACTGATGTAAAGGACATATGAATGGATGCAAGTACAGATGGATAATGACTGGATGATACCTCAAGAGCAAGACAATATGTCTAGATTTCACAACTGGGAGAATAAAGTCAGACAATGCACTCACAAATGTGGCCGTGACTGGAGAAATGGGGCTCATGGGTTTTGCAACCAGTGTAGATCCAGATCAGCCTGTGCATCCGCACAGTCTGATCAGGATCTGCACTGTTCGCCGTTCAATCAATGAAACGCCCGTTATGCTTTTAATAAAGCAATATAGATCGTTATCAAGATACACAAGTCTGCTATTTGATCGGAAGTCATAATGGTCACAAATCCCATAAGCAGGGCTCCAGATAAGGAATTAGTAATTGAGTATTGTTACTCCATCATTTCTAAAGCAATTGGGTATTTCAAAAGTTTAATTGGGTAAAAAAAATCACACTACTGTTTACACATCAACAGACAGCAATTATTGAATAGCTTGTTTCGAAATGAAAACATATCTTCGCATTTCATTAGAATTGTCGCCTTGGAGACAATTCTAATGAAATACCAAGATGTGTTTTCATGGAAAATAAGAAAAATATGCTATATTTGTGGTCTGGTTATTGTTTTCTGCAGCATGATACAGGTACCACAAATTTGTTATTGCATTTTGTCGTTTTTGATACTCGCTACTTCTGATTTCAATTGGGTTTTTGGCAATTTTAATTGGCTATTTACGCAAATACGCAGCTTATCTGGAGCTCTGCATAAGCCCATTTTTTTCCAGTCACAGCGACAAATATGCACAGTCCTTATCTGCTAGCAAACTCATACAGTCTGATAAGGACACATACCGAGTCTTTGATTAATTGTGATTGGACTGATTGAATAGATGGATAAACTGATTGAGCAATTGATTGATTGCATTTTCACAACATGCTTTGACAGCACTTCAGAATCATTTCCATTGGAAATGATTCTGAAGTGCTGTCAAACCATGTTTTTGGGGGTTGTAGCCACAGCCCCCTATACTCACAGCTCTATGGCTTTGTTCCAGTTGATCACATATCCGGACAGCGAGAAAGACTCGATGTTGACTATATGTACGTTGCCCCTCTCCGAGCCCACGTACAGCCATTTGCTTTGGAATGACAAGTGACAGAAGGTAATCCTGAAAACAAACAAAAACAGGCGAGTTCTGAAATGTTATTTGTGTCAATTTATGCAGCTAATTATAAACCTGTATGCAAGAACTTGATATCCACAGCAATATAATTGTGTGAAATAAGTACTTCTAGTCAGCAGTTGCCCTATTTCACAAAACTGCATACGATTAAGAAAACTTTGAAAGCGCAAAAATAAAATTTAGAATTAGTTGCTCTGATGACCGATGAGATAGCTTCAGCCAACAGTGTGAGTGAGCGTGTAAAGTAACTTTGAAATATAGTAGAAATATTTGTACAAACTTTTCAATTGAATTAAGTTGTAAAAGCACACTACCTTTTCAAATAAACATAATTTCTGAACATTTTAGTAGCCAAAATGTCCATTTCGGGATTCCGTTAACTCTTACAATGCTGAATTAAAATTTTTCGTCTGCTATTTATTTTTATTTTCCATTTTTCTCATCAAAAACATGGTTTGACAGCACTTTAGAATCATTTCCAATGGAAATGATTCTAAAATGCTGACAAACCATGTTTTTACTGAGAGAAGAGACAAAATATGACACAGCAGCAGACGACTATTTTCAGTTCCCGCACTCTAAGGGTTAAGGATAAAACACATTAAATGTACCCTGTGCATGCTCCGAACCAACCACCCACCTGAAATCAAGAAGGTCATGGCAAATAGCACAAACATTGCACTCTGCAAACCATGTGAGTGGTTATAGAAGGATTCATATGATTTATCGGTATTTAACTGCCTATCTGGGGGCCGTTTCACTAAACTTCGTACGACTAAAGTGCAAACTTATGATAGTCTGTAAATTTCTGCATATGCAGCCTATGCTCAATAAATTTAAATTCATCAATTGAAATTTACAGACTATTCTAAATCTGCACTTACGAACATTTTAGTCGTAAGAAGTTTAGTGAAACGGGCCCCAGGTTATTAAGGCTGGGCGGGGTTTGATCACATATTTAACCTTCTGCATTGGGGAGAAAATCCCAAAATCAGAACGGAATATTTAAATCGAAAAAATATATATTCAGCCCTAAAATTAGAATAACCTGACATGGTGCCAGGTCCATAGCACACCAAAGTCACTTGGCTTCTTACCCTAAAAGTAATAGGATTAGGACTAACCATATAATGGGTATGACCAGATTCAACTATCACATACAAGAATGTCAAAGACATAGCTGATTGCAAAGTATACTTTTCTAGCAAAGTATACTTTGAGGAGTAATCATTTATTTTTCCCTGAAATGCATTATGTCATATAGAACTAACGACTGCATATATTTGATGATTAAAAGTATGCAGAATTATTATACTGAATTTATTACATTATCACAGCCAAAATGGCTGTGATAATGTAATAAATTCAGTATAACAAGAGCTCCGCGGAGCAAAATGTCCCGCCTCGCGCAGTTTGATAGTATATATGGAGCTTGTAATAACCTCGGGGTTAGTGAGCAACATGGGATTTCTGTAGAATGATGCGGGATGTTGTTACAAATGCATGTATGGAATATTAAAGCCTAAACTTTGCGTTAATTTGTAAGTCAGTGACCTTGACCTTTGGGGTTAGCGGGCACCATGGGCTTTCTCTAGAATGATGCGGGATGTTGTTACAAATGCATATATGGAATTATTAAAAGCATAAACATGAGCGTTGACTTTTCCAAACACGGAAATTTCTAATTCAGTGACCTTGACCTTTGGGGTTAGCGGGCACCATGGGCTTTCTGTAGAATGATGCGGGATGTTGTTAAAAATGCATATATGGCATATTAAAACATAAACTGAGCATTAACTTTTCCAAACACGGAAATTTCTAAGTCAGCGACCTTGACCTTTGGGGTTTGCGGGCATCATGGGCTTTCTGTAGAATGATGCGGGATGTTGTTACAAAAGCATGTATGGAATATTAAAGCATAAACTGAGCGTTGACTTTTCCAAACATGGAAATTTCTAAGTCAGTGACCTTGACCTTTGGCGTTAGAGGGCATCATGGGCTTTCTGTAGAATGATTCGGGATGTTGTTACAAATGCATGTATGGAATATTAAAGCATAAACTGAGCGTTAACTTTTCCAAACACGGAAATTTCTAAGTCAGTGACCTTGACCTTTGCGGTTTGTGGACACCATGGGCTTTCTGTAAAATGATGCGGGATGTTGTTACAAATGCATGTATGGAATATTAAAGCATACATAAATTGAGCGTTAACTTTTCCAAACACGGAAATTTCTAAGTCAGTGATCTTGACCTTTACGGTTTGTGGGCACCATGGGCTTTCTGTAAAATGATGCAGGATGTTGTTACAAATGCATGTATGGAATATTAAAGCATAAACTGAGCGTTAACTTTTCCAAACACGGAAATTTCTAAGTCAGTGACCTTGACCTTTGCGGTTTGTGGGCACCATTGGCTTTCTGTAAAATGATGCGGGATGTTGTTACAAATGCATGTATGGAATATTAAAGCATACATAAATTGAGCGATAACATTTCCAAACACGGAAATTTCTAAGTCAGTGACCTTGACCTTTGGGGTTAGCGGGCACCATGGGCTTTCTGTAGAATGATGCAGGATGTTGTTACAAATGCATATATGGCATATTAAAACATAAACTGAGCGTTAACTTTTCCAAACACGGAAATTTCTAAGTCAGCGACCTTGACCTTTGGGGTTTGCGGGCACCATGGGCTTTCTGTAGAATGATGCGGGATGTTGTTACAAAAGCATGTATGGAATATTAAAGCATAAACTGAGCGTTGACTTTTCCAAACATGGAAATTTCTAAGTCAGTGACCTTGACCTTTGGCGTTAGAGGGCATCATGGGCTTTCTGTAATGAAATATTCGGGATGTTGTTACAAATGCATGTATGGAATATTAAAGCATAAACTGAGCGTTAACTTTTCCAAACACGGAAATTTCTAAGTCAGTGATCTTGACCTTTGCGGTTTGTGGGCACCATGGGCTTTCTGTAAAATGATGCGGGATGTTGTTACAAATGCATGTATGGAATATTAAAGCATACATAAATTGAGCGTTAACTTTTCCAAACACGGAAATTTCTAAGTCACCGACCTTGACCTTTGGGGTTGGCGGGCACCATGGGCTTTCTGGAGAACGATGTGGGATGTTGTTACAAATGCATGTATGGAATATCAAAGCATAAACTGAGCGTTAACTTTTCCAAACACGGAAATTTCTAAGTCAGTGACCTTGACCTTTGGGGTTAGCGGGCACCATGGGCTTTCTGTAGAATGATGCAGGATGTTGTTACAAATGCATGTATGGAATATTAAAGCATAAACTGAGCGTTAACTTTTCCAAACACGGAAATTTCTAAGTCAATGACCTTGACCTTTGGGGTTAGCGGGCACCATGGGCTTTCTGTAGAATGATGCGGGATGTTGTTACAAATGCGTATGGAATATAAAGTATGAGCGTTATTGTACGTTACTTTTCCAAACACGGAAATTTCTAAGTCAGTGACCATTGACCTTTAGGGTTTGCGGCACCATGGGCTTCTGTAGAATGATGCAGGATGTTGTTACAAATGCATGTATGGAATATTAAAGCATAAACTGAGCATTAACTTTTCCAAACACGGAAAGTTCTAAGTCAGTGACCTTGACCTTTGGCGTTAGCGGGCATCATGGGCTTTCTGTAGAATGATGTGGATGTTGTTACAAATGCATGTATGGAATATTAAAGCATAAACTGAGCGTATAACTTTCTCCAAACGATAATATTAAAGCATAAACTGAGCGTTAACTTTTCCAAACACGGAAATTTCTAAGTCAGTGACCTTGACCTTTGGGGTTTGCGGGCACCATGGGCTTTCTGTAGAATGATGCAGGATGTTGTTACAAATGCATGTATGGAATATTAAAGCATAAACTGAGCATTAACTTTTCCAAACACGGAAAGTTCTAAGTCAGTGACCTTGACCTTTGGCGTTAGCGGGCATCATGGGCTTTCTGTAGAATGATGCGGGCATCATGGGCTTTCTGTAGAATGATGCGGGATGTTGTTACAAATGCATGTATGGAATATTAAAGCATAAACTGAGCGTTAACTTCTCCAAACGAATATTAAAGCATAAACTGAGCATTAACTTTTGCAAACACGGAAATTTCTAAGTCAGCGACCTTGACCTTTGGGATTAGCGGGCACCATGGGCTTTCTGGAGAATGATGCGGGATGTTGTTACAAATGCATGTATGGAATATTAAAGCATTCAATTGAGGGAAACAGAAGTTACAATGAATTAACCTGAGCGTTAAGTTTTAGAAACAGAGCTAAACGCAAAAACTTAACGTTGAATGCATGTGAAAAGTAGGTCAATCAACCATGAAAACTAGGTCAAGGTCACATGGACTCCCTCTGTGTGAGATGGTTACACCACAGTGTTGATGTATACCAAGTATGGAGGTCGTAGGTGTTATAGTTTTCTGGAAACTGACCTAAACGCAAAAACTTAACGTGAAATGTTGACGCCGACGCCGCCGCCGCCGCCGCCGCCGCCGCCGCCGCCGCCGCCGCCGCCGACGACGCCGACGCCGCCGACGCCGACGGCGACGGAAAAGCTATACCTATGTCCCGCAGGCGGGACAATAAAAATTAATAAATTTATCCTTAAATTGAAAATTTCTCCCTCAAAGTATACTTTGCTAGAAAAGTATACATTGCAATGTTGGTGAAATCGGCTACAGATCTCCGGTCGGGATTAAGGTAAGGATGAATACTGATCGCTAAATTACCCATTGCATGCTCCCAACTAACCACCACAAGTAATAGAAGGAATGTACTTGCGCTTTTACGTAATTAGCGCTTGCCATGTGAGCTGCACCAGTGAACTTTACCTTTCTCGTTGGAATTTCAATGAGTGGACAATTTCTGGCCGTTTCTGTCTGTAGTTCCAAAGATGGACGCTGTCGTCGGAACAGCAGGTCACCAGCGCGCCCTGCAATCACAGTGACATAACGGTCATTGTACAAGTGGGTCATATATGGCGAAATCCTCTACTGGGATTCGAAAAGTGAAAGTGTTTAACGTCCCAGCAACAGCTAAGGTCACATAGAGACGGGACCACAATTTAAAGTCTCATCCGACAGACCAGTGGGATGGAAATACTATGATGAAAGTATTTTGATGCCTAAGGCGAGGTTTGAACCCAAAACCTCCGGATTGGAAGTCCTAACCCCTAGGCCACAACACATCCCTCTACAGGGATCCGAACATATCGTAATGAAATGTCAGTGATGACTTTTCAATCTTCCCCAGTACAGGTGTATTTGCATCTATATATGTGCGAGCAGTGTAGATCCTGATCAGCCTGTGCATCCGCAGTCTGATCAGGATCTGCACTGTTCGCCATACCATCAATGAAACACCCGTCTTGCTTCTAACAATATTTCTAGCAATATAGATCGTTATCAGGCTACATGGATGTGCTATTTGATCAGGAGCATCAGTGGTCACAAAACCCATAAGCCCCATGTCTCCAGTCACAGCCACATATATGGCACTGGCTGGAGAAATGGGGCTTACGGTGTTTGTGGCAAGTCTTAACCCTTTCAACCCTAAGGAACTGGAGTGGACTGTGATATGCTAATGTTCCGACCAATCCAATGGTCACAAAATGATTTTCAGATTCGTCCATTTATGAAAAGGGGGTGTTTTTGTTCTCAAAAATATTAAAATTACTTTCAAAAAGTGCAGATCCTGATGAGACGGCTCGTAAATCGTTACGAGCCGGCTCATCTGGATCTGCACTTTTTGCATAAACCGATATAGCGGGATTTCGGGTTCAAAGGGTTAACTCCTGATCTACTAGCGTGCTCCTATGATCTTGTCTGTTTGGTAGAAAAGTGACAGATGTATCACTGAATGACCGGCGAACAGTGCAGCGCCTGATCAATTCCGCATGCACTCTGAAAATTTCGTAAACTTTTGATGCCATTCACGGAAACTATTGTAATTTTTGTAAACGTATTTCATGAAATTACGCAGATGTCCGAAGGTACAAAATCACATGGCGGGTCTCATTTTAGAATGAGATCCAAATATACAATTGTTGCAAATCATATAAGGTCCCGTCTATTGGTAGATTGTGTCTTATGAATTTACAGCTACAGTGAAGTCGATGTCACCATCACAATAAACCCACTTTTTATGTTTGAAAGGGGGAGAAAATCCATGACCTGTGGGCCGAATAACAAATCTAAATTCACTTTGCACATATGCCACCATAACGAAGCCACATAGCAAATATCAAGTCTCTAACTATTACGGTTTAAAAGCGTTATTAGATGCAAGCTCTAATAAACAATACATACGGATGGACCCCTACGTCTTACGAATGACACACCTTGTTGAGATTTGATATTCGAGTAAAATAGGATGTAATTTAAGAGGAGGGTTTTGGTGTTCATACCACAACGTGCCTGTGATAATCATGGGTCAGACTCCAAAGCTCAAGATGCACAGTCATTTGGACTGACTGAACTGTTTCTTAGTTTACTGCAGAAAAAATCTTCTGCCACAAACATTGTACGTGTACAGGGCTGTACAAATTGGCACGCCCGACACCCGGGACAAGTCGGTTTTAATCTCGGGCAAGTGCCTCTATGCTGGAATTTAGTCCCGGGCAAGTCACTATTTTCTGTTAGAACGTCCCGCCACAA
>CM055265.1:156439715-156460651 GCA_029237695.1 Conchocele bisecta | reverse complement strand
AACGTCCCGCCACAAGCCCGTTTTTTGGAACCGGACTGTCATATCAAGAAATCAAACAAATGTGAAAATGCACAAGCTAATGTGTAATTATCAATTCATCGGCGATGCAATGACGTGAGCGACTACATAGTGTGGTTTTTGGTATGTTTGTTTCCACCGAATTCTAAAGGTCAGTCACACTTTGCACGTGAAACTGGGTTACCGACTGATGATTGTAAACACCATCAGGTGTGCAGCTAGACCGAAAATTATATGTCGCAAATGTGCTAATTGGGGATGGGTGGGTACGGCCATATTTTTTTTTATGTTACAATCTCACGTTTCCGCTTTTGGAAATACGATTTGCCCATGCATATGTAGACCGTATGCGTGTTGGATTTGGTTCTACGTACATACATGCATATAAAGCATGCTAGTTCGAATTGCATTCTACGTACGTACGTACATGTAATGTAAGCGCAAAACTCAATTTCAATACGCATGCATTCTACACACACATAATGACATGAACAAACGTATTTCCAAAAGCGGAAGGCGACATCGTGAAAAGGCCGAGGCGAAAACGCGACATTGCGGTCACGAAAACGCGAGATAGCCAGGCGAAAACGCGAGCATGAATACAATAGAATCTCACGTTTTCGCCTCGCGATTTGGTCTCGCGTTTTCACGATCTTGTGTATAGGTCGACGATGCGATGCAGTAGCCTAAGCAATGACACGTATCGAAATATGTTTTTTTTTGTCAATAAACGTGTATTGGCAGGCAGCACATTAGAATCGTCTCCTAAGACGAGTATCATTTTTTGTCAAATTATGTTTTTGTTGTCAAGAAATATAGATGTTTGTCCACATTTGTTCTATTTCTTAATAAAAGCTTTAAAATGTTTTTCTCACATGAGAATCGTCTCCTAAGACGATGTGTACGTGTCCTATTAGGGACATGTAGCAACCTCGCGTTTTCGAGCTTTCGAGACGAAAACGCGAAATTCTATCATATTCAATCTCGCGTTTTGCAAACACGCCGCACATGCATGAGCAAAACTAATCCGAATTTTTCAAAAGCGGAAGGCGAGATCGTGAAAACGCGAGACGATTCTCATTATTTTAAGAAACAATTTTTATACGACCGTTTTTAAAAAACGGTACGTATTATGTTTTACCGCTGGGCGGGCGAGCGGCTGACAGAAAAAGTGCTTAGTTCGTGTACACAACTCCTCCGAAACCGTTCAGTCGATCGATTTGAAACTATACACACGTCTTCTACACATATTGAAGATGGGTACCTTGGTGTTTTTATGCCGGAAAAATATTTTTTAACAAAAATATCACCTTTTTAACTTAGTAATTTTTTCTACATTTTTCTATACAATTCTATATAGGGTACAGAGTTTGTGTACACAACTCCTCCGAAACCGTTCAGTCGATCGTTCTGAAACTATACACACGTCTTCTACACATATTGAAGATGTGCACCTTGGTGTTTTTATGCCGAAAACATATTTTTTAACAAAAACATCACCTTTTTAACTTAGCCATTTTTTCTACATTATTGTATCCAATTCCCTATCATTTCTACTTTACACTCTACTTTTCTATCTCTACCTAAATTAGTATACATGTTTAGCACAACGAGATGAAGAAATAATGCTATAGACTTTCAAATTCTCATTAATGTTTCTTGCCTTGGTGACAGCTTCACATTTCTGCATCTTCGCTGTCTGGCCCATATTCGACGGGCGTATTTTGTGACTTGCAGCACTCTTGTTATGTTTTATTATTGTCGATAAATGTGTTTTGAGTATGCACTCGTCGCAACGTTGATGTCCGCGGTGGCACAGTGACAAAAGACCACAAGAATAAATATGTACTATACAATGTTTATTATTATAGATATTTAATATAATATGTATATGTGCCAAGTGCTCAATTGTATTATATTTAACAACTATGATAATAGTTTTTGTTTTGGGACAGTTTCGTATAAGGAATCTTACGAGGACAAGTCACTTTTTCAAAATTACTTGCCCTGAAAATTATATTTTCCAGGACAAGTCAGGGCAAGTCACTTTTTTCAAGTCACTTGTCCGGGAAAAGTGGTTAAAAAATCAATTTGTACAGCCCTGGTGTAAATAGTGTGGGGACAAACTGTGAATGTATCACAGGATGCACAAGATTTTGACCTGAAGGAGTATTATAGGAATGAAAGGCATTTTTGTAGAATTTATCGGGGTTTAAACTTGGAAAAGTGTTTTTGTTTTTTTTTCGAAAATTGTAATTTTTGAAGGCCTCGTCCAGTATTCCCGCGACTTTTCGAAGTTTATATCCCCGATAAATTCAACAAAAAGGCAATTCATTCCTTATAATTCCAGCATTTGAAATAAATTCATCAAGAAAATGTGTTTATTTTCCGTTTTCTTAAGAATTATTTTAACTGCGCCTCACAGTTACGGAAAGTAGTTTGGCATGGGAGTTTAATGGGATATAAATTTTGGACAGAGACTTGCAACGGGCCAATCAAAAGTTAGGGAATTGTGTAAATATTTTTGTGCTGGAATTATTTATATATAACTGCAATCTAGCATGTTAAGCACATATTTCGACTGTATCGCAAGAGCATCTTGTAAATATTCTAAAGTGCTGTCAAAGCATGTTTTTGATGATAAAAATGGAAAATAGAAAATAAACAGCAGACGACAACAAAATTAAGATAGCGGTGTAAGGGTTAAAGGTGTTAATTGGCTTGAAAACCTTTCATTCCCGGTAGTGAAAACTAGTGTAGTTTATGAATCAAATAATAACTAGAAATGAACGCTTGTCGACAAGCGCATGTGTATCCCCCTCTCCAGATACACAAGTAGTTTGAAAAAAGGGTGTTCAAGTTATGCTCCGGAGACAAAATCAGTGACGGAAAAACAAAGGGAGATAACTAAAAAATTAGTGATGCAAGAGTTGTCATTCTCGCGTGACACACCTTTAGGGTCGTGGTCTATGCATGTGTGAAGTTTCATGAAAATATTCCAAAGGGTGTTCGAGTTATGCTCCGGACACGAAATCAGTGCACGAAACAACAAAGGGAGATAACTAAGAAATTAACGATGCAAGAGTTGTCATTCTTACGTGCGACACACCTTTGGGTCGTCTTCTATGCATGTGTGCACAGGGCGGTAGAGGACCATTAGAGCAATGTGTATATGAAATATGAAGCTGATCCGTGAAAGAAAACAGAAATTATAAGATATTAACCTGAGCGTTAAAGTTTTTGAAGCACTAAGTCATCCGATTCCGACAAATATTGCACCAGAGCAATCGCCTCATCGATACCTTCAATTTGATATATGACATGAGCATATTCGGTCAAAAATAAAATTTGACCCCAATTTCACACCACGGGCCATGCCCATTTTTTACCCCAGGGTCACCATTTTCACAACTTTGAAAGAGCATTGTAAATCGATCATTCCTACCAAGTTTCTTCGAAATCCGGCCAGCAGTTCATGAGAAGATTTTTTAAGAATTTATGCTATTTTTAGATGGCGGCCATTTTGGATTAGCGATGACCTCCATTTTAACAAATCTGAAAAGGCTTCACCCATGGACCATAACTTTTAAGTTTGGCTACCATAGGCCAAGCGGTTCATGTGAAGAAAATTTTGAAATCTCTAATAAAAGAACGACCTTTTGACATTTCGGCGGCCATCTTGGATGACATAACAATCCGATTTCGACAATAAGTACCAGAGTGATCACCTCATTGATACTTCGATATAACGTGACCATATTCGGTCAAAAATAAAATTTGACCCCACGGGCCACGCCCATTTTTGACCCCGGGGTCACCATTTTAACAACTTTGAAAGAGCATTGTACATCAATCATTCCTACCAAGTTTCGTCAAAATCCGGCTAGCGGTTCATGAGAAGAAGATTTTTTAAGAATTTATGCTATTTTTAGATGGCGGCCATCTTGGATTAGCGATGACCTCCATTTTAACAAATTTGAAAAGGCTTAACCCATGGACCATAACTTTTAAGTTTGGCTACCATAGGCCAAGCGGTTCATGTGAAGAACAATTTTGAAATCTCTAATAAAAGAACGACCTTTTGACATTTCGGCGGCCATCTTGGATGACATAACAATCCGATTTCGACAAATAATGTACCAGAGTGATCACCTCATTGATACCTTCGATATAACGTGACCATATTCGGTCAAAAATAAAATTTGACCCCACGGGCCACGCCCATTTTTGACCCCGGGGTCACCATTTTAACAACTTTGAAAGAGCATTGTACATCAATCATTCCTACCAAGTTTCGTCAAAATCCGGCTAGCGGTTCATGAGAAGAAGATTTTTTAAGAATTTATGCTATTTTTAGATGGCGGCCATCTTGGATTAGCGATGACCTCCATTTTAACAAATTTGAAAAGGCTTCACCCATGGACCATAACTTTTAAGTTTGGCAACCGTGGGTCAAGCGGTTCATGTGAAGAAGAATTTTGAAATCTCTAATAAAAGAACGACCTTTTGACATTTCGGCGGCCATCTTGGATGACATAACAATCCGATTTCAACAAAAAATGTACCAGAGTGATCGCCTCGTTGATACCTTCAATTTGATATATAACAGGACCATATTCGGTCAAAAATAAAATTTGACCCCAATTTGACCCCACGGGCCACGCCCATTTTTGACCCCGGGGTCACCATTTTAACAACTTTGAAAGAGCATTGTACATCGATCATTCCTACCAAGTTTTGTTGAAATACGGCTAGCAGTTCATGAGAAGAAGATTTTTTAAGAATTTATGCTATTTTTAGACGGCGGCCATCTTGGATTAGCGATGACCTCCATTTTAACAAATCTGAAAAGGTTTCACCCATGGACCATAACTTTTAAGTTTGGCTACCATGGGCAAAGCGGTTCATGTAAAGAAGAATTTTGAAATCTCTAATAAAAGAACGACCTTTTGACCTATCGGCGGCCATCTTGGATGACATAACTATCTGATTTCGACAAAAAATGCACCAGAGTGATTGCCTCATTGATACCTTCAAGTTGTTATATGACATGACCATATTCGGTCAAAAATAAAATTTGACCCCAATTTGACCCCACGGGCCATGCCCATTTTTGACCCCGGGGTCACCATTTTAACAACATTGAAAGAGCATTGTACATTGATCATTCCTAACAAGTTTTGTCAAAATCCGGTTGGCGGTTCTTGAGAAGAAGATTTTTGAAGAATTTGTGCTATTTTTAGACGGCGGCCATCTTGGATTACGTAATGACATCATTTTAACAATTTTGTAATCCCCCTACCTAAGGACCATGACCATGAAGTTTAGTGACTATAGGCTCAATGGTTACCGAGGAGAAGACGTTTGAAAATGTTCACGGACGACGACGACGACGGACGACGGACGACGGACACATTGCGGTAACAATAGCTCACATGAGCTTCGCTCAGGTGAGCTAAAAAACCTTAACCAAAAGGAATTAAGTAAGTAATTGAAGAGGAAATGTAGGTCAAGGTCAAATATAGATCAGGGGTTATTGATGTACATACCTATGAGAAAAGGTTGTTGAAGTATGGTGTCTGGATGCACAATAGTATTCAATGTACAAGCTTAAAAAAACCTTAACCAAGGTTGACTAAAAACCTTAACCAAGGGGATTAAGTAAGTAATTCAAAAGGAAATGTAGGTCAAGGTCAAATATAGATGAGGGGTTATTGATGTGCATCACTAGGAGATGAAGTTGTCCAAGTATGGTGGGTGTAGGGCCAGTAGTATTGCATATACAAGCTTGACTAAAAACCTTAACCAAGGCGTGACGTGACGGTGACGCCGACGCCGGGGTGACAACATAAGCTCTACTTATTCTTCGAATAGTCGAGCTAAAAAGGGAGATAACTCAAAAATTAGCTACGCAAGAGTTGTCATTCTTGTGCGCGACACACCTTCGGTTCGTGGTCTAATTGAATGTGTGAAGTTTCATAAAAATATTCCAAAGGGTGGTCGAGTTATGGTCAATCAGTGCGCGAAACAAAAAAGGGAGATAACTAAAAAATTAGCTATGCAAGAGTTGTCATTCTTGTGCACGACACACCTTCGGGTCGTGGTCTATGCATTTGTGAAGTTTCATGAAAATATTCCAAAGGGTGGTGGAGTTATGCTCCGGACACGAAATCAGTGCGAGAAACAAAAAATGGAGATAACTAAAAAATTAGCTATGCAAGAGTTGTCATTCTTGTGCGCGACACACCTTCGGGTCGTGGTCTATGCATGTGTGAAGTTTCATGAAAATATTCCAAAGGGTGTTCGAGTTATGCTCCGGACAAGAAGTGTCTGCGGCGGACGCGGGGGATACAATTACATGACTTTCCAGGCCTGGAATCCATTTTTCCAAATTCCACGACTTTCCCGGAATTTTTAAGGACCAGTGGGAACCCTGTACATATAAGGTGGGCTACTGAATGGAAGTGTAGATGATGACAAAGAAGCATAAAAGGTGTCGGGCTAAGGCTACAAAAAATTAATGTTCAGATTCTCATCCCCGCCCGCCCCTAAGAAGGGTTTTTTATTTTATTTTTTTTTTATTTTTTTTTTTAAGTTAAAAAACATTTGGTAAAATTTACGAGAATGATGCGGCCCGCGTATTATACCGCTCCCACAGCTTTTTATCCGAGTGCTTTCTGTAGCGCAATACAGCAACCCCGGAACCCGCCCCCACGAGATTAGCAATACTTCAATATGAACATGTTATTACAAAACACTATTACACGCAACTGCGCCTTGCCGTTCAACACCTCGTTTTAGTATTGCCTGAAAATAAAAAACAAAAAATAAAAGTGTCCCACCCGCCCCATTTTTTGTAGCCTAATGCAACCCTTAGACCGCTACTCACAACAATTGTCGTCTGCTGTTGCTTTTATAGTTTGCCTTATTTCTCAATAAAAACATGGCTTGACAGCACTTCAGAATCATTTCCAATGAAAATTGTTCTAAAGTGCTGACAAAGCATGTTTTTGATGATAAAAATGGAAAATAGAAAATTAACAGCAAACGACAAAAAAAATAAGATAGTGGTCTAACCCTTAGGTATGCGTGACTCACATGTGGATACAAAATGAAAGTATCGTTGATGATAAAGAAACATATAAAGTTTCAAACCAATTTAACAAAGGATTGCAGGATTTCCAACACACGGACAGACACATTAACCTTTTCAACACTACAAACCTCTATAGCGGTGTTAGCAAACAGTGTAGATCCAGATGAGGCGGCTCGTCACGAGCCGTCTCATCAGGATCTGCACTTTTTGCAAGAAATTTATATATTTTAACTGGAATTTCGTAACAATTGGATTAGCCGCAAAATTAACATATCAAAATCCATTCCTGTTATTTAGGGGTGAAAGGGCTAGCACACAAACACCCGGGACGTAAGTTTGATCACTATGTCGAGTTCTTATGTTAACTTGACAACAAAACTAAGCTACAAAGCGGAACCAATTGATAACGCCTACTCAATACCGACAAGTGGTGAAATTTGTACGTCTTTATGATCTTGCTGTTCAAGGTTATTGAATCTAATAGTGTACGAGATAATCATATCCTTTGAGCAAAAACAAAACAATTCCCCGAAAATTTTCATTTTGCATCAGTTTAATAAAGTAAAATAAAAAGATAATTCGGAACATTTTCTGAGATTTGTTCACGCAATGTGCCACACATTACTGATGGATATCATTATGTCAGTGATATACACACATCATATCAAACCTGGTTTTCTACAAGCATTGTTATATGAATTTATATACTAGTAATTATCGCATTTCTTTCCACAATACCCGTTTCTACATATGTTCTATATAAAGGTTTTTAACTCCGAAACACGACGCAATTAGTTACAGTTGTGCTGTAAGTGTATCGAGATAATGCCATGTATTATTATAGGAATGAATGGCCTTTTTGTGGAATTTATCGGGTATAAACTTGGAAAAGTCGCGGGAATACTTCCGGCCTTCGTCAAGTATTCCCGCGACTTTTCCAAGTTTATATCCCCGATAAATTCCACAAAAATGCCATTCATTCCTTATAATTCCAGCATTTGAAATAAATTCATCAAGAAAATGTGTTTATTTTACGTTTACTTAAGAATTATTTTAACTGCGCCTCACGGTTACGGAAAGTAGTTCGGCGTGGGAGTTTACTGGGATATAAATTTTGGACAGAGACTTGCTACTCGTAAATCAAATGTTAGGGAATTGTGTAAATATTTTTGTGCTGGAATTATTATAGTAGTAGCTACTCCATTTAAACCTTTGTATAGGCGGATATATTTACCTTATAATTTTAACCCTTATACCGCTATCTTAATAATTTGTCGTCTGCTGTTTATTTTCTATTTTCCATTTTTATCATCAAAAACATGCTTTGACAGCACTTTAGAATAATTTACAACATGCTTTGACAGCACTTCAGAATCATTTCCATTTCCATTGGAAATGATTCTGAAGTGCTGTCAAACCATGTTTTTATTGAGAAATAAGGCAAGATATAAAAGCAACAGCAGACGACAATTGTTGTGAGTAGCGGTCTAAGGGTTAACACAAACTTATGAATTTAGAAAGTCTGGTCATGACAATTTTATATATAACCAAACCAGATTATATAATAGTGCTTCACTCAGCCTATTTCAGCATGGCACCAAGCAATTCCCACCAGGCGGTGACATGCCTAAATGTTGCAAAAGAAATCTATTTTTTTACTACATTATTACAATTTGCTCAACAACCATTACAGGTATTATAACTATTCAACCAAATTTTTTAAATAATTTAGACACAACGCTTATCTGGAGCTCCATACAAAAAAAAAAGGTGGATTGTGTTTGTCCAGCCCAAGATCAAACTGTGCACATCAGCCATGCAGTCTGATCCTGGCCTACGATGTTCACCATTCTGCTACCAAACCTCACTTCCATGAATATATGTACAGGGATCCTCTAGATTAGCAGACAAAAATGGCAGTTTTTTTACGATATATTTTTTAAAATAGCAGCTACGGGCATAAACTTTTCACAGAACAATCGTCGGTTCTTGTTTTCTCAACGCATGCAAATTATTTAGCAAACTGTGCCATCTTTCTCATTTAAAATTGGGTCAGATCATCAATCGTAAGATTGCCCCAAAATTAACATCGACAATCAGTTATCCGGACAAATGTATAATCGTCTTATAACTTGTATTCTCACATTGAAATCCTAATTTTATCGCCTGAAAACCAGTGTAAACAGCATTGTGTAGTTTTGCAGAAAAAACAATCAGCATTCGCTTCTTGGAAAACATCGTATTTATAGAATTTATTCTATTTATAAAACAACTCTGAAATGACATAATGGGAGCACTCGATTTGAAGCCCCCCCCCACCCCGCGACTTTTGACGTTGTAAACAACTTGTTGACAGAGTTGAGGAATGTTTTCAGCAAATTTTACTAAAATGTTTACCTTGGCGATATATTCTTCACACTGGCATGGAAACCGCAAGCACCTGAGTGACTTAAAGATGTGTTCGTTGCAAAATCGGATCAAATGAATGAGTTTAATTAACAAGTATTTTCATATGTCCGATAAACTGATTGTCCGGATAATTGGTATGACCCCTGTATGTGAATATGCACAAGAAGAATGATATACAATGACTGTATTATTATAAGGTTCCTTTCGTTATCCTCCGGTGACCCACTGGACTGACTGGAGAAATGGGGCTCATTAACTCTGCATGCTAGCGGTGAAAATATCCGCCAAACGAATTACGAGTATGTTTTATTTCTCTCTGTAAAGATGTCTTGAAATTTCATTAGAATGGAGTCCTCAGGACTCAATTCTAATGAAATTCCAAGACATATTCATGATATTTACAAGGAGAAATAAAAGAAAATATACTAAATTGTTGTCTGCTACTATTTATAGCCCACACATTTCCCAGCATGCAAAGAGTTAACTTATGGCATTTGTGTTCAATCTAGCTCTCGGTTTCCTGTGACAGGTATTTCAGTCATTACGGAATACACATTTACGGGTATGAAATTTATTTAATATTTAATTTTTATTTGTGTTATTTCTCAATGAAAGTATATGTTGTGACCACTCATTTGAACCGTCTCGACGAGACGGTTCAAATGGTGGTCGCGACATACTTCTGAGCTCATGTAAAGAAAATATTCAGGATTTTCCACAAAGAAAATAGAGTATCCTCAGCATGAAAATGGTTAATGGCAATGAGTGACATTGGATATGCAGACTGATCTGGATCTACACTAGACATAACAACCGAAAGACCCATTTCTCCAGTCACATTCACACGTAATTTAGACAAGATGCTAGGGTTCAAACAGCAAATATGTCGATGTGACTGAAGAATGGGGTTTTCCACCCAGTGTAGATCCAAAACAGCCTGTGCATCCGCCAGTTCATCAATGAAACACCCGTCATGCTTCCAACACGCAATATAGCTTCTTTATCAGGCTACACGAGTGTGCTATATGATCAGTAGCAATACAGCCACATATAACACAAGACTGTTACAGGTGAAACCAGGTATCGAAGGTGTTCGAGCCAATTCCCACCCTTAAATATAAGCCGAAACAAAACAGGTGACAATTTGTACAGTACACTGAACAAATGCTGCCTATGGCGCAGGGTGAAAACAATTGAAAAACATATACATGTGACTGTGACTAGAGAAATGGGGCTTGTGGGATTTGTGACCAGTGTAGCTCCTGACAAATAAAATAGTACAGGCATGTAGCCTGATAACGATCTATATTGCTTGTTAGAAGCATGAACGGTGTTTCATTGACAAAATGGGGAACAGTGTAGATCCTGATCAGACTGCGGAAGCACAGGCTGATCTGGATCTACACTGGTCACAAAACCCATAAGACCTATTTCTCCGGTCACAGCCACATATATGATGATGTCGAGATAATTACAATACATACATTTAGGCTTAGTAACTGGAGATGTTTCTGACCAGTCTAATTTCTAACTAATTGCAGTGAAACCTCTATACCGGACACCCAGGGAGGTCCCCAGGGAGGTCCCCAGGGTGTCCGGTTTAGAGATTTTCCACAGTAAATCAGGCATATAACCATTCTGGGACGTCCGTATATCTTTTGCAATCATGAACATGCATTAATATCTGAGATGTGCTGCCAACAAACCTCTGAAAATGAGATCACATATATTATCTCGGTGTCCTGTTTAGAGAGGTTCTACTGTACTGCACAGCAAATAGACAATTTCATAGTGTGGGTCACATGTGTAACACATAATGCAAGTTTATGTCTGTGGTTACAAACATCACATGGGCACGGTTTGTACCTTTGAGGTTGTGATAAAAGGTAAAACATATTTAAGATATTATCTATTTGTGGCTGTGACTGGAAAAAGGGGGCTTATGGATTGTGTGACCAGTGTAGATCCAGATCAGCCTGTGCGTCCGCACAGTCTAATCAGGATCTGCACTGTTTACCATTCTTTCAATGAAACATCCATCATGCTTCTAACAAGCAATATAGATCATCACAGTACGCGAGTGTGGTATTTGATCAGGAGCTACATTGGCCACATCTCCCATAAGCCCCATTTCTCCAGTCACAGCCACATTTCTGCATCCTGTTATGCGGCCAGTGTAGATCCTGATCAGACTGTGCATTCGCACAGTCTGATCAGGATCAGCACAGTCTGATCAGGATCTGCACTGTTCACCTTTCCAGCACAGCTACACTGGTCAAATCTCCCATAATCCCCACTTCTCCAGTGACAGCCACGTGTAAGGGGTGATGTCTGTGTGTGTATGTCTGACTTACCTCATTGACTAGGAAGAGAATCTGGAGGACAGCTATCTCCGCGTCATGTTGGCAATGTAGGTCCACACCCGCCTGTCCAAATCTAGTACTCAGTTAAGGAACACATTCAATTGGTTTGGTTGGTTGGTTGATTATTTGACTAATTTGAGATTGATTTATTGATTTACTGATTAATTGGGAGTTATTGATTGGTTGGTGTATTGATTGATTAATTGGATTTATTTATTGATTGATTGGATAGATTAATTTAATTGATTGATAGATTTCGGTTTTATGTTTGTTCCAACAGCAAAGTCGTATGCAGATGGGAATGCACCTGTGTTGAGAACTCACCCGTGTTGTCGGAGTACCACACCATCAGTGTTGAAAGTCCAATAACAAGTTTTAGCCCTGAAAGACAGAGTGATGATCCAGTGCCTTACATCTCTGGATCACTTGCCTGATCTGTGTCTACACTGATTGCAGTAACATTATTAACCCTTAGACCGCTATCTTATTATTTTTTTTGTCTTGTTTATTTTCTATTTTCCATTTTTATCATCAAAACATGCTTCGACAGCACTTTAGAATAATTTACAACATGCTTTGACAGCACTTCAGAATCATTTCCATTGGAAATTATTCTGAAGTGCTGTCAAAACATGTTTTTATTATTGAGAAATAAGGCAAGATATAAAAGCAACAGCAAACGACAATTGTTGTGCATAGCGGTCTAAGGGTTAAGTGTGAAAATATGAATCTGGCAAATAATGCAATCCCTGGTCAGATTGCACAGATATGTAGGTTTGTTTGTTTGTTTATTGGTGTTTAACGGCCTATCAACAGTTAAGGTCATGTAAGGCAGGGCAAACGGGTTCAATCCCATTTTAACCTGCTGCATTGGGGGGATTTTTACATCAATATATTCAGCCCTGAAATTAGAATAACCGGACCTGGTGCCAGGTCCATGCCACACCAAAGTCACTTGGCCCCTTCCCCTAAAATAGGATTACGAATAATCGTAATACTCACATAAGGGGTATAACCAGATTCAACTGTCACATACAAAATACCAAAGACGTATGTGAGGGCCAAACCAGGTCTCCAGTCGGAATTCGGGTAAGGATGAACACCGATCATTAAATTACACATCGCATACTCCCACCTGCCACCCACTCACAGATATGTAGGATGAAATGGATCAACGCTAGTCGAAAACACTGTAATTGACTCCTTTTGAACTACATCCACCTTTTGACGAACAATAAGGCCCTAAAATATACAATTTGGAGATAACTAGCTACGATCCCTCATTACTGTATCATATTAATTCAACACAAATGTTCAATCTTATTTATTGTGTAAGCAAAATACGATACATTGACGTTGTACTGACCACCGAACATGATTCTAAAGTGTTGTGAGAAAAATTGAAAATAAATATCGACACCAGACGACAAAATTTACTACAGCATTGTAAGGGATACAGTGTGACAGCAGCTGATTACACTGCGAAAAACATTTATTTTGCCACATTTTTGCACTGGGAAATATATAAATTGCCTCCCTTACTGCCAGAGCTCCAGATAAGCTGCGTGTTTGCGTAAATACCCAATTAAAATTGCCAAAAACCCAATTGAAATCAGAAGTAGCGAGTATCAAAAAGCAATAACAAATTTGTGGTACCTTTATCATGCTACAGAAAACAATAAACAGACCACAAATATAGCATATTTTTCTTTATTTCCATGAAAACACCATCTTGGTATTTCATTAGAATTGTCTCCAAGGACAAGACATGTTTTCATTTGAAGCAAACTATTCAATAATTGCTGTCTGTTGATGTGTAAGCAGTAGTGTGATTTTATTTTACCCAATTAAAATATTGAAATACGCAATTGCTTCAGACATGATGGAGTGAAAATACTCAATTACTAATTCCTTATCTGGAGCCCTGCTTACCGCAATACTTTGCTTTACCGGTATTGATTTTTAACAAGAGGGCCATGATGGCCCTAATTCGCTCACCTGACTCCATGAACACCAGAGGAGAATGTGACATTGAGTTCATGTGTTTTACAAAAATTGTGCTATTTTTAGATGGCGGTCATCTTGGATTAAGCGATGACTCTCATTTTACCAAATCTGAAAATGCTTCACCCAAGGATCTTAACTTCCTATGAAGTTTGGCCAGCATCGGCCATGTGGTTCCTGAGAAAAAGACATTCAAAATCTTGAATAAATGGACCTATTGGTGGCCATCATGCATGGCATGAGCATATTCGGTCAAAAATAAAATTTGACCCCAATTTGACCCCAATTTGACCCCACGGGCCATGCCTATTTTTGACCCCGGGGTCACCATTTTCACTACTTTGAAAGAGCATTGTAAATCGATCATTCCTACCAAGTTTAGTCGAAATACGGCCAGCGGTTCATGAGAAGAAGATTTTTTAAGAATTTTGCTATTTTTAGACGGCAGCCATCTTGGATTAGCGATGACCTCCATTTTAACAAATCTGAAAAGGCTTCACCCATGGACCATAACTTTTAAGTTTGGCTACCATGGGCCAAGCGGTTCATGTGAAGAAGAATTTTGAAATCTCTAATAAAAGAACAACCATTTGACATTTCGGTGGCCATCTTGGATGACACAACAATCCGATTTCGACAAAAAATGCACCAGAGTGATCACCTCATTGATACCTTCGATTTCATATATAACATGACCATATTCGGTCAAAAATAAAATTTGACCCCACGGGCCACGCCCATTTTTGACCCATGGGTCACCATTTTAACAACTTTGAAAGAGCAATGTATGTCGATCATTCCTACCAAGTTTCGTCGAAATCTGGCTAGCGGTTCATGAGAAGATTTTTTAAGAATTTATGCTATATTTAGACGGCGGCCATCTTGGATTAGCGATGACCTCCATTTTAACAAATCTGAAAAGGCTTCACCCATGGACCATAACTTTTAAGTTTGGCTACCATGGGCCAAGCGGTTCATGTGAAGAAGAATTTTTAAATCTCTAATAAAAGAACGACCTTTTGACATTTCGGCGGCCATCTTGGATGACATAACAATCCGATTTCGACAAAAAATGCACCAGATGATCGCCTCATTGATACCTTCGATTTCATATATAACATGACCATATTCGGTCAAAAATAAAATTTGACCCCAATTTGACCCCACGGGCCACGCCCATTTTTGAACCCGGGGTCACCATTTTAACAACTTTGAAAGAACAATGTATGTCGATCATTCCTACCAACTTTCGTCGAAATCTGGCTAGCGGTTCATGAGAAGAAGATTTTTTAAGAATTTATGCTATTTTTAGACGGCGGCCATCTTGGATTAGCGATGACCTCCATTTTAACAAATCTGAAAAGGCTTCACCCATGGACCATAACTTTTAAATGTGTAGTATGGAGTGTTTGGTATCCAATTAAAGGTATTGAAGAATGCAGAACAATGGAAGTTGTTTCATCAAGATATCTTGATTGGTTAAGAAGTTATTCAATTTTTAATTTCGAGAAATAACAAATTTTCTAAAAAAATATTGCCGATTTTGAATGTAGTGGATATTTTTTCCAAAACAAAAGTATGCATTATGGAGTGTTTGGTATCAGATTAAAGGTATTGACAAATGCAATGGAAGTTGTTTGATCAAGATATCTTGATCGGTTAAGAAGTTATTAATGTTTTTATTTCGGGAAATAACAACATTTTCTAAAAAAAAAAATTGTCATTTAGTGGATATTTTTTTCCAAAATAAGTGTGCAGTATGGAATGTTTGGTATCAAATTAAAGGTATTGAAGAATACAAAACAATGGAAGTTATTTCATCAAGATATCTTGATTGGTTACGAAGTTATTCAATTTTCTATTTCGAGAAATAACAAAGTTTTCTAAAATAAAATTTGCAGATTTTGAATTTAGTGGATAGTTTTTCCAAAACAAGTGTGCAGTATGGTAGTGGTTGTATCAAATTAAAGGTATTGAAGAATGCAGAACAATGTAAGTTGTTTCATCAATATATCTTGATTGTATGGAACGCCAAATCTACATAAACTCAAATATATATATTGCTAGCAACAAATATTTGGAGCTAGCAATAAATATTTGGAGAGCTCTCGAAATCAATTAATGATATCTCGAAATCAATTAATGATATCTCGAAATCATTTGGAGAGCTCTCGAAATCATTTGGAGCGAGCAATATAACATTTGATTTGGAGAGCTCTCTAAATCATTTGGAGCTATCTCTAAATGATTTGGAGAGCTCTCGAAATCATTTGGAGAGCTCTCGAAATCAATTAATGATATCTCGAAATCATTTAGAGAGCTCTCGAAATCATTTGTAGCGAGCATTATATAACTTGATTTCGAGAGCTCTCCAAATCAAAGCTATATAATGCTCGCTACAAATGATTTCGAGAGCTCTCTAAATGATTTCGAGATATCATTAATTGATTTCGAGAGCTCTCCAAATGATTTCGAGAGCTCTCCAAATCATTTAGAGATAGCTCCAAATGATTTAGAGAGCTCTCCAAATCAAGTTAGATAATGCTCGCTACAAATGATTTCGAGAGCTCTCTAAATGATTTCGAGATATCATTAATTGATTTCGAGAGCTCTCCAAATGATTTCGAGTCTCCAAATGATTTAGAGATAGCTCCAAATGATTTCGAGAGCTCTCCAAATGATTTAGAGATAGCTCCAAATGATTTAGAGAGCTCTCCAAATCAAAGTTATATAATGCTCGCTACAAATGATTTCGAGAGCTCTTTAAATGATTTCGAGATATCATTAATTGATTTCGAGAGCTCTCCAAATGATTTAGAGAGCTCTCCAAATCAAATGTTATATAATGCTCGCTCCAAATGATTTCGAGAGCTCTCCAAATGATTTTGAGATATCATTAATTGATTTCGAGAGCTCTCCAAATGATTTCGAGAGCTCTTCAAATATTTATTGCTAGCTCCAAATATTTGTTGCTAGCAATATATGTTTGAGTTTATGTAGATTTGGCGTTCCATATGATTGGTTTAGGAGTTATTCAACTTTTAAAATTTGGGGGAAAAAAGCAACGTTTTTTGTGCCGAGATCTTAAACCGGATAATATACATGCACCACTTGATAGTAAGTAGCTCAATTATTTATTGCACAAAGATGTTCATGTCAAGATTATAATGTGTTAATGAATAGAGCTATTTGGTGTGTTTATAACATGTTTTGATTAAATATTACTAGTTATTCACAAACTGAATATTAATGGCCGAACTAATGAATGGACCGAATTACAAAAACCTTTTATCAATCCAAATACAAGGTCGGCAGTGGGATTAACTAAGATATTGCGCTCTCATTTAATTAACCAACAATTAGTCAACAGTGGCTCTCATGCACGGATTGATCGATAATTTGTGTTTAACGGCATATCAACAGCTAAGGTCATTTAAGGCTTGGCCAACAGGTCTATCCCGTATTTAATGTGTCTATAATGAGAGAAATTCCCAAAACCAGAATTGAATATTTAAAGAAAAATCAATATTCAGCCACGAAATTAGAATATCCTATCCTGGTGGCTGGTGCTAGGTCCATTCCACACCAGTCACTTAGCCCAACCACAAAAGTAGTATGATCAACACTAAAGTATTTGACATTTGATCTGACATGTGGCTGCAGAGGCAACAAGAAAATGTGGCTTGTCGGCACATAAATGCTCACGGTGGCAGATTGGGAGAACTTGTGTCAAAGTTAATTAACCAAGTGATACGTATTCACAAGCGTAGTTGTGAAGGTCAAGGTCATATTAAGGCCAGCATGGATGTGTGGCATTTGTCCACAGGTATGCTGTGTTGAACTGTTTACGTTCAAATGATATAGAAGTTATGACAGTTTGTTGGTGTTTAACGGCCTATCAAGCAGCTAATGTCATTTAAGGTCGGGCCAACGGGTTCGATTACGATTAATCATATTACACAGATAAGGGGTACAACTCTCACATACAAGAAAGCCAAAGACGTACATGTGGCCAAACTAGGTCTCCGGTTGGGATTCCGGTAAGGAAGAATCCCGATCGTTAAATTACCCATCCGCATGCTCCCACCGGTTACCAACGAAGAAATGAGCAACTTCTTAACGTGTGAACAAGTTGTGAAGAACAAAAGGTGAAGGTCATATTAAGGGCTGCATAGATGTGTGGCAGTTGTTCAGAAGTATGCCGTGTTTAAATATTTAACTAATCCTTAAAGTGATACAGAAGTTATGACAGAATTGACCGGCGGACCTCTTAATGCAAACTGAGGGGAGGGGGGTCAATATTTTAGCTGTAAACTTCTACCTACATCTATTTGTGTCTGTTTGAGAAAGGAAAAATAGGAAGCTGCCCCACCTGCCACCGCCGGCGCTGTACAAATATATAATAGAAATCCCCCCACCCGCTACCGGTGTAGAAAAAAGTAGACATTTTTCTTGAATACAAAATAGATCAATTAGTTATATTGCATAATTAATTAGCCTCCAGACGGTTTTCAAATAATAAAAAAATGCCCACAGAAAGAGGTGGGGCTGTGGTGAGGGGGCGGAGGGCGCTTGGGTGGGAGGATTGAAAGTCCAATGTCTCAAAAAAAAAAAGTTCTCTAAATACACACTAGTCAATAATAATAATGATGCAGCTCCATTTGTTTGATTGATAATAACATAATAACAATGTGATTAATTTTGGAACTTTCTTCTTTTTTTTTTATTTTTATTGAATTGTTGAACATATATTCATAGTGAATCTACAAGGACCCACAAACACACAGAGGTATCATTAAACAACAATTTTGCACTTTAATTTTACACGAAAAACGGCTAGCTCTACTGTAACGCTGCCTTTTTCGATGTGGAAGTGAAAAGAAAAATGGTCGCGAAAACCCATGACAGGGCTCGTGTTCCGAACTTCCGGTTTGATATGTTACTAAAAAAAATTGCCATCAACTGCGCACAAGCCAAACGGTTCAATAAAGTGTTTTTTAGGCACATTAATGATTGTTAAAGAAACAGTCGATGTCCTAGGATGTCGATGTCCTAGGATGTCAAATCCAGAGGTTCCTATAAAAATCACTGTTCAAATATTTACCTCTTTCTAGCATCAAAAACACGATTTTCCTCTCAAAAATCTCAGCAGCAGACAACAGAATTGTGTAGAGGGTGCTTTTTTCTTTCCGTTGACATGCCCAAATTAAATATTCATCAAGAAATGATTGCGTTATCGAAATTAAGCGACACCTCCTATCACGTAATTTTTCAAAATGGCAGCGTCCACAAAAAAAAAAGTGAACTGGCAAGTGATTAGAATTTATCGATTAAAAGTCACCCACATGTTACATTGAGTTCATGTGTTCTAAAAAAATTGTGCTATTTTTAGATGGCGGTCATCTTGGATTAAGCGATGACTCTCCATTTTACAAAATCTGAAAATGCTTCACCCAAGGATCTTAACTTCCTATGAAGTTTGGCCAGCATCGGCCATGTGGTTCCTGAGAAAAAGACGTTCAAAATCTTGAATAAATGGACCTTTTGGTGGCCATCATGGATGACATAATCATCCGATTCCGACAAAAAATGCACCAGAGTGATCGCCTCATTGATACCTTCAATTTGATATATGACATGACCATATTCAGTCAAAAATAAAATTTGACCCTAATTTGACCCCACGGGCCACGCCCATTTTTTACCCCGGGGTCACCATTTTAACAACTTTAAAAGAGCAATGTACATCGATCATTCCTACCAAGTTTTGTCGAAATCCGGTTGGCGGTTCTTGAGAAGAAGATTTTTTAAAGAATTTGTGCTATTTTTAGACGGTGGCCATCTTGGATTACGCAATGACGTCATTTTAACAATTTTGTAATCCCCCTACCTAAGGACCATGACCATGAAGTTTGGTGACTATAGACCCAATGGTTACCGAGGAGAAGACGTTTGAAAATGTTCACGGACGACGACGGACGACAACGACGACGGACGACGGACACATTGCGGTAACAATAGCTCACATGAGCTTCGCTCAGGTGAGCTAAAAACAACATTGTAAGTCATAAAATATACAGTGTATGTTTTTTATTAACTAAATCGTCCAATATTGACTTTGAAAACGGCCAAATTTAACATTGGGTCAGAAGGCAAACCGTAAATCGGGGGGAAAACTCCGACATCCCTAGATCTATATTGCTTGTCAGAAGTATGAATGTTTCATTTATGGAATTGCAAATAGGCAGATGCTGATCAGACTGTGCAGATGCACATGCTGATCTGGATCTACACAGGTAGATCTACCCATTTCTCCAGTCACCACCACAAATGTACAATGTCAATATTTCCCGCAAAATCATGTAAAATGTTGATGAAAATAATCAGAGTTACCCATTTAACCTGTCATTGTGAAAAAAAAAACATTGAGGGGGGGGGGGGGGATTTCGGGCTGGCCCAAACTCCCCCCCCCCCCCCCCATGAAACTGATATTTATCTATATATAGCCGTCATACATACTTCAAATACTGCAATCTCATCTTAGTTGCTAATTTAGCATTCAACCTGCTAATTCAGCATTCAACCTGTCGGTGTTGAAAACAATTATGGGGGGAGGGATTTCGGGCCGGCCCAAACTCCCCCCCCCCCCCCTCAAACTGATAATTTAGCTATATATACTTCAAATACTTAAAACTAATGTTAGTTGCTAATTTAGCATTTAACCTGTCATTGTTTGAAAAAAAATTGGTGGGGGGGATTTCTGACTGGTGGGGGGGGGGGAAAGTTGACTAGTTGGAAATCCCCCCTCGGGCCGGCCCAGAATCCCCCCCGGGGGGATTTATGACTGGTGGGGAAAGTGGCCTGCTACACCGGTAATGCGGAATTTAATTGTGAACATCTTGTCAAATTTTGAAAAGATTTCTAGAAAAAATATGATTGATTTTCTAAATAAACATCGGCGAAACTCGGCAATGTGGTAAAGGTGGTAATTCCAGAGTCAGGCTAATATGTGGCTGTGAGTGGAGGAATGGAGCTTATGGGTTTTG